>VWZS01009397.1:756805-948491 GCA_013397075.1 Rhabdornis inornatus | reverse complement strand
TTGTTGTTGTTGCTGTTTTTATTTTAATAAGTACACTGGCCTTCACTTATATACATCTCTGGACATATAGTGGCAGAAGATGCTTACCACTGGCAAGTTCAGCATGCCAGGATTTTCTGAATGGGGAAGAACTGGTGTCTTAGAGTTTAAGGTATTCCCACTTATCTTTCTGTTTAGGTCATATGTGGTGCAGAAGAACTTGGGGCTTCTTTACTTGAGTTCTGTAGTGCAATTATCTTTGCTGCTCCAAATGGGATAGATGATACGAATCTCAATCCAGATGTAACAGAGAGATTTTGGTGTTTCAAGCTTCCTTCCCCCAAAAAACCAGTATTAAAATTATGCATTTTTTGTACACTGGGTTTTGGGAATAATGCTGTGTTCTCTCTGTGCAGCTGGTTGCTTTTCTGCCATCGGCTCTTGTCTCACCACTGAGGGCTTAGTGGATGAATGTGAGCCTGTCTGCTCTGTTTCCAGCCCCAGCCCTGTACTAGGGGAGGACACTGTGTTGCTCAGAACATTTGCCTGGGGTCAGCAGCAATTCCCTGCTCTGCTGCCAACTGCCCATGCAATCACAGGCAAATCCTTTTGCCTCTCCAGGACTCAGACCTGAGGAGCCACATCCAGCTGGCTGCGATGGGAGCAAACATGTCAAAGCTTCTCAAACACGGGGGTAAGGGGAGTCAAGTGCATTAAGCCTCCCCCAGCTGAAAGCTCTCAGCTCCCAGTGGCACTGGGCAGTGTTGAGGGCAGTGAAAAGGCAGCAGCAGAGCCTGGTTTTCAGCTACTGAAATGTCAGGGACCAGGGCTTGGGGCGAGAGGAGCCCACTTGGAAGCACAGCTGTGCAAACCGCTTCACTGACCTTTGCAATGTTCCTCACTGTGCACTCACTTTTTCTCAGCTCAGCCTCATCTCTTTTGTTCCAGCCACGCTGCTACTCAGCACCAGGCTGGGCGTGGTGCTTTGTTAGGTCTCTCCTTGGGGCTGGCACCAGAGACACTTCGCTTTCCTCTTATCTGGCCTCCTTGCTTCACCTCTTCTCTATTGCCCGCATTATTGTGTCACAGATACACTACCTTGGGATAAAAACAGTCCCCCTCCACACATATGTAAATTCCAAATTACCTCATCGTTAATCTAGGAATCAGGCAGCTTTCCACATTAGCTGGCAATCTGTTCCTCCACAGCCCTGTGGTTCAGAGGGGAGCCCGAGACCCTTGGCAAGGCAGTGTTACCCATCCCCAAGCAGGAGCCTCTCACTGTGCCACTCTCCCGGCTCCTGGTGGCTGTCACAACCCCAGTGCTCCAGGATGCCAATGCTCACCCACATCCATGGGTGACCAACACAAGGTACTGCCATTTAGAGAGGTATGGTGGCAAAACTTTGTATAATCACCTGCTCTGGTCACCACAGTTTTACCTGGTTCCCTGGCTGTCTGCCTTCAAGAGTCTTTCTGCCACTGGCAGTTTCGGTGTAGCCAAACCAGGTGCTCTGCCGTGGTATGGCCACTAAGTTTGTCCCATTTGTGTGCTCCTGTTACAGCTCACTGTCAACTCAACTGATTGCTTACATGCATTTTCTTGTGCTGCGTGCTTAGATATTAGTGCATTTAACAGGAGAACACAAAAAGCAAGTGCTCAGTGACAAATTGAAATACAAGGGAATAAATTAGCATCTTTCTTTTTAAAAAACCATGTTTTGTTAAAATGGGGTTTGTTCAAAACTGAACAGAGAAATTCAAGTATTTGTGTAAAATGTAAGCAATTGAATTATCTTCCTTGATATTGATCAAGCAATATCCTCGATAGTGATCGAGCAACTGGTATTGTTTTCAATGTATTTCACAACTGGTTGCCTTAAAGAACTGCTTACTGGTATATAATATTTGCCATTAACTGAGAAAATGATCTGGTGCCTGAATGTGGAATTATTGATAGGGTGTTTATTGTCTTCTTGCGTCCTTCGCTAGGACTTCAAGAGGCACGAAGGCAGCGGGCTGGGTGATGCCCTGCCAGGGCGCTGTTTTCATTTGCAGCCACTAGTGAGTGCTCTTGAATAGTTTTTCAAAGCAGAGAGTCCTTGAACCCCACCGAACTGCAGGGTCTGGATCTCTGGTTGGATTTGGAGTTGGAAACAGGAGAAAGAACGTGATTTATAAGGGGTAAAATGCGGTGCCAGCGGTGTGGAGGTGACTGCCCCGAACAGGGCACAATGCAGGGCCGCAGCAGCAGATGGGGTGGCAGGGACTTGGTTTGATTAAGCAGGATTAAAAATGAAACAGCAGTGCTGACAGTCTGCATCTCGCAGTCGCTTTTATTCCTGTCCTCTGGTAATCCTGTGGCTTTGTCAGGAGTTGCTATTTCAGCCTAGTTTCAGCAGTACCTGCTGTTACTTGTTTTGTCTCATGCATGTGCGTCCCAACTTGCAGATACTGACTCTCAGGCAGGTAAATAAACAGCAGATTCTGGGTATTATCCTGGGCTGAAGTCTGAGCCTTGTGCAAACAAACACAGTTATAGTTGGCTGAAAAGGTCATGATTTATTTAGATTTGCAAGAAATGGCTTGTAAATTATGGACACATGTAACCAAAGTTTTTGATGGGCAACTTCAGTGAATATTTTTACATTGGCTGAGGATTGATACTTTCCTAACAACAAAATGAAGACTTTGTATTTATATGCTTGGACAGAGGCTGAGATATTAATTAATTTAAGAAATTAATTAATTGAGACAATAGAAACCACTAGCACTATGTGGTAATGTTTTTGCAATCAGCAATAGCAGTTTAGAAAATGTGAGAAGCATCTCTGGATGTGCTAAACTCCTCTTCTGGGATAAAAGTCTGTAAAACTGAATGGTTCAGCTATCCAAATTACTTTAAAAATTCTGCTGACAAGAAACAAGCTCTATTGCTTGTGATTCTTAGTTAGTCATCAGCAGTTAACTCCAGCACTCATTTTCCTCCACCCCCTCACCCTACACAATTCATACTCATTGTAATTAATTTTATGGCCTTTTTAGCAAAGGGAGACCTCTACATTTTATGCTACATTGCACAAGCAATTGAAAGTTGCAGATGAAAAAAAACCCAAGCACCAAATGTTTAGCAGGTTTTTATTCTATTTTAAATGAGCAACCTATTTAAATCAATTATCAGCTTAAAATGAGCAGCCTGATCTAATTAGTGTTAGCCCCTGGTGGGTTAATGAATGAAAGGGAGGTGCTGGGCAGATGTGCTTTCCCCCAGGATATTCTTCTACTGACCACATTGACACAGAATCCTTCTAGGTGGGAGAATTTTATCAAACAAAATTGTTGAAACCCAGGATTATAAGATGTAGAACTATAAAATCTGTCAGCAGAACAATGTGTTTTGTGGAGTTGGAGTCTTTACTTTAGTTGTGTGTGGGGTTTTTTGCCACATTTTTAAAGACAGGATTTATTAGTGTGAGATAAGTCATTACAAATCCCAAATAAATTACTTTTACAATTAGCATATGAATTCATTTCTGCAAGACACAAGAATTAAAGCTACTTATGGAAAATGCCAACTAAAATCTTCAGAATCTTGGTCAATAAGCAGAGATCAGCTCGTACCCATCGTTTCTGTTCCTCTCTCCTAATTCTCAGTTCTCCAGTTACTTAAACATAATGTCTTTTGAGCTTTATTATGTAGCCAATTAGTAAGTTTAATATAGTACATGCGAGTATAAAATATGATAAGTATCATTAAATGTGGCAAAGGGAGAAAGTGATGCTGTTAACGAAGAGTCTTATTTTCTTATCCCTTTGATGAATTCGCTGACTATTCCACTGTGAGTGCACAGATGTTTGCATTTTTGGAGGATGACATTTCTGGAACTGAATGCTAAGTTGTTGGTAAATATTATGATTTGCTACTGTGTAGGGCTTCTAGGTTTCTTATTCTGGGGGTGAGTTTTTAAGTAGGTACCTCTGCTTTCCCCTCTTTCCCTGTGTTTCCTACTGCCCCTGTGGGTCCACGAGGATGGGAGGGTCACACCAAGATCTGTGAGGCACCCCCAGGAGCCCATCTGCTGCACTCTCCAGGGGAAATTGTATCCTCCTCCATGAAAACTGACTGGTGGGTTTCCTTTCACTCTTACAGATGTAATACTGGCTTTCTACATTCCCATCAGTTGCTTACAAATGCATTTATATGGACATGAGAGACTATAAAATTTACAAATATTCTTGACCAATAACAAAAATATTGACATGCTGGCACTTACGTATTACTTGTGGATCCTCAGGCTCTGGTAGATGAATAATCAAGGCTTCCTAAATTTCTCTGTGTAACAGGGACAAATAGATGTTGATGGATTATAGCATTCTTGAACAAACTCTGGAGTGTTTGATACTAGGGGATCAGCTTTAAATGTAGAAAAACTCACTTGTTGCTGTTTTGAAACATTTTGTTCTGGAATGGTCCACGCTCTATAAGTGAAATGGTCTGATGGTCATGGGCCACTGAGACTTCAGCAAAACCACTGGTTTACTGGAGAAGTTTTTACATTGCTTTGCTCAGTGGTACGCACACATATCTGTCAGAGGAGGTCAAAAGGATTTTTAAAACATGAGTGTGAAACTCTCCTTTTAAAATCTCCAAATAAGTGCATCAGGAGATATATTAAAAAGCAACTGTGCAAAAGGAACTGTTGACTCACTTGCTCTTCCCAAGTTGTCTATTTCTTTTTTACTTCCATATTACAGTCACTTTCCTGAACTTTCAAATCCTATGGCTTTGTACTTAAAAGGGAAAATTTTTTATTAATTCGGAAGGGCTTGTAAATAGACTGATACATACAATTACAAAATATCAGGATGGTTTCATGTGGAAGGCTTAAAACATTTGCTACGTGACCTTGTCATGTTTTGAAAAGGCTAAATAAACTGCAGAATGTGTAATTTGAAAAGTATATGGGAAATATGTTTTGGGTTTTTTAAATTAAATGCTAGCTTCAAGTTTTTTGAGAAGAATATCTGCTGCCTTTTGGGAAGAGAAACCAAGAAAAATAGTTTCTGAGTGTTTTTTTCCTCCTTTTGAAAGAAAAATTAGAACCTAATAGATAATCACAGTTTTACCACGAGTTATTACAATGATTTATTCAATTAACCTCATGAATATAAGCCCTATCATTAAATAAGCTAAATTTGAGTGCAACAATTACAACTTTTACTAACTGGAAGCAGCATAAGTATTAAGTGTTTAAATATACTAATATTGGAGCATGATAATTTTTAAACATAATTGCCTCTTTTATTATATTTTGATTAGATTAAAATTAATGCATTATTAAGCCATGATATGTTCTACCATCTACACCTCTGTATAGACAAAGATAGGAGTTTGCCCCCCTCACACACCCTTTTTTCAGGTCTAAATTAATTAAATTCCCTTTAATTATAATTTACTAAAAAGCTCCACTTTCACCACTATTATGTCTTTTGAACTTCGAAATTAAAAAAAAAAAAAAAAAGGGGGAAAAAAAAATACACCAAACCCTTAAAATGGTCTTTTGCGGGAGAACTGAACTGTCAGCGAATTCAGGCAAAATTAATTATTTCAGCTTGATAAACCTTTTCATCTATTTGACTCCTTATACAGAAAAGCCAATTAATAATGTCAAACATGCTTTGCCTCCAGGGACCAGCGGGCTGTAATGAGTGTGTTTACCACGAGTGGCTGTAGCGGCAGAGCCACGCTCTAATCGCGCCACACCTGTCAAGCCGAGTCTCATTATCTGTGTACCAAGGGCAAACCTCATTTTGTCAGGAGTGGTTTTCGAAGAACTAACAACTGCCTGGGGAAGCATACAGGACTGTCGGCCAGTAGACGAGTCACTTAATTACCAATCAGAGCGGCAGAAGTGAATTCCTAATGTTCTTTAGTACCGACCCAGCTAATCACCGGGATGTGCGCCTCACCTTATCGGGGCTCCCGCGCCAGCCATTCATTGCCAGCACGCATCCGATTCACGCGTTCCGAGCTCCGACAGGCTGCGGTGGATGCTCGGGACACAGCGAGTCACAGGCTCGCATTATCGCTGCGGTGTAAGCCCTGTGATCTCATCTGATTGCGGGGTGGCTCCTGGCAGGGGACGGGCACCGCTGTGTGACATCAGGGCTCCCTCTGCAGCACGTGTGCATGTATCCGAACAGCTCCGTGAGAGATACGCGGGGCTGACCTTGGAGCGGATTATATTTCGAAAGCCATGTATACACGTTACCTAAGCCCCCAGAACTTCCCCATGGGATAAATAGTATTATCCTTACTTTACATATTGGGAATGGAGACAAACTTCTGGCTTGTGACAAATGGACTTAGGCCTCTGCAGAGCAGCTGAGGAGTGCTGTGTCCTTGTGGGAACTCCTGATGGACTTCGTGGTGCTGTGGTGACCTCAGTTTCTCTGGAGCCTAAGAGCATCTCTTCATCATTGCAACTTAGCATGCTTGTAGCTAAAACAAGTGGGAATTAAGAAATGCGAAAAGTCCATTTTTCTCTTCCCCAGGAGCTGATTGTGTTGGGCTCTCCATGAGCCCACTCTGAGCAGTACCAGTTCAAATGCACAACATGCTGGGGTACAGGCAGGTTTCAGTTCTGTGTCCAGGTGAGGTTCCTCATGGCTTTCACTGGGTTTCTCAGATCACCACGGTCTGCAGAAAAGGGCTGGTGAAAGCATCATTGGAATTGAAGACATTCCCAGCCCAGATTATCAGACTATACTTCATTTGCTTATTGCCATGTATTTTTAGCAACACTGGTCTCTACTGTTTAAAACAGAACATACTGCTGTTTTTAGGAAGTTGATTCTTTCTTACTCTATTTGCAGATAGCAAATGATAGGCAAAAAACACCATGCAGGAAAATTTTGCTTAGCATATGCTAAACTAACTGGGGTGAGGCCATTCAGATATTCTGGAGTGCTAATAGATATCGGAAAAATCCAAAGTGACTGCCTGCCGAAAGAGATTTTGCATTTCATTTATTGCAAAATAGCTGCAGAAGTCAAAAGCTCTGTTTATCACAGAGGTAAAAAGAGCAAAAAGCTCCATAGACACTGAAAAATAAAATAAGCAGAACTGTTCCCTTCTCTCCAGCAAAGTCATCACCACCATCACCAAAAAAAATGGAAGAAGAGATTTATGAGATGATTCTGCTAGGTGACACATCAGCTTCTTCTTTCCTGATGGTTGCAAGCATGGAAGGGTGCTAGACAGCAGATACCCTCTGGTATTATCTGGACTTTGTTTTTGAGACCACTCCTTGACTGATGCTGGGTGATTTGGAAGTGAGGTGTTTTGGTTTCTTGGGGTTTTGTCTTTTGTTTTTTTTAATCTTTCTTTTGTATAGTGGGAGTGAATTGTCATTTTCTGAAATGACAACTTCACTCACTGTCACCAGTGTTCTGAGTGATTAACCAAAGTGAACTCTCTAATTCTAGCCAAATTAATGCAGACAGGAGGGAGATGAGAGCAGGAAGAGGAGAAGTGGAGGGAACCCCAACGACTCAAACGTGTGTCTTAGTGTCGTTCATTTCCTTCATGCCATAGCTTATCTGCTGGGGAGGAGATTATGGCAGGCAAATGAAAACAAGTGCAGACACTGTCAGTGTAAAAATCCCCGCAGAGCAGTTTGTGAGCAGGAGGAGCAGGGCCCAGGTCAGCAGGATTCTCTCCACTTGGATTCCTATTCTCTGCTGAACTCTCAGAGTTCCAACAAGCTGGCACAGCACTGGAGGCTTGCTGCTGAGCCAGGAGCTCCTCTCAGTATCTAGCACCACAGACATCACACCACATGGATGTTTATTGGAGAAACTACCAAGGAACTGTGGATTCAGTGGCTGCACACCACTGCTATAACATCCCTGTCTTGCCCTGCATTTTCTGTCTTATGGTGCAGTCTTCAAAGCAGCTAAACATGTCAAAGTCAAGCTTGCTACTGGTTTTGCAAAGAGTAAGATCTAGTATTTCACCTCAAGTTAAGGCAGCCTTTGCTAATTTGCTGATAGGGCTTTGCATGGACCAAATTAGTGGGAAGCAGCAGAAGGAATCAAAGCAATGAGCTGGGAAAAAAGACAGCCTGGGATAGCCAGTAAAATAGAAATGAGCCTTGTAGCAGAGGAAAAAAAACCAGATGCTTTGCTTTGATTGTTCATTGTCAATCTCATTATGACTTTCAAGTTGTCATGTTACTTCAGCTTTATTGGGTTCGGTTTCTTTTCCCAACTTTCAATGCACATGATGTCCTGATTGGTCTATTCTCAGGCCAAGTACAGCCTGACCTCTCCCTTTAGAGCAGTAAGTGGCATTCATCTTCCACTTATGCAGGCAAAGGGTGAAGAAGAGGTCAGCAGTCCTAATAATTGCATCTTGGACCTCTTTGTTGGTATGGTTATACGATCCTTTGTTTTCTGTTTTATGGCTGACAAGTTCTCAAAAACCTTCTGGCAACATCCAACTTTCGCAAAACTGATAATTTTAGCTGGGGGAAAACTCTTACTGTTGCTAGCCTTTTGTTTTCAGTGGGGGGAGCTTTTATAAAATGTGTAATTCCTAATCCAACTGATCCACATCTAAAACTCTGGATGCATTGAGTCGAAATATTGAATTGGAAGTAGTTTGATGCAATTGAGTATCTGATCAAGCCATAGTATATTGAGGCAGATGTGGTTTGGATGCTTCATGCCCCTGTGCTCTTTATGAGCCATTACTGTCCATATTTTTTGTTTTGACCTACCACATGATAGGCACTGTGGGGTCTCTTGGGAAATGGCTTACTGAGAGGGAGGGGTGGGAGGGACACCAAGCTGTGACACCTGGGAGGTGATGGGCAGCTCTTGCTTGCTCATATTGCCATCATTTGTTACAAAATCAGCCCCCAACTAATTTATTTTTCTTTCTTCTCCTTGCTCCAAGAATTAAATGTTCCAGGTCTTTCAGAGCTAAAATTCTTACTCTCTTCTTTTTTTGTGTGTGCTGGAGATAGGTTTCGTGCCTCCTTAAAAGTAGATGAATCTAGAGAGGGTGGTGGAAGTTCCCAGGCTGAACTTAGTCTACGTTTCAATAATGTTGGTTATTAATGCCTCTTTTCATTGTTAAGGGCTTTGGGAGTGGAAATATAGGGGATATCTAAACCCTACATCTTAAATTCTCACTCTGTATGTGATCTCTGTGATCACTACATCAGAAGTGCCTATCACAAGATGTTGTTGAGTCCCAAGAGAAGGACAGAGAACAGTATATTTGACCAAACTTTCTTAAATTTCAAACACTTGGACTTATTTTCTCATCGTCTCAAGACCTTCAGGGAATTAATGCTTGAGGTTTAACAGAAAGAAGTGTCTGATCATTCTCTCCATATCATCCAGGCCTCATGTCATACATAATATCCTAAAATCAGCTTTGTGTACATATAAGAAAAGGAGCTGTTGCTTTTGTCACACATCCCAGAATTCTGTTTGATTTTCTTTTTGGTTGCTGCATTTTCCCTTAACCACACATTTAATCTGATGTGCATTATCACTCCCTGATCTCATTACCTCCTTCCTTGAACTTGCATGTTGCTTGAACTGTCTTAGAGGGAAGAATGCCCTTAAATGAGTCAGTAATTCAATTCCAGTAATAACTTTATGTATTTGTCTGGGGGTTTTTAGCATCCTTATAAGAAGCTAGGCAGTCCTGGGCTTATGTTATCTAGTGAGAGTGAGCTGGGCAGGGTTTTTTTGTTTGGATAGTTGTTTTTTTCCCACAAAACCTCTCTTCCATATGGAATTGGAGCCAAGGGCTGCAATGCCGTGAGAAGTGGCTTGGTGGTACAGGACCAGCATTTTCTGGGAAGACCAGACTTCCCTCCCATGTTTCTGCACCTATCCACAGTAAACCTGAAACCTCAGGGAAACCGTTGGCTTTGCTGGTGCTGCCTGTTTGCTTTGTGTATAGTCAGATGGCCTGATCCTTTCCCAGAATACTGGTTTTACCCTGCCTAAGCTGCCTAACCATGGTTGGACTATCAGATGTACAAAACAGGGATGCTGGAAAGTTCATAGTTCTTCTCTGACATGAGGAGACTTTGGATGCACTTCAGAATATGGAGGGGAAAAAAGGAGTTTTTTAAAAATGCTGTGGTCTGTAATGATAAATACAGGCAGAATGATAACAGGAAGAAGATTCTATAGGTTTTGCCAAGCTCTCTGGTTTAAATAATTCTCTCATTCTACATTTAATGATTGCCAGGCTTGCTTCATGGTACAAAAAGTAATTTTGAAGAGGAGACTTTCAAATTCTTTTTTCTTTGCTATGCATAAATTCCTCCAAATACGTAACACAGTTTTGTTTTTTTTTAATTTTAGAGATGCCACTGTGATATTCAGATGCATTGTAGCTCAAAAAAAACCCCAAAAACAACAACCTCAAGAAAACCAAATAAACAAAAAGAACCAAAAACCCCACCAACCAAACAGAAAAGCAACAAAAGCTTGAGTCTTTAGGAAGTGATGGAATTAAGGATAGCTGCTAATTTGTGGGCATTCAGAAAAAAGCTGTAATCCTGGAACAAACATAGTTTTAACACAAGAGGCAGAAGGGCAGACCTCATATTTACAAATAAACAGTGACCCATTTAGGTCTCTGTTGCTTGAAAACAGATCAACTTATTAAAATGCATAGGGAGAAAGGGGAGGCTCCTAGGCATAACGGTGCACACACTGGTTTCCAATGCAAAGTTAATTTTCATTCTGAAGTTGTTCTTTGTTCAATGATCCGAATCTAGAAGTTTGTGTAATGGAAACAATGCTGGTCTTGGATAAATTCAGAAGTGGGTGCCATCCTAGCAGGAAGCCAGGTTTTTACTACAGCTCTTTATGTGCAGCACATAAATCACTCCTCTTGAGGATCATGCATCCTTTTGTCCCAGAGGTGGGTGTAGGATGCTCTGTGAGAAACATCTCTCTGGCTCCTGAGGCAGCCTGGTTAAAGCTTCTCATGGTGTCCCAGGGATGTGCTCCAGCCTCCAGACAGCCAGGGCCAGCGCTCCAGGTCAGGGCTCTGTCCAGTGTCAAGAGACAGCAGTGGGGAGACACAAACGCTCCCTTGTGTGCCACAGGCCAGAGAAGCTACTGTGCTTCACCCAGCCTTGGGCCTGCCAGCCCTCCACCAACCACAGCTATGCTCTCCTTTAAAGAACAAAACTTCGGGACATCTCTCCACAGCATTGGGTTTCCAGAAGCACAAAGGATACCCAAAAGGCATTTCCAGAGATCCTTAAGTGTGGTTATAGCCCCAGAAGGCTCCTCTTGTGGAATCCAAATCCTGCTGGAATCAAGACCTTTTTATGTAGAATGGTTGAAATGAGCTTTTGGTCTCACATAGACCCTCACAGACTGAAAACAGTCTGTGCAGTGAGCCACTGGCTCCATACTCAGGTTAATCCAACCACCTTTTAGGAAATTCACCTGGTATCTTGTAGTACCAAGAGCTATGTTATTGTTTCATCCGTATAATAAACCATCTTAAATCTGTAAGTTGAATCCTACTTTTCCTCTCTTGAAAAAGACTCAATAGCCTGACCACACATGTGGTATTTTTGTTGCTGAAGCAGAAATTACTTTGTTTCAGGTACTTTTCCCTTCCTTCTTTTAGAAGCAGAAGTCAAAACACATCAAAGCCTACCTAAGTTTATCTCTGCCCAGTGGATGGGAGGGAGAGAAACCCAAACTCCAGAGGGCAGCTGGGATGAAGTGTGTGCTGTGAGCATGATTGTGAATGATGAAGATTGTTTCTGTTTACTATGTGCTCCATCATAAAGCTTTATGGAAACCATTCCTGGAGAGGAATAGGTGAACAACATATTCCTGCCATGAGCACTTCAGGTTCAGAAGTTCACCTTTAATATGAACATTGCAGATTTTTTTCTCACACTCAAAGAGATATCTCTTTCTTATTTACTATAAAATGTGCTCAGCAGCCTGTGCTAGAGGTTTCTTGGTCTGTCCTTACTTCTACTCAGAGGACAAATATCCACCAATCTCCATACTTGAGAAAGATGTTGAAATATAAATGTATCACCTCTTCTGCACAGATAAGCAGAAAGGAAGGAGGGCAAAAACTCAGAGGAAAAAATCTTCCCAAGGTGTGGAGTGGCTACTCCTGATCTGCCTCTGCTAACTATGAAGAGCCATAGCAAGAAAGTGACAGGAAAACCCCATCAATTTCTCAATTGCAAATAGAAAGCAACACTAGTTTTAAAAGAAATTCGAGTGCTTAACATTGAAATTAGGTTCTCTGTGTCTGAAGCTGCATTAAATCCCCATGATCCCATATTCCAAGAGTTAACATTCCTTTACCAACATGGCCCCAAGCAAGTGCAATGCTCTTGACAGACATTCTGATGTTTCCTATTGGTATTACATCTAGTTTGTCTGAGGAGACATTTTCCACTTGATAAATGTGTCTGCTCAAGGGCAGACTGAAGAAGTCATCTAAATATACATTTTCAAGACAACTAGAAACCTTGTTTCCCTTGTACTTCCGCTTCTAGCTTACCTTGAAGCTCAGAGAAGCTGGCATTTTGGGAGGGGAGAATAAAATTTGTGAGAATTTTCATTTTCTCTGTGTTCGTGACCTGAATACCTGAGGATGGAAGGAGGAATTGCAAGCTGCTGATGGAAATACAAGACTGGTGCCATAAAACAGCAGCCACCTGTTCTAGTGTAATCTTCTCTCTCATCTGTGTGCCAAACACTTTCCTGAACCTGTGTGTGAGCAAGATGAGTGAGGAGCAAAAACATGATTACTTTTTGGTTTTGGATTTTTTTAGTTTAATGATTCTTAGGGAATGCAGGTAAAAATCTGTGTCCAAATTACAGGAGAAAGTTGACATGCTCAAAGCGAAGTCTTCCAAGCTTAATAAATCCACAAAATCTATAAACATCTCTTATGCTGCCCAGAAATATGCAAGAAAGGAGCATTTACTGAATGACCGGGAATTGTACTTTTAAGTATGTTTTGCATGTTTCCTATTATGTAAGAATCATATGGGAACAAGACTGAAATTTCTTATGAATCTATGCCACAAAATCTAATCCTGGCAATCATTTATCAAGAGACATTTTTTATGGAACAACATTGCAGACCTGGATGAACTGTGTTTCATCTGCTGTGCTTTCATGTTGACAAAGAAAAGGATTGTGTTACAAAATAAACAAGTCTCCTAATGAATACAAACTATTCTCAACTGTGCTGATAACAAATAGGCCAAGGTTAAAGAGCTAAATAAAGCATGTTGCCCTGAAATGCAGTACTGACAATTGTGACTTATCGTGATCCGTTAAACAGAGCTGCTCTTTTCTTTTTTTCCTTTGGGGAATTTGGCAAAAAGATTGGTTTTGCAGCCTCAGAGCTGTACCACTGCTACAGCCACTCCTGGTTTTGTTGGCGTGATAAATTAGCTCACATAGGCAAGGGATCACTTTTGGCATTCATTAAATCACTATTACAGGCCCACTCCTTTGCTTCTTGCTCTAGGCTTTGCCACCCATTTTTCCTGCTAAAGAAGCCCGAAGATCAGGGTGCAAAACTTTTGTGAAGAGTAGCAGGAAAGAGGCAGCAAGGACAAAATATTGTACATTGGAGTGTCTTCAAGGTTGTAGCTATTTGATATATACTTTATGGGCATGTAAGTCTTGAAGGACAGAGCCTTGGGTATTATACATGTATGTACAGAAAGCTTTCAGGATGCTTTAAACCCCATTTTTTATAGTGAAAAGAGATGAGTAATTAGTGCTACTGAGGACAAATCTGTTCAGGAACCATGCAAAGCACATGGTCCTGGTTCTGCATCCTAACAGCATTTGCTATTGACTTCACTGGAACTTTGAGCAGAAAAAAAGGCTGCACAGGAATATACCCACAAGTTTTAGAGTGTTCAGGGGGAGCTGTAACAGTGACAGTAAAGTTACTGCACTCACAGGTGGTGTATTTTTCTCCAGAGCTGGTCTCTGATCTGTGTGTCTGTTCTGTAGCAGCCAAAGGCATAGTGGATATTTGTTATAGTAGAAGCTGGACCACAGAAGCAGGTGAATTTTTTTGCTTTGTCTGAATCTATTCAGCGCTTTGGGCATTGAAGATGGATTATTTTCTCAGGTCTGCCACAGACTCCCTCTGCATACTGGACAGAGAGGGATATTGTCACAGTAGCATCACCATGTGTGACACAGGGGCATGTGGCACACAAGGGAGCTAAAATACTCCTGATCTCCCACCAATGATAGGGATGAGCCTGATTGCACATAATCTGTAAGTGCTTCAAAACCTTATGTATGACTGGATATGATAATATTCCTCCTTTCCTACTCTCTGGCTGTCAGTTCTGTTTAGACTGGAAATTCCTTAGGACAGCTTGTGACCCTTGAGTTATGGGTATCTCATACATTTATCCATGACATTACAAGGGTGTCTGGGTGCTTTTAAGAGAATATGATAGTGAATATCTTTCTTCCTATCAGTATCTACCACCCCTACAGAGCCTGGGGTAATCAAGTGATTCTAGGCAGTCCTGTCCTGACTGTTTCATGTTCATTTCCTTTACTCTATTTCATGGATTGTTGTTTTAGGTCAGCAGACACAAAACCAAATAGCTGTTTTCAGCAATTTCCTTTCCTTTTGTTGTTGTCATGAACTGGCAGCACGCTTGACTATACCACTTTGTGATTTACAAAGTGCTTTAGAAATCATCAGAGAAAATATGCCATAGAAAAGGATATTATAATGATGATGATATGATTATAAAGATCTGTTTCTATTAATTGCTGTTTGCAAGTTACAGAACAATTGGGAAATAACTTTGAAATTACATTAAATTTGAGACAAGAAACTTTTAGAAAGCTGTATTTTCCTGTGGTGGATTTCATTCAATGAATTTTTGGAAAGAAGAAAAGTCATACTAACCCACTTCAGTTTCTGGATATAGCATATCATTTTAGATTAATGCTTTTAACATTTCAAGGTGCCATTCTGGAATACAATGATCTATGGCATTCATCAATTTCAACATCTTTTGTTATAAATTAAGAATAGTACCCCCAAAACTCTCAAATCAAATTTGTCATTTGAAATAATAAAAGTAAAGTGTGTCACTCTGACTGACCATATTTCATGTCCTCTTTTCTGATTCTCCCTGCTGTGGTACTGCTGTCATTGTTATTAAAAGAGATGGCACAAAACAAAAATAGAGAGGTTGGAAAATGTGTACAACACCGAAACACTAGGGTATTTTCTACCTTGTCTGGAGAATTCACCTCTAAATAGTAATCAAGACCAGCACATTGTTCTGAAAACATTTCCTAAATCTCTCATACTATTTGGAGACTCCAGGTATCTCAGTATATGACTGCAATGCCTGTATTCCCAGGTTTTCCTTGCTGATGACTCTAGTCAGAACATTCCTTGTGAGCTGGGCTTAATTCTGTTTATTGAAATTCTTGCTTCACTCCAGCATTTGCACTATAAGCTCCTTGAGGCCAATTTTTATTACATATCTCTGTGGGCTTTCAGGGACCTTTTTCTTTGAGCTGTTAAGCAGGAGCAAGGACTGTTTTCCAATGTGTTCCAGGCACCTTTCCTCAATGGATCTTGACCCCTGGGTAGTACTTCTGCTGTTTCTGACCATCTCAACCTGCAGTTGTGGATATTCACCCTGGTGTGATTCCACTTTTTCTACAATGCTCTTCTCCACCAGGATTTCACCCCTGGTGTTTGGTCACCTCTCACAGGGAGGGTATTCCAACCCTGGCTATTGTACAAACAAACCTGGCTCAGGTCCTGAGTTTCCAGATGGATAACATCATCTTGGCTAGTGAAGGGCAGTGAAGTACCAAAGAGTGAAAATTATGGCAGAAGATGCCTGATCCCCTCCACTTGCCATTCCATGTTCTGGAATGGGTTTGAAGCCTTTCAGAGAACAGCTGGCGAATAACTTTCTCCATCAGTCACAGAATCTAGCCTCTAGTTGTGCACCATTCCTGCATTTCCCTGAAAAATCCATTGATTTCTTGAAATTGTGATGATCTGCATTCACTCCATGTCCTCAGTAGGATTTGGATAATTGTGACTGAACTCTGAAATGCATTTCTTATTAGCCTTTTCATTTTGATGGGGTGTAGAGGCAGAAAGGTAGCATGAGACTCTAGTTTTAACCCTGTCCTTTATAAAAGGTTATGGTTTTTCTGCCATTTTACTCTCTTCACGGTTCTTGTCATGAAGCTGGATTGATATTGTGCTGCTTCTGTTCTTTTTTGGTATGTGAATGAGGCATCACAATTTCATTGCCTTGTGTATTATGTTCCCATATCTATAGAAATATCTGCATTTTACATACATCTCAGAAAGAGTAAGGATACAGGCATGGAATGTAAAGTATCTTATACTCTCCCAGCTTACCAAAGTCTGTTTGGATGGAATTGTTGCCTCTGGCTTTTTCCTTAAATTCTTGTAATACAACATAAAAACTGAAGCTGATTTGCAAAAATCTTGCTCAGCATTCTCATACTGTCAAATTTAAATAAACTATTAAGTCCTATTACTGGCAGAAGACATTCCAGTTAAACATAACTCTCTTTATTTTAAAAAAGACTGGCATATTATACCTTTATGCTTTTATTGTTTAATAGAACTATCTAAGTATGCCTATGGCCCTCATCACCATCGTATGGAAGTGCTTCCAAAGTACTTAATAGAAATTACAACAACAACCTCTTTTTCAGTGATGAACTGAAGCTCTGCAAATCATACCCCTTCCCTGGGCTCTCCTGCAGGAAGGTCAACAACCTTCATTTCCTTCTTACGCCTCTCCTCACCTGCCCTTGGGAGTAGCCATCTCCTTTTTGGCTTTCATTACTCCAGCCAAGGTAAATAATAGAGAGACCTTGTTATTAATGTTCTCATTTAAAAATCTATTATGGTATTTAGAATGATGAGGTCTGACTCTAAGTCAAGGGAAGATTAATTACATGACACTAGTGAAAACGGGATGTGACAGTCTTTGGACTGATACGAGGAACTGTCCCAATAAATCTGAGCTTGCACAGTTGCCACAGTAAAGTGTGCACCATGTGCCAGCATTCAAAATTTTCCTCTCAAGACATAAGCAGTTACCAGGATGTCACTTAACTATCTCTTTGGGGCATGACTATGGCAAGAAGAAGAGTATTTATCAACATACTTTCCCAGAGAGAGGGATGAAAGGAACATCTCATTGAAAGAAAAGATATTGTTGACCCAACCTTATTTTTTTCATTCTCTTCCTTTTAATTTTTGGTACCCAAAGTAAAATGTGGGAGTACTGGCTTTCAATCCTAATTGGCAAACAAGTTACACCACTTACAGGGCAGGTACTGCCCTTACTGTTCTGTCCCTTCATCTTTTAGCACCTGTTGTTCCAAAAGCTCTGTCCTAATGGCCTGCAGTTTTCTCACACTGGGTTTTGGCCTTTAAAGACCTATGTGGCCTAGGATCTGCCTCTGGAAAAAGTTGCCATTTCCTCCTTTAGCAGTTACTGATGGCCTGGGTAAACCCACTGAAGTTTATATGTATTTATGTAGCTATAAATAAACTCTTAGTTTATGCAGTCTGAGAAGAGTAATCAGCTAGGTCAGCACATAGCAGCATATGGAGCAGCAACAGAAATTTTCATGCCTCTAATGCCAGGGGAGTTTACCCCCAAAGTCCTGCAGCAACCTGTCTAAAAATGCCTGTTAAAAATTCTCCACTTAAGCTTCATGCCCTTATTCAGCTGCCAGGTTAGACAAAACCAATTTGTGTAGCTGGGCAGGCAGACACTCAGGGTAGGCAAAAAGGATGATGAGAAGGGAAGAACTGTCCATGGGTGGGGAGCTCTTTTCACAGCTATCAGAACCATTTGTGGGTGTGATGGATACTCCTCTGCAACCACCACGTCCTCAGGTTGCCCACTCTGCAGTTGCTGACTTCCTTCCTTTCACTTGTGCTGGATTTCACATTAATTTGTGCATGGCCGCAGTCTGACTCCAGGGACAGAAACCTTCACCATGGGGACAAGACCCTGCAGTTGGCATGCATTTATTTATCTCTGAGAGGATGAGTAAAGGTAGAGAAAATCACCCCAAGCAAAACTGAAAATTAGCATCGGTTTTGTTTCAAACAACCTCAGGCAACTGAGACCTGGCTCCAGCCTGCTCCCAGCTCCACTGAGGCAGCTCTCCAGTCCCCCAAGCTCTGTAGGGCCACTGTGGCTCCAACACAGCCTCTAATTCCATCCCCACCACCAGCAGTGCTCTGAGATGTGGAGAAGTTTTTTTTCTTCCTTATTCTGCTAAATTTCCCTTATTATGTCAAGGGGAACCTAAGATGAACAAGATGATTTGGAGAAAAATAGCTGTCCTTTTAAAATCTGAAGCATGTCACTGGTCATGCTGGGGAAAGCTGCTGATACATCTAAACCTCAAGTAACAGCTTCTGTTGGAAGATGTTTGTTATGCCAGATCTTGAGAGCTGTGAAAGACAGAGTTTCAGCAAATTTCTTCTAAAGTCATTCTGAATGCACTTTTGTTTGTAAAGGAAGGATTTACTAAGTGAACAATATCTTAACTCAGCAGCCATACCTTGCTGTCTTCTAGAAGTATTCTCTATCTATGAACATTATTTGCAGAAAATTAAAAGAAAAGGAGGAGCCTCAACTACACATGAAAGTTTGCATTTGAAGACGGGGTCTTCAGTTCAGGTTTCTCCTTTGAAAAAGGTCCTATAGCTTTTTGTCCGGTGTGGATGTTACAGGAACAGAAAGATGTCAGCACCTGATGGAGGGTAAGCAGGAAGGGAGGGAGATCACTGCCCTGCACAGCTCTAGAACTCATCTGTTTGATATCAGTTCTTGATTTATTGAGGTCCACTGATCTAAAAGCTTCACAGGATGGTTATGTATGAGAAGAGATGAGTTTATGGTCATCATTAAGGAAAGAGGCAACACTAGCCTTTTCTGAGCACATTATTGCTCAGTGGTAACCAAACTAGAATTTAGGAATCTCTTGACAAAATTCACTGGAAACGTCTAAATTTTCAAATAAAGTTTTGAAGCTGTATGTAAAATCTCAGTTTTCTTCACTGAATTTTTTTGACTATGGCAATCAAGAGAAAGATGAAGATTCACAGAGCCTTGCAGGGTGTGCAGTGACCAAAGACTTTCTGGCAGTACTGGTGCTCCAGTGCAGCTGGGAACTGGGAGCAAACTTGGTAATGGAATTAGGGTGAGATTGCAAGTCCGGGTTGACTGTTATCTGAACTGTGCTCATATCCTGGTACAAGTTGCAAAGCAGAAGGGAATTTTCTCTCTTCCATTGACCCTCCAAACCTGCAAAGGTGCCTGTATTCTTTAGCTCCATCTACTGGCACTTGGCACAAACTGGATGTGCGTACGTATAAACCCAAGTATTCCTGCACCAAAAGCAACAAATAGCTTCCTACAAATTGTCCATCTGGTAGGTATGATTATCTTACTTTTAAACAATAATGAATCATTATTATTATTATTATTTTTGTAATCTCTGTAGGGTGGGGTCTATAATTTCTCAGAGGATAAGACTACACTGGAAATGTGTTACTGGACTACAAATGAATAATTGTGTGTGTGTGGCAATATGCAGTTATCGTTTCATGCAAGTATAATTGAAACGTCATTAAGAAAAATAATTAAGTCTTTAGCAATACCCAGGGGAAGCAAGTTGTTTCTATTACCATTTCAAAAATGAATGAACAAAATCTGACCAAAGAATCCTGGCTCCTTTTTGCCTCCTCTGCTTGCTCTACATCTTTTCCTCTTCATGTGTTGAAAGAGGCCATTGGGTTGCTCTTTCCTGTGTTAGATTTGGGAATAGACCTGGAGGTGACTTTTTTCTCATTGTGCATTTATATCGCTATATATATTAAGTTTCTTTATAATACTAAGTTTTTTTAAAGCCTATGTACAAAAATGGAGTACTAATAATAATTATTACAAATAGGTAAAAGTGTGAGAAGATGACTAGAGCCTGGATTTTAAAATCCTTTTTAAATAAGGGAAAATGTATTTTTCATGCATGAAACACTTTCAGAGCTAACTCTTCTCCAGTATATTTTTCAAAGGCTATCAGTTGAAGAGTGCTGGTTTCCATTCATCACTTACAACAATTGTAGATCTGTATCCAGATTCCTGTGGAGATTTCTTTTTCTTAAACTGCTTCTGCCAGATTTCATTTTTCATACTACTCATATATAACTATTCAGTGTAATGGGAAAACTCTGAAGGAACAAACCTTAGTTTTAAAAATAAAATGAATAAATAAAACATCCAAGCCAAAATAGACCTGCCCCTATTCAGAAGGGATCATTATTTGGGAATATATTCATTTGTATATTTTTAATCAAACTTTTTCCATATGACTTCAGAAATAATTGCCTCCTTTAAAATAATAATGAAAAAGGAAACAAAACATAGCACCATAAGCAATGGCTTATTGTGGAGCAAGACACCAAGTTCTGGCATAACTTGCCATAACCATTTTCTGATGGTTGCAATTTATTCAGTTTTAAATGAAGGGCATTAACATTTATCAAGTAAGACCAAAGTCCGTAGGAAATATTTGCTGGATAAGAAGAAAAAAACCCTGAAGGTGTTCCACACATTTTCAGCTAACATGATTTACACATGTTTCTGTTTTTAATGTTGAGGGAAGTTGGATTCAATAGATGATTTGTTTTCCATGGGGAAATCCTAGTTACAGCAGCGATTCAGTAATCTTGCTTTCTGTACAATAAGTGCACAGCTTGCCTATGGGAAGCTGAGGAGAATGGGATTTTGACCTAAACAAATTCTACAGCAAAACACCCACTGTCTTCCTTGGGACCTTCATTTTAGTTGGGGTGGTCAATATTTTCACTTGTTTCCCACATGAGCGAGGCAGGCTGCTCTTGTGAATCTGTAAGAGAGTGATCCAAAACCCCATGGATCATGAAGATTTAGATCAGTCCATGCTATTCCTTCAGTAGGCTTTGGCCACAGCCTAATTTGAGATCAGCTAACATGCAGGATCAACAGTTAAAAGAAAAAAAATACATGTCACTACCGAATGAACAGAAGTGGCAGAGGCAGGTATGTGGGATAAGAGGAACACCTGAGAGCCTTAGGTAGATTTGGAAGTCTATGCAGAGGGTCACAGGGGCTGCAAGGAGCAATGTGAAGACAAAGTGAGTTTGAATCAGGAGAATATCAGCATCTGAAGGGCAAAGGGACCAGTGAGTGAAGCGTGAGCAGGTGAGAGAAACTGTGTTTCCATTTCAGTCAATTTTATTAATTAGTGGCTATTTTTCGCTGAGGAGTCAATATAGGGTGTATTAATATGGTAATGGTGTTCTGTAGGAGCTGTAGCTGGCTGTGACTTTGGGGGAAGGGAGACAGAAATGTCAATTCAATCATGAGTGTGAATTTAGTAGATTTACATCTTTGAATAAGAAGCCTCCAAAAAACAGTAAGCAGTGGGATTTTTTTTCCCTCTTAGTGAATTTTGCATATCATTTGGCCAGTTATATGTTATAATAGGAAGGTAAAATACATCTTGTTTCTGAAGTTAGGGAAAAAGATCACATTGCCTTGGATGTGTCCCACTAGCCAAGAGCAGCCAAGCAGGTGAGTGAAGCCCTTCAGTAGCCAAGTGGGGCCAAGGAGATGACAATCTCAAGCAGAAAGTGGCTTTTGTAGGGAGTGGTAGTTATTTCACTTAAATACTGCAGAGAAATGAGAATTGCACGTGTAGCATGAGCTCTCTGCTAGCTGATTCCAAGTCCAGATTGACCTTTCTATAGCTTTGCCTTATTGTTTATCCAATTCTCTTTGTCTTGGGTCTCCCGAGTAGCAGCATGACTGACATCTGCCAGCAAAGATACACTGGCAGAGGCACATATTAACCACTGATTCCTGCCCATCAAGATCTGCTCCAGGTCACCTGTGCAGGCTGGAGACAGGAGCACTGCGTGACACAAACTGCTTTGCTCCTGCTCAAGGACAGCCATTCTTCCTCTCTGAGACTACCAACCCCCAGGCCAGTCCAATCAATATCAGGAAATACACTGTAATCTCTCCATGAACATAAGCACCCTTTGGGATGTGAGCTGGTCAATGCACTTTGATGTATTCCTTGAAGAGCAAAAGGTTTGGAACCAAAGTGCATTGTCTGGTTCCCAGCCCACAGATAGTTTCTGACATTTAAGGGGTATTTTATACCTACTAATCCACTTGACTCTTGAATCTGTGGGAAAATTGAAAGTTAGGTCAGTTTTAAAGAGATTTTTCTTATTTGCTCACAGAACCAAGAGCTGAATAGATTCATTAAATCTAGGAAAGGCAGTGAACTAAAACAGGATAATTGTGTCTTTGCTGGGAAGACCTGTTTTTCAACTAATCTTGATACTTGTCATCACTTTTTCATTTTAATTTCCCAAATTAGAAAAAATCCAGTTAAAGTGTTAATTTTTCTCCTGTAGCATTATTTGACGTATAAAAGTAACTGTAGTCTCTGCTTGCTGTAGAACAAAACGTAGTTTTACAATGTTGTCCTAGAGGCGGCAGCAGAGTACATAAGAAACAAAAAAGCTAACACACAAATGGGCAAAGTTGTGTTTGGTTAGTAGTTAATCTCTATAAAGTCTCACTAAAGGGTTTTACTGGAATAAAGGGCTCACATAAAACCCAAGAGGGAATATAGGCATATCTTTGAAATAGGTAATAGGATGAAAATAATACTAAAGTTATTGCATGTTCTGAGGGAAATCAGCTGACCTAAAAAAACCCCACTTGTTGGAGAGCACTTGTGGAAGGAAACTGTTTTCCATATCACAGATTTAGAGAAAACCCAAACTACTTGCACAGAGCTATAGAAGCTGTTGGATCGGCAAACTTTAAAACAACTGTGATGCTCTGTGACACATTAATTGAAATGTACTTTCCAGTGCAACCATTTAGCAATTTATATAAATATCAAAGCTTTTGGGGTTTACTGTCAGTCTTTGTTTCTGAATGAGAAATTTATAAAAAACATATGTTTCAAACTGCCACTGAGTACATGTTCAGAAGGATATGGCCACTGAACTTTATCAAACTTTACTCAGTGCAATCATTTGATGAACGTAAGATTCTTCTGTTAATAATGTCTCTTTTCAATAACAACCCAATGTTGGCAAAAGGGCTACTTTTTGGAGATGGGAGGAACAAAGCCTTAAAGCATGGTCCCACTGAAGTCCCACAGGCAATTTGTCATTGGCTTCAGTGGAACCAGGATTTTGCCAAAAATATCAAATGCTTTCTGAAGTCTTTCCATTAATTAGTCTGCAATTAAAAATAAATCATCTTGTGTAAGTAATGTGTAACCCACACTGCCATAAACTTCAGATCTGACTCCAGGTTGTCCAGCTTCTGGGACTGCTCAGCTCCAGGATTTTGGTTTCTTTCCCTCCAATGCCTAGCTGATGCATTATTCCTATTGCATAGGAATAATGGAAGTGACATGGAAATGAAAATTTCATGTCACTTCAATTATTCCTGTGCAAAGTCAATCTTAGTCGATCTGACCATTTGCATTATAGCAGCACCCAGAAGCCTCCAGCCACAGCGAGTACATTCTCACGAAGGGCACGTTGACTTGGTCTGGTCTGCTGGAAAATAGAGTCACCAGCCACCTCTAGGCCTATCCATGGTGCATCTGCTGGTGGGATGTTCCAGCAGGGAGGGCTGTGTTTGTGGAATGAGCCCAGGCAGGGAGGTCTGTGTGTGTGGACTGGTGCCTGAGAGCTCTCCAGAGACCCAGTCCGTAAAGTGGGTGCCTGGCTGTTCTCAGCAGCACTGTGGACACCACTTCTGCACCCCCAAAGGACAGCCCATGGCGGCATTCCCAGGCTGATCAGGTGAGGGAATGGCTGTACAGAGCTTTGGTAGAAAGGAGAGGCTCAGGCTGACTATGGGCCTGATGGCTTCATGGCTTGGCTGCATGAAGGACATCACAGGTTTTTCACAATTATTTCCTAGCATCAGAGAGAGCAATTAAAACTTTTTCATCTAGTACAACAGTTTTGTTTTACTACTGTTTCTTATGTTTGGGAAACTTTTACTGGTTTGTAAAATGTCCTGTGTGTCCACTGAAATGGTCTCATTAAAATGCCTTGGCTTCTCCTACTGCTGGTGCAGACGGACATTCTACCTTGCTCCACTAAATCCTGCAGGCTTTATTGTGGCCAGAGCTCTGCTTGGATAAGAAATTAGAGTAGAGGCAGCTGGTTCTCGTGCAATCCTCTGCTAATTCTCTGTGATCTGGAAAAGCAATATTCCTCTGTGCTCACCCAGACTGGCACAGGAAGGGGCAATGGGTGATTGTGCAATGTCACATACACGCTGTTCATGTACAACCAAGTGTGAAAGTGAAGGGTCCTTGTGAATAGGAGTTCTCTGGAATTCGTAAATGTATACCCATAGGTATGTCTTCTGAATGCAATCTTCATTTGGGGTGATAATGTCTTTGAAAGACTTAAAAAAGGACACTTTACAGTCATTTAACATCTAATCTTCACCCACAGATCCCCGGGAACCAAACCTCTGTGATATACAAGAAAACCTTTCCAATAATTCATGTGCAGCATTTATCTTTGTTTTCAAGACTGTTTAGCTAACCTGTACAAAAATATTTGCACCCCCTCCTTCTCCAGAAAGCCCCAGCTGATGAGCCAAATTCTCAACATTTCATTCCTATGTAGATAGTTTGCTAAATTTTTTCCCAAGGCTTTATGGTTTTCAACAATATATCTTTCATCACTGTATTGCCAAAAAGAAGTGGCTGCCTTGAAGCTTCCCTTAGGATTTGGACTGGATATAGAGGATTAGTTTATAACTGGTAACTTATGAACTGCACAGTATTCTACAAACAACTTATTTTTCTTAATGTAATGGTGAAACTATGAAACCCCATCCTGAGAACTTATTTCTGAAAGGATATTTGAATGAAGTTTTAAACAATACTTTATTCCCCTATATCAAAACTGATAATTTTTAAAGCACTGTGTTTTTGTCTTCATACAATAATCATTAACTGACCACAAATCTTGAAAATATTCATCTCTGGTTGAATTTGTATGTGTTTGTTTCAGATCTAGGATCTTATTTTTTAGGGATTTTTTTCAAATCTGTAAGAATGTCTGAGTTTTGAGTTTGGCTTTTATGCAGCTGGGATCTGACGATATAACAGAAGAAACCCATTATTTATAGGAATGGAATCACGGCAGGTATTGGCAGAATACAGCAATGGGAAACTTCTGAAGAGTACTTCTTGCTTTTACCTGTGTTGGTGCAAGTCATATGTGTTGGTAATAAGAGCAAGGAAAAAGCTAACAAGTAAGCACAGATTTTTTTATTTGCGCACATCTGTTTTATTTCAGTTCAGTGTGATGGCTGGAGGAAGAAAGGGATTTCTTCAGATGGCATGTGTTTAGTTCCAATTCTTGGTAAACTTAAAACAGAAAAAGACATCTAATTTTTTAAAATGGATTTCCTCCAAGCTGGTTTAACAGAAGCATATCCACTTTTTCTAGTGCCCATGGTGCTCTCTCCTAGATAGAAGGTTTTCTTATAATTGCTTTATGTGGAATATATTCAGAGTAACCACCCCTTTGTTTGCACTACAATTACATCTGGAAATGTCTTTCAGGATCAGGGACCACACTGGGAAGTCTTGCAGGAACAATGACAGAAAGCCAGTCACCACCCCAGAGCCCTTACAGCTATCTAGATGAAACTGGGGAAAATGGAAAGAAGAAAATGTTTTTGCTGAGAAAAGAAGTTGTTCATTTGTCCATGGATAAACTAATGGGACTGCGGGATATCTTTGGAGTTATTAACTCCTCAATATTTTACTAAAGTGCATATATGGCTGGAAAATCATAACTTACTTAGCACGTGTGTTTAGGCATATAATAAAAAACTCATTTATTTTCCTCCTAATATAGACAGGAACATGTAAGCTAGATGACATTTTTGGCATTACACTGAATTATTTGTTGACTTTCATTATGATTATTATAATAATTTCCTAACTAACATATTGATAAAAGTTTTGGGGAAGGATCTCTCTTAACATACTCCATTACTATGTTTGTGTCTGAACTTCATAGTCCAGAGAGAAGGAGAAGCAAAATAACAGTCAAGGTGGACCCTTGCTCTGGTCTCAGCTTAAGGACTGTGTCAAGATAGAGCCTTTATTAGACCAGGCATGGCACAGTCCCTGTATAGGAGTGTCTTTTCATGCTGAGGTTTCCACTTTTAAAGGATTTGATGTGTAAGAAGGATTAATACTACTAAAATGGAAGGAAATGAGGAAGGAAAAGAGTTTATTCTGTGACACTTAGGTCTAACCTATCTCTCTTGCCATTAATGTAAATTTCTGTTTCCACTTAGCTCTTAGGAAGCAGAGTCAGGCCAAAGATGAGTACTTTTGAAAATCACTCCCAAAGCAACTTGCTGAAGGTCAGTGGTGGGTGTTTGTGGCAGAAATAGGAATGAATGATAGTCCATTGTCTTAACCACAAGACCCTGCTTCCTCTCCTAATCCCAGGCTGATTTTACAGGGTTATAGCACATGAAAAAAGTCCAAATTTTAAAATATTAAACTTGGCACTGATGATAAGGAAATGATTAAGAGTCAGCTAAGGAAAGGCACAACCACACTGACAGAGAAAGTCTTCAGAGTAGAACCATATTTTCTTCTAGCCAGGCTTTATTTGAGTTCTCCTGATGCATACATTTACTACATTCTGCTTTTTTGTTTTGGCAAGCACTGCAGAAGGCCTGATCCAATTCTTGAGGAAATCAATGGAAGTTTGATTCGAGCCATAGAAAGCCATGAAGGGAATTTCAAGAGATAAACTGTGGAGCCAGACGTTCAAAAATAGCTTTTTTAATATGTGTCACTGACCTTTCTAATGGCTTGCAAATGCAGTATGATTACCCTAAGTGAAGGTACTTTATGAGGAAGGCTTGAAATTTGGAGCAGAATAAAGCAGTGAACTTGCTTGGGAGCAGGAGTGTGAGTTGGGTCATGACAAGGAACTTGGATTCAGCTCTCACCTGTGTCTGGATTTCATTCACAGGAGCAAACATGGAATGAGATAAGAAAGGGACCAGGCTGGGGAGCTAGTCCACCACTTACCCCTGCGAGGTAGTCTGAGAACTCAAAGGAAAACAGTGACTGAGTGCAAGCTCTTACCACTGTGGTCATCTCAGCATGAGGTCTCCAAGCCACAGAGGAAGAAATGAACCAACTGCTTAATATTTCATTCCTGTTCAGAGAAGAAAATTATGAGGTTTGACTGAACTGACTGTCCAGTCAGGGGCTGGTTGTGGCTCAGGAACATGGGACAGTCCTTGAGACATTGCCTCTGAAGATTAACAACAAGGATACAGTCACGTTGAGTGGATCTTACACTGTACCTGAGATTGCTGTAAATCCCTATTGTCAGAAAGCCTCCAAAAGATAAGGAGTCAGCACCTTAATTCTCTTTTGGACACGCACTTGGGAATCATGGTAGGTTTGTAGAGCTGTCTCTGGTCTCTGGATTCCTGGACCTGTAACCACTGCTGCCTTCAGCTGCTGTGTTTCTAAAGATTGTTCAAGACGACAATTCTGCTGTAGGTGTGACAAGAGTGCTCCTGGGATGTTAAAAACCCCAAACCCTGCAATTTGATGGTCACTCTGGTTCTTGGTGGAATCCTCTGACATTTCTCCAGAGAGCAGATAATTGGGGCAGGGAATATTTTATGATCCAGTTCTGTGGTGCAACAGCTGCTCCCTGGAAAACTCTACCCAGTGACAGAGAAACCTCCAGGTCATGTGCCAGGGAACTCTGTGCACATCTCCTCTATTATATGGAAATAATTTCCTATGTCTCTCAGATGTCAGACCACCAAGTAGAAGACAAGTACAGAAAATATTTGTCCACACATTTGTTTTTATGGATTCATCTCATTGTCTCCATTCATGGAGTGGCAGAAATAAAACTTTTAAAGTGTGCTCAGTACAGTGGATCCTAAGGGCTAAAGTGGATCCTGACTGTTATCATTTTACAGCTGCTTCCAATTTTTGCCTTCCCCACCCCAACTAAATCTTCAGTATCAATTTAGGCAGAAAAAAAACCCTCACATTTTTGAAAAGCAATGATGCTTCTTGGAAAAGGCTCCAGGTGTCATCTTCAGGTATTAATCTGGGTGTTGCTGGGCTCAAGCCTACATTTCTACTGACACCAGTGAAATTCCCTGCACAGGTGAGGAATATGGGTGAACAGAAAAGCTGGCAGTAAACCCTCCATCATAACTTTTCCAACACAAAGCAGGATATTTCAAAACCAACTTTGTTGCTGTTATTGTGAAGAATACTTGCCTCAAATGTTCCTTCTTTTCTCTTTTCAATGGAAGAACAAAACCTTTTCAGATAAATGCTGAAACATTACTGCCTTTAGCATATTTTCATCCAGAAATATACTGGGATTGGATTTCGTTTTGTGGGGTTTCTTTAAAAATCTAATTCCAGCTTAATTTGAAGATGTGAACTTAAATGTTGCATAAGGTTGGTAATAAATACACTCCAAATTACTGGTGTGATAATTACCAGGTGCTACAGAAGTCGAGTGTCCATGTACAATCATGTAGGAATCCTCCTTCCAAATATGAAGGGGCAAGTAGCCCGTGAGATAAATTTCCCCTTGACTCTGCACAGGGATTTTTCAGAGGTGTTGTACAGGTAGTTATTGTGAGAAGGTTCTGGCAATAATTATGATTAAACATTTTATGAATGTACCAATGTCAGAAGCTTTTCACGCATAGCTTTTATTCCCTTTACTTTAAAAACATGAAGTCTTAATAGCCAAACTGTTGAGCATTTTTTTTTTCCTTTATTCTTAGCAGATGTTTTCTCTCCTCACTCTTCCTTCCTCTGTGCTTTCCTCATTGGAAGGAATGATGAGTGTGTGCCAAAAGAAAATTGAAAACCATGTGAAAAACACAGAAAAATTATTTTGTTAGGGAAAAATAAGTTAATGAAGAATGGCTCTGTTTTGAAACTACTAGACCAAATTTAATTTCCAAATTGATTTAAAAGTATACCAGATTCTGTTATAGTAGTTATGCCAGCTTCTGAACATTCCTGTGTGATTATTTTATGAGATAGGAACTCAAAAGGGTTAGAAGGACAAATTTGAACACAGAGAAGAAGGCAGGTCTCTTCCACAGCTGCCTTCAAGTCTTTTCTTTCACTTCTGGAGGTAAATGTCTTTTTGTACTGCATGGCAGGCACAGAGTGAGGAGGAGCCCTAGATGCAGGTAGATACTCACCCATTGGCTATTTTTGTGAAGTGGTCCTTTAGTTGCCATCCTTGCTGAAAGATGATGGTTTCCATACATCCTAATTCCAAACCTGGGGTGTCTGCCCACCTCAGGTTCTCTCTGAGCTCTTCACTCTACAGACACAATGCTACCTGCAAGGGGGCTGCAGGATTTGACCATAGGATTTGATGAGAGCCTTAACAAATAGCACTGGAAGAAAAGCAGCACCCAATCAGTAATCTGGGGTGCACTAACATTTATCAAAGAGAGCCCAGAATGCTTTACATTTGTCCCTCCACTTACTGCTGCTGAGAGTTGCATCTGCATCTGTCCATTTGCTTCAGTCTAAGTGAGAATTGTTAGACACAAAAGACATTTACTTAAGTAAGAAGGAAACATCGATGGTTACCTAACTTAAGCTGAGTGTTATTTTAAATGCATTATTTTTACTGAATCTAGGTTAACACTTTTCCTTTCTTCCTTTTCCATTATTTGAGTGGTTCTTACTCTCAGGCTGGTATGTACCTGGTCTTATTAAGTAGGATGTCATATTTGCTTCCATTAAGCATGTGCGTGTGTGAATATCTTCATAAAACATACATAGACCACTAACTGCTAAGACCTGTGGGACAGAAATCAAGACAACATCAGAGAAAAGATTTTATTTTTTTTTTGCCTACCGAGCCTGCTGTGGTTGCTATTTCAGCTGTTCATTAAAGTTATATTGCTTCCTTTATCTCTTGTGCTCATGGAATACAAGCACCTCCATAATGAGCTTAAATTACCACGAGCTAAGAATAGAAAACTCGATTTCAGTCCTTGGGAGGCTGAAGCTGTGGTGGTGCATGGGTAATCAAGCAATATTAGCTGTATAATGGTGCTAGGATCCCAGGGCAGAGCTGCTGGAATGTTTATGGTGGGGAAGCACAATAAATATCTGTTTTCTGTGCTTTCTGGGTCTCTTTCCCCCTCCCTGCTCTGGCATCCTTATACATTTTGAAATAAACATTGATGCTTCCTCTATATTAATATCCGATATGTGTGGTTGGCCAGCCATATCTGTCTTTGGAGAGTAGAACCTCCTGTGTTCTCATTTTCTCATTTATACAGCTAAGCTATGGAAAAGTCCTGGTCACCTGAGCCATCAGTATCAGAAAGGCACATGGAAAATTGAGTGAAAATGTCAGAGCTTGGACTAAAGAGGATGTGTGCAAAAATGCCCTCTGTTTCTGGGTGTTTGAAACGCTGTGTATTTCATTCCATTAAATAGCAGGTGGGAACAAGACTCCTCCTCACACACCTCATCATTGGCAAAGCACGAATGGGGGCTCCCTGTGCAGAGGGATCAAACTTACTCTCTTGTTACTTCAAGTTTAACAGTCATTTTAAACAACTCCTGCTCCAAGGCAGAAGTGTCCCCTCATTCACACAAACCCCTGGATGCTGGTGCTAAAAGCAGGCACGGGGAGTGATGGAGGCCAACATCTGCCCGGGTGTTAACAGACTGCCCCTGGCTTTAGGGCACTGTGATGATCACAGTGCAGACAGCAGCAGCTCAGGACTCTGCCTGATGGACTCTGCTCCGTTTAACTGTGATGGCTCCAGGGGTAATATCCTCCCAGGCACCTTGCCCTGCTCCAAGAGCACCCACAGGCACAGGCTAAATCCACCAGAGAGCCAAAAGACAGGATATTTATCAAGAGGTATCCTGAAAGTCATCTGGACTTGGAAGAAACCCTCTTTATTGTGGTGCTCTCAATGAGCCTTTGGATATTTTTGCTATTTGATTGTAACATATTGGCTCTTCCCCAAATACCCTCTCACTGCCAATCTCTTCCTAATGAAAAACTCAGTCATTTGGGCTTGTAAGGGGTTTTTAAGCATATGTAATGCCAACAAATATCTGCTCCACCAAGACAATTCTCTGTTATCTTATACATCTAGTTTGCTTCTTTATATATTTTGGCTCAGAAGTTAATTACTGGTTGCATCCCCTGTTCAGAAAGTAGCACACTTTTTCATGAGATGTTGTTCTCAGCTGGATAATCTAAGTTGATGAAAAGAGGGGCATCTCAGATTGCCTCACAAGATATTTGTGATAGAGCACATACCCAGCTCCTGCCCCGGTTGCTCAGCTCATCACTTCCTCATGAGGGAATAAACCTCTTGAAAGCACCACAGGTGGAAAAAGGTAACCCTCTGTTCACCATGTAGCTGCCACTTCTGCCACCTCCTTATGTAAAGTGCTTTTTTCCACAAGTTGTCTCGATAATACCAGAGAGGGAAGAGAGACTGAGGCTCTACCTAAGAGCAGTAAAGTTAGTGGACTTTGGCCTTTAATGAGCAGAAGGTGCAATTCAATTACAGCTCTTTGGGAGATATCATTAGCTTATATCTCCAAGGGTCACTGGCAAAGATCATTAGCAGGGGGTCATTAGCAGGGTTAGTCAATATAAGGGGAGCCAGAGCTACTTCTGCCTTGTGGAGGTGTGAGAGCAGATGATGCTTTATTAGTGGTTAATTCCAGGGAGGCTGAGTCTCTGCCAGGGGCTGTCAGAGCCAAGTTGTGATGATCCAGGAGGGAGTCCAGGTATCTCTGATGATGAAAGACCTGGGTAAATGAAAGAGGCCTCCTCACACTTTACTCACATAACTTCAGAACCTAATTATGTGACCAGCTTGAGAATAGTAAGGCACCCATCAGTCTGAGCAGTGGATGGATGGGGCCAGACCATACTGACTTGTATAAGAGGTGAGGATTTCTTTGGGAGATAGTAAAGCTTCTTTCCTCTCCCATGGTCCACGGCTGCTATCACTGCTGTGGTGCCTTGTCTCAATGAGCCTCAAAAGGATACAGTGGCCCTGATCAGAGAGGGGATGAGGCAGGAGATGCTGCTAAGGACAGATCCTCTGTGTTGTGAGGAAGTAGCTCATCCAGCTGACAGGGCCTGTGCAGGGGCTGTGGGGTACAGGAAATGCTTTTAGGATGATCTGGATTATAGCTCTATTGAAGAGCAAATGCTCCTTTGGGTTTGGGTCAGCACGGGTGGCTTCAATGTAGAATACGCACCTGATTTTCCTAATTAACCTCCATTTGTTAATGAACTACCAAATGGCCTGTGTATCTGTGTAGTCTCCTGGCAACCTTGAAGTCATTCACCTGATTTATTTTGCTTTCACCTGGGACTGTCTGCTCCCATCTCCCAGTGGGGCTTGAGAGTGCATGGAAGGGATGAGTCCTGTTCTTATCATGTCTCATGGTGCCCCACTCCTGTCCTCCTGTAAATCCTCAGCATTAAGTCACTGACAGCTTTCCTTAGGAAATCAGTATCTTGTGTCCATGGCAATGATGATCAGTTTGGTCAGCTCTGAAAAGCATCTGTGTTCCAGACAGGCTCTTTTCCCATTGGAAGTTGCTAATTTGCTGAAGGTTAAATTCGTCTGTTGCTTCGAGATCTAAATTAAAAAAAGGAATACTGAAAGTGAGCATTTTGCTACAGACAAATATTTTGCTACAGAAATGCCTCATTTTTCTGTATTAAAATGGCTGTTTTCACTTTGGTATTTGATCCCTAGTAAGAGTGAATGGTATAATAGAAAACTCTGCTTAACTGAAAAGACCTATGTGCATGTGATGTCATTTACTTTTGAAACTTGACATGTATTCTGATTCTCTTTGTTTTGGGTTTTTCCTCTCACCTCAAAGCAGAAATACTCATCCTCAAAAAGAAAAACTTACTATATCATGGTACTTTGTAGCAACTTGTAGAAGAATGTAAATGGTCAGTGGTGGAGTTAAACAATTCTGATATCAGAACCTGTGCACCTGATGGTAAATGTTTGATGGATCTGCCTCTGCTTAAGTACAGCTAAGATCCCTGTTAATACTTCTCATAGAGATTTACATAAGTGCAGTAACAAGTCTGCACATTCTGTAATATATCCTGAACTTTTTGAAGGAAGATTGGCAATTTTATAATTCATGGCTCAATAAAGATGTAAGAATCACCCAAGGATCATGAGAAAGATGGTGTTAGTTAACATATATAAATAAATTCTAGTTACAAAACACTAATCCATATACAGGTCTGGGATATTTTTATTAGGCACAGGAATGATTCTCATTTCTAGATTATGTGGATTTTTTAACTTATATTTAAAGATTAATGATTTCCAGTGTGGTCCACTTTCCCCACCAAAAATAGGCAACTTTATTGAATAAAATGCCAAAAAAAAAGATGAAATTCTGTTTATACAAATTTTCTAAAGGGAAACTGAAATTGAAAGCAAATGTTCTTTCAGTATTTCTGGTGATTACTTGGAAACAAATAAATGGAGAGGGCATTTTCAGCGCTCTGTCTGAGTCAGGTTTTTTAACTCAGCTCCCCCAGAAGTGGTTAGCAGTTATATTTGAACACTATTTTTTTGTTGTTGTTGTTACCTACAAGGGTATTTAGATGAAACACCAAAATTTGCAGTTCTTACAGGTAGATGAGATGAATAATTAATTATAATAGAGGTGAAAGTGGTTGATCTCATACTGAGTCTGCCAGTTAATTTCTAAAGCAGATTAAACCATATGTGAAAGTTACTGAAGTCTCCAAGCCTCTGGGCCATTCATAATTTCCAACAATTTTCTTTATCAATTCTTCACTCAAAACCTTTAAAAACTCTGATTATGTATCTTTTCTACCTGATGGCTGCTTAAAGCAAGGAAATTTAAGTGTTTTTTTTTTATTTTTCAATACTTTTTTTCAATGTTAAACAAATAATCTTATGCATTTAGTTCACACAGCGTTTGCTGGGTTTAGTTTCTTTCATTTAGAGATCTCCCTGCATAGAGAGAAATGAATGCCATAGACCTTTTCAAATGATTTCTAAATTAAGTACAGTAAATTCCTCTGTAATATGACTCATGAGACCTGAAGATCAAAGTCTTGCAAGAGATTTATCAAAACCAAATAATTTTTACATAGAGTATATGATAGCTTCAGGTAATGTTATGTTGTTGCTCCACTCATCACGTGAAACTGATGAAGAGTAGTGTTTCTTTATTTTCTGGATCCTTCGCTGGTTAAAGAGGAAAAGATGGCATCAGGAATCAATTTGATCTTGTTTTGAAGTTTGCCTTAGACTCTTTCTCCTAAGAGATGCAGAGTACCGGCTGTTCCCTGTGCACCAGCTCCATGTGCTCCCATCCTGAGTGATGAAATCCAAGTCCTCTGCTGCATAAATCTGGGAAAGCTCAGTGAAGTGTGAACCTGATCGCTCTGATTAGTGCTGATTAGTTGCAAGCTGGAGTGTGAATAAGCAGCCTGACATGTACAGTATTTTGTTATATGTGACAGAAGAAATTGCATTTGCATGGTGAAGTATTTATGGTCATGTTTGTGACTTGCTTCATTCACATCTGGTCCAGGGTTGTCCTTTGGGAATGGCAGGAAAGAGAACAGGAGGGAAATGTGAAATGGTTCAGCAGAAAGCAGAGAACAAAGACGAGATATTTCCTACCCCTGTAAACCCTAATTTGGGTAAGCGAAAGTTTGTGGCAGTAGGGGTTATGAGACCATAGTGGCAAAAAGAAAAAAGAAAAAAAAGAAAAAAATATATATGTAATGCAAGTGACTTTGTTTCAATCTATGCTGTTCTGTGCCTCTTCTGCCATAAAGTCATCACAACAGTAGTCAGGTTTTCAGGATCTCAGGGAGATAAGTGGCTGGGAAGATAAAAGTTTTATTTTTCAGTTTAATTTCTTTTTCTTTATTGTGTCTTGCTATTCTGATTCTTCTGCTGCTTCTCTTTCCCATGAATACTGTTAGACTAAAGAAACTACTTAAGATGAAATATATGAAAATAAATTGGATGGCAAGCTGTAGACATAAAAATCTTTTTTGTTGTTGAAATAATGCCTAATTATGCTGGTAGACTATTAATTTCACATAGAGAAATTTTCTGCTCAGGTATATATTTTCAATCAATCCTAACTTTTTTTTTAAACCCACATAACAATCGAATCTTCAACCAATTAATCTAATCCTTGATCAATTAGTAGGTATGAAAATAGTAAAAGAACAAACTATGGCCTGATACAGATGTAGACTACCTGAAAGAGTGTTATATGTTATATATGTTATATATGTTATATATGTTATATATGTTATATATGTTATATATGTTTACTTAAATGTAACTGCTATCTTTGTTTTAGCTTGCTTTTTTATTTGACTGTATCGGCTCTTCTGAAGACCAGTTCTAGATAGCTACAGATGGGCAGATGTTTGAGGGAGCAGACAGCTGTAGGAGCTGTGGGGAGGGAGATCAATGAGATGGATTTTCTTCCTTTTGCATCTCTTGGGAGCCCAGGGGTGCCAGGAGGGAGAGCTGGGGAGTAGGGGAGGGCTGCAGCAAGGACTGCTGCAGGATCCTTGCCCCTGCTCTCCCAGAGCTCTGACTCCAAGGGCTGGCAGGAGCTTGTGGCTTTCTCTTTCCCTCCATGCCCCACCCAAGCCATACTCTGCTCTTTAAAACCCCTTTTTTTTTCCTGGTGCAGGCAGGACCAGCCTGTCTGTGCCATGACCTCAGCTGTGATCCCACCACGTCCTTTGTAGTGCCATTGTTGCCACAGTTGACATTTTTTACCAGCAGATATGGTCTGCACAACTAAATAACATCTTGTGGTTGGAGGTGCATTAATTTCTTCAATTGTTTGTACAGAGTCATCCTCAAGCTGAAACTTGTGATTCAGACTGAGTCACAAAGCAGCAATATCTGTATTGAAAGGAAGGGATGAGGCTAAAGGAACAGAAAATTAGTTTCAGCATATGCATGTATCAGTTTACAGTGTATGAAGGTTTACCGATAGATGCAATTTGTCCTAGTTGTCAAGTTTTTTATTATTATCAATTTATTTTGTCAAAATGTAGGTTTATTCCATATCCTGTTTTTTATTGTAGACAACCCTCACAAGCCTGGTCTCTCTTGTGATATGAAATTTCATATTTCCAGTCAAGAGCATTGTCAGATTAAATGGGGTGCTGAGATATTCTCACTGTGGATGGAGTTCCCTGATGTGGAAGAGCAAAGGAAATACAGAGGTCACAGCATTGTAGACCATAGAAGGGGTCACTGTTATTGGGTCACTGTTATTTTCCCACAAAATGACAGAGCAGAGCAAATGTGAGTGGGACCTGTGTCCTGGCCACTTGTGGGCATTGATGAGGGTGTGTGAGATCAGCAAGGCTGAGCTCTTTCCCACCTGGTGACTACCAAGTGCTCCAGCTACTGGACCAAGTGTCTTTAGATCTTGCTAAAAAAATTTTGTTCTCCACAGAAAACATCTTAACTCTTTTCTTAGAGACAAGAAGGACAGGTGATGGGGAGGGCTGATGAGGCTCAGTTGTTGGCCTTGTACCTTGGAGTTTGTTAGACTTCAGCTAACTATGGGTTTCATTATTGTTAATCTTGTTTCATTTTAAGAGACAATCTAGTTCTATATCAGAACTAATAGCCATGTAACTTTTAAGTAGATAATGATCAACTCTAACTCAGATCAATATTACAGCTTTTATTTTTTTCTTCTACAGAAGGACAGTAAACATAAAACATACTTCTGTTGTTAGTTAATTCTGTGTTTGGGACTGCCAGATGTGCAGGATGAATCATATAGTTTCGGAAATGTTCCAATATCTAGGAAACCATTTTCTCCTATCCAAGTCTGACTTGATCAAGACCTGAGACTGAGACAGGGGTCTTCTGTTGGTAACAGTTTTATGTCAAATGATTGAGCCGAGGTTAGGGGTTTTTTGCTGGGAAATATCAATAATTTGGAACTAAACTGTTCTGCAGAGAATTTCTAAGGTCACAAAAGGAACATTTAGCTCAAAAGGTATTTATATTCTCCTCATTCTCATTATAAAATAATTGGTAGCCAATTAATTCAGGTAAGACCTAACTGTGCCTGCTTATCCGACCAGAAAAGTCTTCAGAGATTCTGGTTGGCTTTGGGAAAACCCTTTACTTCAGCAAAATGGACTTCTGAGTTTCCAGCACTCTCTTCTTTCTGTCTTTGCCTGCACAGAGCACAGATGTAGAACTCAAAAAATGCTGGAAAAGGTTTCCCTGGGGGGTTCATCTCACATCCAGCATTAAAAATGAAATCCTGAGAGCTTCTTCCTTGAAAGTTACCTTTAGCTATTCATTGTAGGCATCATCATTAGATACTATTTATAATATTCTCTTCATTCTGCTTTCTTAAACTGATATCTTAACCTTGCAAAATCCAGCTTCTGGATCACATGATGTCAACTATCAGATTACACAACCCATTAAATAATGTCTTATCTTTCAGTGCCTATTTCCATTGTTCTTAGTACACATCTTAATTCACACGTGCTGTATTCTTTATGTGCCTGGAAACATTTCCATTAGTAAGCTGAAACCTGCTTGATTCTGCCAATTTTCTGACAATAATGTCAATATGTGTTTCTTTCTTGGTGTAAATTGGCTGGTCTTCAGAAAAGCAATAAAGCCTTGTGCTGATTTAAAATAAAAAAGAAAAAAAAAAGTGTATGAACAATAATGCAATTCTCAAGTTTTTGCTACACAAATTACTTCTAGTTTTCAGGTTTTTCCTGTCTCACAGCACAAGCAAAACTGTCTTTTATCTTGCATGTTTACTGCATGGATATTGTCTCTTACCAGTGTGAGATGGATGAGATTCTTTAAATTGCTTTTTCAAATAATTTTGCTTTGCTGTTTGAATAGCTTCTAAATGAGGGCTAGCACCCCTCCTTAGGGTGCTTAGGCTATTTCTGCTCTTTTTACAGAATAAAATATTTTGTGTGAAAGGTCAACACAAAATGCCTTTAAATTGTACTCTATTCTCAAAATTTATTTGTTAATTTTCTTCATATGGGCAATTAATTTTATTTCCTCTCTGAGAAACTTTGTTTTAAAAAACCCCCCCAAAACTACAATTGCTTCAATAATTTCAAATCCTAATGGAAGTATAAACAGTGAAATGTTTAAATAGTTGAAAACAATATTATTTTTAAAATTATATTTGCACATCTGAAATAGAAATGGTATCTGGAATTGTGTTTCCAGAGGAGATGCTCCTGCATGGACCTGTCAGCTTGGAACTGGGTGCTCAGTGTGACCTCAAGCTCCCCAGGAAACAAGTGATGAGAGCACATTGGGGAGCTCTTGCTGCAACCCTGGCTCTCATCCCTGAGGTAGCTCAATGGATATCCAGCAGGATTTACCACAGACCTGGCTGCAATGCCCTATTAGTGTCTCTGTCTGACTGTCAGCTTTGGAAGAATGTCTGAAATCCAATCCATACAGAGGGAAAAATAATTGTTAATGTGGTTCTCCTCCAAAATATTCTTTAAATCTGAAAATGTAATTGAATCAGCATGCTCATCATTTCAAACTTGTTCTGTAACTGTTTTTTCAACCTGTTTTAATAACTATTTAAAATATGAACCATGGTGTGGTCAAAAAGAAAAACAACAAATTACTGAACGAACTATTCATTGTAACATTAAAATGCAGGACACTCAGGTAAAGGCAATGTATAACTGATTAATTAGGTTGAAAAAAAAAATATTAAAAACACAAAGTGTCTATACAAAAACCATACTAATGCTAGGCCACTCCAGAGAGACATTTTCTGGGAAAAGCACTTGACTTTATCAAAGTTCCAGTGCAAATGAAACTGTCCACTAAGGTGGAATTACTTTGTTGGATCTTTGAAAGATAATGCCTTAAAAATTTGTGTGGGTTCATTTTAAAAGTTATTGAAATCCTGACAGCCTTTGAAGTAATGGAAGACGGCAGAACTCCTGCATGCAACCTGCACACAAAAGAGAAAAATAATTAAACTGAGCAATCTGTGTTACCACAGGTGCCAAACTGAGCAACCAGTTACAACCTGAACACAGGTAAGCAGCACAAACACATCGTGACTTGTGTTTTTTTGATCTGAAACCTTCCAGGTATTCCCCAAGTTTTCTCTATGGGAGCTTCTGATACAGCTCGTTGGGCAGTGGCCCATTGAGGGGGCCTGATCAGCATTTGAATCCAGCAGCACTAGGAGGGGATGGGAAAGCAGAAAACACATTAAAGAAGTGAGAACAGGAAGTTACGGAGCCCTGAAAGACAGGAGAGATTGTCTAAAGATAATAAGTATGCTTCTGTTCTGTAATACATTTCTTGAGCAAGAGGACTCTCTCTGGAAATCACTTGCCTCAGCAAAAGATGAGCCTAAAACTTGTCTTCTTTGCCTGATATTGAAAGTGAAATATAGATTAGTGCTCTGAACCCACTTTTGTGCATTGGGACTGTATCCAGGGCTGTCAAACACATGGAACAGTTGACCTTTCTACTGCTTCTATGAAGATTGTTGCTGGTGGACTACTGCCACAAGAAAATAGAGAAGTGGGTTGTAAAAGAGCTTGCTTAGACTTGACAAGTTTGCTGAGCGTTTCTTCCCCAAATTAGAATGAAATAGTCGAAGGTAAACTTCAGCTTTCTCAGCTGACACATCCTTGGCTTCAGAGTTGAAAGTGTTTCAACATCTCCATGAATTTCAGCAGATATTTGGGTTCACTTTTAATGTGCTTGATGTCAGCACAGTGTAGCTGAAAGCCAAAACTCCCTGCCAAGAAAGAAATGTGTCCAATATCAATCATCATGTACTTAGCAGCCCGAGTCCTGTCTGGACCAATGACTTTACTAACTTTATTCCCATATCTGGGTTACTTCTTTTTGATCCCATAAATAGGATGATTGCAAGACATCCTAAAATATCTAAAGTGATCAAAAATAGAGCTACATGGAAACTACCCTTTTAGTTGGATGTATTTTTCCATGACTTTACAAGAATGTGCATATTTCTCCATAGTAAAATTCCAACCTGGAACAAATTATGAAGGGACAACTCTCGATGGGCATAAATCAGCATAGCAATGTCAATTTACAGGGATTCGAACTCTTGGGTTTTGAGATTTTTTTTTGTTCCGCCTGAAAATTTACCACTTCCACGTAAAAATATCTTCCTTAATAAGAATTGTTTTCCTACCTGCTGTGATCAAGAGGTTGGGGGTTTTTCCCCTCTCCTTTCATTGTTACCACAAAAAAGCTGATCTTGTGAATAGGTTTATGCAGCCCTGATGAAGAATGACCTGGTCTCTGCAAGGATACACGTGAGGCTTTATTGTTCCATAGTTTCCACTGAGCCTGACATGTCTGGAATGCTTTATGATGACTGCATCATCAAAGTACTAGGGGGTAAAAAAATTGGAGAAGTCTCTGAGCCTGCGTATTGACTTGCTTTCCCATTTTATTGGGTTAGTCATCATTATAAATCAAATTCTAACTCTCATGGTTTGATGATGTTGTTAAATTACCTCGGTGCCACCTCTGAGTACTGCCAGTGCTTCATGTCTTGGGCTCTTTGTACAAAAGTGAGGGGTATGTTTTGCTTCTGAGGTGAGGTTGGCCCTGGGACAAGACGAGGATTTCCTGAGGTTTTGCAGCTGTATCTTGTGATTCAGCCCTGTGCTTGCAGAGTGACTCCATGCTCAGCACTGTGCCTCTCCTTCCCCATCTCTGCAGGTAGTGGCATCCCATCTAGGGAAGAAGGAAGCAGAGCTTATCTGCCAGTGACTAGCACAAAACTGCCAGGCTACCTTTGCAAAAATAGTATTGTTTTCCTCTGAGTATTGTAAATGAAAACCTTTTCTAATTTAAGGGGGGTGGAAATGCTGCAAAGGCTCCAGTACTGGTGGTAAACTATCAGACATAGCCAGAGCTGCTCATTCATGTGTCACAAAGTCTGTGTTGCCTAAAGGAAAGTCTCGTTCTGTTTAAATTATAGATAAGCCATACTTTTTAGAGCAAGTACTTCTGAATTCCTTGCAGACAATCATAGGTGCATTACAGCACAGGAACTGTGCCTTTTTTCAGAAAATATGTATTTTTATAAGCACAATAATTCTCAACAATATATTCTTGCATATATTTCTGTTGTTTATCCATCTGTAAGTTTGTCTGTCCAGAGAAGAATACTCACCAGCATTCATCAAGTCTTTTAACCCAAATCAGATGTGAGGAGATAAGTGAACTCTCTCTTCATATTGAATATTTTATAACTCATTATTTGGCACCGAACTTAGTCCTTTGCCATAACACTGTGTTTGATACAATGGAAGGTGCTGGCCAGGTGAGATTTGGCTACAGTTCAGAGCAAACCTGCCCGTGACAAACAAGGCTCAGAGAATGTCCCCATTTAGACATTTCCATGGCTAATGAAGGTTGCAACACAACTGTTAGAAGCAAGGCAACATCCTCCCTACCCCCAAGTGAGAGGTGTCAGACAGCGAAGGACCCACTGGCACTGCTGTAGCAGCTGTGACCTAGGTGCAGTGAAACAGGGCAAAATCTGTGGTCTTGGAACTCAATTTGAACAAAGGGAAGGTTGTACTGGATGTGTCCAATATTCACATCAAACCAGAAGCAGCCATTCAAGTTTTTTTTCTCAAAGACCTCTTCTGCAGATGATGCCAAGACTTGCTGCAAATGCAGACTTCAGAAATGGGGGAAGATATTTTTTTTTTTTTTTCATTCAAGCAGACTTGGCTTTTATGGTGTCAGTGGAAAAAGAAGAAAAGACCATGATTACTGCTAATGAATTCTTGAATTAAAATTTCCAGTATTTCTTATTGTTCTCATAAATTGTACCTGTAAGAAACATTGCTTGGAGCCAAATTGTTTCAAAATTTCTAATTCACTCTTTTTATTAGGAGAAGCCTAGACTTTTGGTCAGGCCCCACATCAGGATGACTCAGTGTAGCTCTATTCAAGCTGAAGGCACTCTATGAATTCATACATGCTGAGAAACCAGCTTGCAGTTGAGAAGTCATGGAAAAACTTCTATTTTGGCTCTTCTAGAAACACTGTTTCCTCCTCCCTCCATCCAAGACAGTATGTATGTGTGTATGGGAAAGAGAGGAAAATTCAGAAATTTCTATTGACAGGAGTAGTGAATCTTCTATTTTTAGACCTCCAAAGATGTGTGTTTTGTGAACAGAGATTTTTGTTAGGTGTAATTAAATTAATTTGCAAGGAAGTTACTAATTTCATTGAAAGCTAGAGATCCTCCCAATGCATGATTCATCATAACCCCACCTCAGCGCTGGCCCGCAGGGATAACTAACTCCTTTGGTGAGAAGATAATTTTATTTTAATTCTCATGCATTCATTGGACAACTTGAAGACAAGTGCCAGCTATCAATCTTTATGAGTGAATTATTGTCCTCACTATTAGGGTGTGGTGGAGTAAAGGATGTCATACTTTAGTACCTATAAAGCTTTTTGGATATAATTTTGTGTGTAAACCATAATAAACATAAAAACCATACTTTATGACTTACATGAGAAATACATTAAGACAACCAAAATTAGAGACTTTGAATAGCAAGGGAGATGATTTTTTTTTATTTTTATAAAGGACATAAAGATTTATTTTTTCCAGTAATTCTATTCAAATTAATAACAGGGTGGGTTTTTTCCATCTAACTATTTTCCTGTATTAGCAAATTATTATTTTTTATCCTTCCACTCCTATTTGACTGGAAGCAATTATGAAAAAAAGATCAGTTTTCATTATTTGCATCTAGTGTTATATCAGTGATACCTGAGCTTCAGAGACACTGGCAAATTCAGGGGGAGTGTTGACTGCAGCAGAAATGAAGGAGCAGACTCTGAAGAGCCCTTCAGACAAACCACATATGGCACTGCAAAGCCCTGCCTTTGTTGTCAGCAGACTTGGTGGATTTTGCTAGCATATAAAATGTACTAGACACTCCTAATAATGATAATTACAGTCCTATGCTCGCCAGTGATTTACCTGGGCAGACATGTACACCCATATGGAGCTCCATAAATTTTAATGGGGCTCCATGTGGGTTTGGAGGCACAAGTAGGGGGTTGGCATGATGGCTGTTGGGTGACCCTCACTCTGACTGGAATTTGGGCACTTGAAAATGTACCAGTGGGTGCAGTCGGTGCTTGTCTGCATCTGTGGTTGCAGGGTGCATTGCTTTGAACAGTGTCATTATATCTGGAAAAAGTACTTGGGGATAAATTAATTCTGTTGTAATACTGTGGTTTTGTTTCTCACTTTGCATCTTCAAAAACACAGGATGAGAGGCAGCACATTTTTCTTGGTTAGTTATTACAGATAACCCAGATGCTGGTCATTTGTATTTGGCTTCCAATTATTTTTAATTTTGTTTGGGTTTCTTTGAAGTGTAACAAGAACATCTTTTCTGGGGACTGCATTTACGTCTTTTAACAATTTATTTGGTATGAGAAATATATTCTCATCCCTTCGATTCTTGATTCCCTAAATTAGCTCTTGCTTGTGTAAATTGTAGAGCAGAACTCAGAAAATACATTGATATAAGGATTGTTAAAGTGAATAACTCTTATCTCATCTTTAATTTTTCTTACGTATTTGCTGTCTTTCAAGATTCCAAAGTTCTACTGATTTTGTTTCTGAACCATTGGTTTTGGATTTCTATACAGAAATGTCTTTGGGCGTGATTTTTGGGAATTTTCTCCATCATTAATTAAAGTAAATTAAAACAGTATATTGGTTTCGTGATTCATGTTGATCATTAACTTATAAAACACATTGGTGACCTATTGTTTGAATTGCATAAACAATGCTACAAATCACATAAAAATAATAGAATAATTTCCCAGTATATGCTTTGTGTTCTGAACCATTACTTATGAATGACAACTTATTTATTAGTAGAAAATAATATAATATTATTTTTTATTGCAAATTTAAACTCATTTTCTGCTGAAACATATGAACCATGAACAATGGTAAGCATGAACTGACGCTGAAATTCACTTTGTTATTATACCTATCTGGAAGTCTGATATTTGGGAAACATGGTGTTGGCTGATTTTGCCATATTATACTACCACAAATGCCATTATATTCTTGGGTTAGTATTAAGGTAAATTAAAGAAAAACAAGGAAGACACAGCTGAAACCAAGTTCCTTTGATGAATGTTTGTAAAGCATTTTTCTCACAATTTGTTTTTGGAATATTTATAAACACAAGACTAGTAATATTTTACATGCCTGCTTCTAGTATGGAGGTAGTGCTGGGAGTTTCTTGATTCTCACCTAGTTAAAGCAGAGAGACTCTTCAGAATTACTTGCTTCCTTGTCTGCTGGGTTCTGATGTAATTCATTGTGCAGCTTGAATTTATTTTTTTATTTAATTTAACAAAGATGAATCAGGTCAAAAGGATTCAAGCTTTTTGCTTCAAAGCTTACTGACTACGAACTAAATATTTCTGAAAATATGTTTCATTTCCCATTCTTATTGTGAATGTAGGGAGGATCAGGCAAGAGTCTGGTCCTGTGATTTAAACTCTGTAATGGAGAGGCATTAGTGCCCTGTGATCTGTGTGAGAATTCAGGCAATGGAAGTTGGTGCTTTAAGCCCTTTTTGTTAGTCTGCTCTTCCTTTACTCAGTTTTACAGTAGCAGTGGTTTGGAGACTTCAGCTCTCAGGAGTACTAGAATTTATTATAAGCATTTGCAAAGTGTTTTCAGGATGTCAGGTAGCACATACATGCTAAATTGTGTTAATTCTGAAAAAAAAACCAAAAAAACCAAACAACCTGCCCTAAAATTATCTTAGTTCTCTCCAGATAAAACAATCTGTTTTATTCAGAAAACTTAATAGTATTCCTGTTTTCCAAAATTGCCTTTTTTTTTTTTAATTAAATGCTTCACAGTATATAAATAGTTTCCTTCTAATACCACTCTGGAAGAGAATCTTTGAAACTGTCAGTCATCCCTCACCTGGAAAACGAACATTCACCCAGAAATAGTTTATGTTTCCTGATGTCTGTGGTCAGGGTGTTTCAGCTGGGTTTGCAGCTCTGTGCTGAGCACTACTGCTGCTGAACATGTTTGTGTGTTGATGGGCTGGGCAGTCCTGGTATCTCAGTAAACAAAACAGACTCTTTTATGAGATCCACAACTAACGAACCCCTCTTTGCTGTGTCTGCCAGCTCTGTTTTGAATTTTGCCTCACAACTCAGGCATTTCAGAGGTTTCTCCTCTCTGTGAACTCTCAAAAGCACTTGATTCAGGCTTTCCATGAGTTGAGTAACTTAGTATCTCTGCCCTCTACGAAGTAATATCCTCTAACAAAATTCTAGGAACTTGATTAGGAAGTTTGGGATTACTGTGAATTTGTCAAATACATTTAGAAGTGGTCATTGGGTTGAAAACTACAAGAAGCGGTAAGGACAGGTAGGTGATTCAATCACATAAATATCACTTGTTTAGGAAATCCAACTAAAAATATCCAGGGAGATAGAATAAATCATATATGAGCTCTTCAACCCTTTTATTTGCATTAAAGAATGTTTTCTTCTACATTTGATCCCTCTGATTACGGAAGGGTTATTTTATCTTTGTGCTGCTGCTCTGAGCATGCATATATGTTGAAAAGTAGCCCCAAAGAGCCAAAACATTCATTTTAGTTTACTAAATGTGATTTTTAAAAAAATCTTTTGCTTAATTACAAAAATGTTTTGATAAAATGGAAGTGCAAAGGTAGGGATGAATACTGTGAAAAATTTGAGGCAGGTCTCAAATATGTGCAACTAAGCACTCTTCATAATTCATATTAAACACTCTTAAACATTTTTAAAAAAGAAAAGTGATATTTCAGGAGTACTAAGCATTATGCTTAAACCACAGATTCTGTAAAAAATGAACTGCATAAGCTATTAGCAACCGTATGCGTCATAAACACCTTAGGCAAGAAAATGAGATCCTAATGCCAAATGCAGCTCAGTTCCATCAGTCTGTATGGAGGTACACTTCTGCAATTTTATAAGATAAATGTCTGTGCTGTTTTATATGATGAAACTACAGCTTGGGTGAATCCTCTTATTTTTCACCAGTGATTTAATAAAGGCAAGCTCAATATAAATATTGAAAGGCTGCTAGTATTGAAAATACTCTTTCTCTAGTAGCTGAAATATGTGAGAGCTTTGTCTTTTCATATTGATTGTTCAACAAGAAAAAAAAAGTTAAGACTTGTCTGTACAAGAAGTGGGTATATTTACTAACTATTTTGCTCTAAACATTTTCTCTAAAATCCTATACTTTATATTGCATTTGTAGAGAAAAGCTTTGAATTATGTTTCATTCCAGCTACTTGGAACTTCAAACCCCATTTTAATCTCAACTGAAATAACTAGTGAACACTTGCCTCCTACCTCTTAGTAGAGATTAAAGAGGAGAAATGTTACAAACTATATTTCCCTGCACCTATTTCTTTGACACACATCACTGTGGTAACACAATAAAAGAACTGCATTTAATTATTTTTTCAGAACTCATAAGTTTAGAAGAGATAGGGTATTTATGAGCCCCATTTGTGCGCTCTAATCCATAAAATACCAAAAAACACAAAACATAAACTGTCGAAGTGACCCATTGTGCCTCTGAAAACGTTCGTCTTGTTCTGCTTCTCTCTCCACATAAAATACTGAACATTAATTTAATCATTAAAAGGATAATGAAAATAAGGAGCAATGAAAATGTAATCAAGGCAGACAATTAATAGTCACAGAAGTGGAATTTTTAAAACAGTTTAAAATATCTTCTACGCTGCTCTACTGTATTCATGAAATAAACCTACTTTAATTATTTCCTGTTCAGGCTTTCCCCTGTTTCCTTGGTTTTAGGAGGAGTTTACCTAGCAAAAAACCAATGCTGCTCATTTCCTCAGTGGATTAACTGGGCAATGATGAAACAGAAGCTTCTGTCTGCTTCATTCTTTACACAACCTGGTGTTAAAGAGTGACCTTTCACCCTCAGAGATCTTAAGGATTAAGGATGCTTTTAAGTCTCGGTCTGGTTACTAATCCACCACTTTCACTTGATGTTAAATAAGCACTTCCTGATTTACCCTTTAAATCCTGTAAACATAATAAAACAGAGTTTAACCTTTACCTTAGGATTTTACCACTATCTTATGCCCTGTCAAATAAACCTTTATAAGAAGCAGCGAAAAGAAAACTAATAAGCCGTACCCTGATTTTTTTTTTTTTTTTTTTTTTTTTTTTTTTTTTAAAAAAAAAAAAAAAATCCCCCCCTTTTTTTTTTTTTTTTTTTTTTTTTTTTTTTTTTTTTTTTTTACCTTGGGATATGTAGCAAAACATTACAATATTTTTAATATATTCAGGTCAAACAGTTGTTAGGGTACATTGGTGGCCTTACATTGTGCAAATAATGGAATTTTTAAAAAGCATTTTTAAACTATTTGAGATAATGAAATAGATGTTTCTTCTGCATTCAGACCGCTGTGAGCAAATTATACTGGAAGGAGTTGCAATGGAACTATATTGAGAGAGATTTCATAATCCAAGGCTTTGCAACTTTCAAGAATATCATTCTGCCTCCAGCCACTGCTTTGTAAAGTCAGGCTCCCATCTGGTGTAAATTGTGTGTAAACTCCATCTGCAGTCCAGGGAATATCTTGACTTACACCAGCCATGGATTTGACCCCACAGAATTGCTTTTTCTGTGTTTTTCTCTTTTAAAAAATGCATCTAGGCTGATGAAATATTCATTCATGGCTGTATTTAATGGTGCAAAGTTTTCACTGCTTTCTGCCACAATACTTCTGTCCATAGCATAGTTGCAAAGGGTGCCTCCTTATCATTTATACATTTAAATAACTTCTTACCTATGCAAGTAACTTCAATGCAATGCTCCCAGCCTGGGATGTGGAGGAACCAGCTGGGAGCCTGTCTGCATGACAGTTCCAAGGGCTGAAATGTGGGGATAGTCATATCCAGAAGTGCTGGAAAAGCCTTCTTTCAATCATTACAACCACTGTCCATCAAGTATTTTAAATAAGGTTTGTTTTCAGCAAACATCCAAAATACCTCATTTCAAAAATTTTGAGGTCTCTCACCTAAGAGAGTTTCTGTTTTTATGTCTCATAGTTGATAGGAGTAAGTAAAGAAAAATTATCCTATGATAAGAAGTTAATTCCCTCTTCTGAGACCCTAAATCAAGGGACCTTAGTAACAAAGGAATACAGTTATCTGTCTGTATGGGGACCTTGCTTGGATTTTGATATATTTTGGGGAATATTTATTTTAATTAAATTGAATATCTGCCTTGTATCTTGCAAATATCTGATTGTCTCTGCATCAGTTATTGCCTGAGAGGAAATATAGACAAAGTAATCATTTATACATGCATGATTTTCTTACTATGATCAACAATCTCTTTGTCTTCTGCCTTAATAATGCAAAATATCCTGTTTCCTCAGTGTTTGCTAATATTGCTGACAGCACTGCAAAGGATTCAAGTGCAACTGCTCCTTGACAATTTTGAGGGACCTGCTACCTAAACTGGAGAGGAGCTTTTGTCAAAAACAATTCTGACATTTTAAAACCTCTGAATAATGTCAAGATGTAATTCCAACAAAATACCAACTTTTATGGTGTCTTCTGGAGATAAGTGGATGGTAGCTGGAGTTCAAAAATTGTCTGAATTCATGGGGCAAAGATTATTTACAACCTCCTTGGAAAATTACTGAGTTTACTGGGCAGAGCTGCCTTTGGGAGTTTTTTGGTCCCAGAATGGCTTGCTGTCTTAAGAAACATAATAGTGGACCTTTTCCTCCAATTTGTTTGGAGATAAAATTCCTGTTAAAGGCAATAGGAACTGTGTCATTGTATGTAAACAAGAAACAGGACAAAGGAGAAAATTATAACAAAGGAAATTTGATTTCTGCTTTTCATTGACATTTGAGAAAGAATGTGGGCAGGAGTAAATTCTTTTGCTTTGCAGGTTTTCCATCCACCACTGACAGTAACAATGTTTTGTTACAGCTGAACATCTTAAAAACAGAACAACCTACCCTTTGAAATAATCTCCCACAGATGCTGAAGACCCAAGTAGTTCTCAGCAGCATGGGCAACATTCCTCCCCACAAAGCAGAATTTGATTAAATTGAGCAAGAGCAAACCAGCCCTTGGCATCACTCCATGAGATCCATAGGTGCTGAACCAGCAAAGAATCTGGTGTGTCTGGTAAAAGTAGGGGGTTGATTTTCCTCACAGCAGAGGCACTTGCTCTGTGAGAGCTCACCACCTTTCTTCAGCAGCAGCCTTTAGTGATCCTACATGCAGAGATCAGATGGAACTGAGCAAGAGGGGCTGAAACAACTGACTCCACTCTCTCCTGGAGTCAGTGACAATAAACTCAGCTATTGAGAGCTGGCTGATCTGGTGTACAGGACAGAAGAGTGGCATTGCATTTCGCTGTGCATGTGTCTAGGCTGAACTGACTCTGCAGCACTGGCAGGGTGGTTTTGGGACCTTTCTTCTACACATAAAGGCAATTCTGCCAGACCTTGCTTGTCTGAGTCAGCACTGGTTATGGTGGTGGTCACTGTCTGTGGGCATGTCAGTGAAAATAGGATATTTTGCTCTTTAATGTCTCTTCTAGGAAAGCAATGCAGGTATCTTTAGCTTTGTTTTTAAATCAAAATTCTCTCCCAGGAGAAGAGCCTTGGAAATCCTGACAAGATAGTTCTGATCCACCTAGAACGGAAGCCACTGCAGCGCTGTCAAAACTCTGAACTCTTCCTTTCTCCCCTAAAATCACCTAAATCACCTAAAATGCCTCTTCTTAAAACTGTCTGACAGCATGAAACTTAGCTGTGGTCTGCTTTCTAAGGAAAGAACAACTTCACATCACACTGTAATCTTTGATGATAGGTTTTGGCATGAATGCTAATTTGGGCTTCTGGTCCTATATGAAAAGAAATTGAATTTTCTCTACTCTTCTACAGAGAACTGAGACTTCCTTTCTGAGTCCTTCATGTGATTTCAAAAAGTCTTCATTCAGGATATTCACAAGCTTTGTGTGACTTGGGCTACTGCCATATATTCTGGAGAGCCTTCAAGTGAACAAAATGCATAAGAAAAAAGGGGAATGTATTTAGAGTATTGAACTGGTGAGGTATTTGGTGGTTTTTTCTTCTTTGTGCTGTTACTACAACTTTCTTTTCTTATACTATTTCTTTTGTACTTCTTAATGTCTTGAAAACAGCTTATATGAGAATCACAGAGTAATTTATGACTTTGGTATGTTTCGTTATTATCTCTGCTTGCTCATCTCTCCTGAATGAAAATGACTTAAAAATAAGGTTTTTTTCTGGATTCTGGAATAATATAGGTGAGCTCACAGCTGTATCTGTAATGAATTATTTGCTAAAGGTTTTTATGAAAGTAAACGTTCCCTACCTCTTGGGTTCCCGCTATAATTAATAATATCTAGACCTTTTCATCATCATTCTTAGTGAATTATAGAAGGAGTTGATGCAATTCCTGTTTTAATGGGGGGAAGCAGAACCACTGGAGGGCGAGGTGATATGCCTGAAATTGGCCAGTGAGAACAGTGGTGGACAGGGGTGAAACACTCACCCTTTAGTGCAGTTCTCTGTCCACAAAGACACACTGCTTCAATTCACTCATGGTAGTTGAACCTAATTCCTCTGTTCAGCTGCTGAACTGCTGCTGAAGCTACAATTCTTGTTTTGTTGCTGGAGTTGCCTGCAGGAGAAGACAGCCAAGAAAGGGTCTGGGAAACAAGATCTGAAGGATTCTCCAAAGAGGACAATAAATATAAGACTAAAGAAACCAGAGGAGAATAAGAAAGAATGCCAGGGGTTGATTCAGCCAGCTGGCTATGGCCATCTGCTGAACTTGGTCTGGGCTGCTGATGGGGAAGGGACCAAGGATGGAGGGATAGGGCCTTGCTCCTGGCCTTGGGGAGAATAGCACAAAGTTAACTTGAGGCCAGGTAGGCTGCGTTCATCTGGGACAGAGCTGCTTCTACAGAAGTCAGAGTGCCCAAGCTGTGATCTGCTGTGCTACCAATGTCAATCTTTTGTAAATGAAAGGAAGATGAAGCAATGGTTGAAAAGATAAGGGTTTGCATTTCTCTGCAACTCTGCAGTAGAATGATGAGGAGCTAAACGTATTTCCAGTGTGTGTATGCAATGTGACTGTGCCAGATATATGCCAGGAAAGGTCTCAATCAAAGGAGTCACACAGATTTCATGTAGTTCCCATTATTTTGGTATTCCAACAAGTCACTGTATTGTCATTAAAATCAACAGCAGGCCCAATGGTCTTCTCACACCACAATTTCCACAGTTCTGCTCAATTTACATCCAAATAAACAACAGAGAAGGCTCAGAGTATGGAGAAAATCAAGAAATGGTTTACTTTCAAATGAAATTGATCTCCTCAGCCAAGAATAACAGAAACAAAGTGTGTATATGTTTATATATACATAACATTTAAATTTTATAATGTATTGGCCTGACATATGTTGTATTACACTGCATTACTTAGCATCTCTTAAGCAAAACAAAACCTTTTACTGAGCAGTTACAATTCAGACAGGTTATGGCATTTGTAGAGTAATTAGCAGCTGTAAAATATGACTAACCAAATCATTACTTTTAACTAAAAAAAATAGGCGCCTACATTCTTGTGTATAAAACATTCTTTATAAGCTGTGCATGACCAGGGAATATTTTATAACAGCACTTAAGACAGAGAAAATACTAATCAGGATTTTAAATGTCTATAGTTATAGTACTGTAAATGTTCTTGAGAATGAAATGAATAGCTTCCAGAGAGGTGCACAGCCAGAGAGGTGATGCAATGGTGCCAGTGGGAAGGAATGCGCTGATGGGAGAACTGCTAGGAGGCCTCAGGTGCTGTGCAAGTCATCCAACATGCAGGAGAGAGACTGGCCCATTATTAATGTCCTCATTGGTCTGACATTGCTTTGGCTAAAGGACAATGGCTGCAAGTGCTGCAAAAAGAAGAGGAAGTGACATTTGACTTTGCCTATTGAGGTAAATAAGTACCAGTTAAATGACACCAAGCTTTTAAAACAGAATAAAAGGTCTCTTCTCCATTCTCCATGGGAGATCACTACTGATTTTGCTAGCACCTTCCCAGCTTCCACTGCGGCAGTTTCAGTGTCTAGGAGGAGGCTTTTCCCAAGGTTCACTCACTGTGCTTCTTAACAAAGCACTCTGGATTGCTCACCTGGCTTCCCTTTAAATTTACACATCTGAAAAATGACTTCAGCGCCAACCCACTGGAGTTGATCTAGGTTCCCTCAAGTCTCATGGAACTTAGCTCATGTTCATCAAGAGCTTCTCTGAGTTGCAAGTCAGTGAGGTGTGAAATGCTTGTGGTTTGATGATTCACAGAACTCTCACTGTGAGCCTTAATTAATCAATCTTTGCAAGGAATTTGAAATCCTTAGATGAAAGGCTCTGTAGCTGCAAAACACTTATTACAATGGCCACCACTTGTCTTCATGGGGACCTCACTTTTACCACTGTTTTTTGTACCATCACAATAACTTTTATGTTTAAGGAGAAGAGCTGTGTAAACATGTTCACCAGCAAACATTTCTCAGGCTGATGGTTTAAAAGAAACTATGCTTGACAAGCAACACAACTTTCCTTCCAGTCATGTCATCCCAAGCTGTGATCTTGTCAGGCTGCAGACATAAAATGAGACTGGGCTGGGCCAGCAGGCTATGGTGCTAATGATAGAGAGAAATAGAACATATGAATCTAAATTCCTCCACTGTGATGCCCTCTCAGAGCACTGGGATCCCATGGACTGCTCTCACATACTGCTATGCCATTAATTAGAGCAAAAAACTGTTCTCACTGCCTATAAACAATATTTTCATTTTTGCACAATTACTGATTTAGAGCATGTCACCATAGCTTCATGAAGCTGATGTAGCTTCATTGAAGGCAAACAAATCTACCCTAAAGACAATAGAGTCTGCATCCTGAGCATGGGTGTGTCACTGGATGTGGCTGAGCAACAGGAGGAAAGAGAGAGGTATGAAGGATGATGATAAAATTAGGTTGTACTTGTGTCAGATGTGGTTTTCATTTTCCCACACACAAGCTACTTTACTTGGCTTGCATGTTCCCAGCTCTCAGTTTCACAGATAGATCCTTTTCTCCTGGAACCTGGACCAAAATGGTTTGCAATTATCTTATGCATTCCTATTTGAGAGGGAGTATTTAATGAAAATAACTTGCACAGGCACTTAGAATTATGCACTGGAGTCTGAGACTCTGGATTTGTCTGATTTTTTGGTATAGAAATTGTGTACTCATATTACAGATCAGACATTAAGGAAAAGAGATTGAAAGATAATTGATTCGTCTACAACCAGATTGTCATGTCTGAAGTCTCTGAGGTGAAGAAATCTTATTTGGTTTGCAGGTTGTGTAGGACAATTACAGGTGCAGTATGAAATTATTGCTGTTGTATTGTTAATGTTACATAAATAGCCATGTTTTCTGCCCAGTGTGCCAGGTATCCAGTGTGCAAAGAATAATAACAGAACAAAGAGTATAGGTTGTGTTGAGCTGCTGAATTCCCAAACCTGTTGAGATTTCAGGTTTGTTTTGGAGCTGATACCCAATCCCAGGCTTGTCCTTTACAATCTGTTTAAAAGTAGCTGGTGAATATAATGAGAAATTGGAGCAGGTTTGGAATTTGTAGGTCACAAATGGAGACTACTGATCACGTTAAAAAGACGTGTTAAAAACAAACACTGAAAGATGTGTAAAAGGACAGGACAGAGATGGTGCTTCCTGCAATTCTCTGTGCACCAATTGAAGTAAGAGTTCAAGGACATGCTATTGCACTCTGTGTTCAAAAACAGTGTTCCAAAATCTGTTGCAAAACACCATAAAGAAAGGTATCATCTACATTTCACTGTAGATGTGAGCCACTGTCTCCAGCAGTAAACCCAGGTAATGAGAGTCTTGTCTATACAACACTCAAACACAGTAATCTTACTTTTCCATTGATTCTGTCTTCTGATCTTTCCAACTTGGCTTCTAGCCCATCTAGGTTTAGGTTTATAACTCACTTCTGATCATGTCTGGAAAGTTCTTGTAAGCATAACTTTTGCATATCGTACATGATCTGAGATCAGCTGAGTTTATTTGAAGCTATTGTTTGGTATTTAGGATACCTGTGTAACTGGTTGTGCAAAAACTGCTCATCTAATCTGTTAATGTGTCTGAAACCTCAGATGCAACAGGAGAAATGCTTTTTGGCTGATTCCAGGGCTTGGGATAGAGCAGAAGAAGGAGGACCACCCATGTAATTTTTATGTGAGGCAATGAAGGGTTTGGAAAGTCCCAGGCCAGATTCTCCAGTTTCAATATTCTTTACATGTTAAATGATCAGATCATGTCCCAGCTCCTTGAGAGCTCATACTTGTAACCCACTGGCACAGAAGAAAACTGGAGGAAAAATCAATTTGTACCAAGAGAACTCCACCATATGGATTTTTTTTCTGTTGTTTCTATGCCTGTAAGTTCTTTTCACAGTGTTAAAAATTTGTTAGAAAAAGGAAAAATAAAGTTTTGTTTATGAGGCAGCATCCAGGATCAAGATAGTTTGGGGAAGAACAAACCTGAGCATGGAGCTGAAACAGCCTCACCCCTGTTGGGTTGCTGAACTCAACAACCCCAACCATACCTAGGCTTTCCTACAAAAGCTTTTTGTGAAGAAGTTAGTATAAGCAGATTCCAAAAATACACTTTTCTCACATATGAAGAGTCTCCTGGATTTTCGTAGTAGTGCAAGATAAAATCGTGGTAATGCAGGTAGAGTTTTGGAATTATGGAAGGATAGATTTGAAATGTACAGTGGTGTTGCCCCTGGATGTCTTGCCTTCTGAATTTCTGGTGTTTGCACATTTGTTCAACAGTTCTCACGCTCTCTTCTGATAAGCAGAGGATTGTTTGCATTCCTCTCTTAGAGGCAGAGAAATGATGGATATTGTAACTAACTAATTGGAGTCAGAGATTCTTTAGCATTATCCAATCAATGCTCATTGTCAGGTGTCTTTAAATAGACATGTCATGTAAATAAAGGGTGCTTTCCTGTTCATCTAAGTTGGAGTCAGGTGCTTGCCTGTGTCCCTCTTTTGTGTGTGTGTCATAATCACAACACAGTGGAACTTGGCCTAATGGAAATTTATTATTTCCTTTAAAAATATCTGATTCTGATCATTAACCAGCCATAAGGTTACTGCCTATTTTGTTGCACAGATCCAAGCCTTTCTCCATGTCATATTCATATAACTAATTTAGTTTGTGTGCTTCTCCTGCATTTAAGCTCTGTTCTGATATGACTGCATTTTTTTCAATCAGTTCATTTCAACTGGTCATATTTATTGAGCACTTGATTCTTTCTTGACTTCTTAGATGCAACAGAAGAGAAAGATTTGAATTGCTAATTTGCTTCCATCTAATGCATTTGTCAATTATTACCTTAGTTTCTTGAAGTCCAGTAAAAGCTCAAAATTGATTAATTTAATGAAACAACATTGTCCCAAGGTCAAGTAGCTCAAATATTCATTTTTTATTAAACAGTAATTTCATTCACATTTTCAAATTGCACTTTGTTCAAAGGTCTCCTGAAAAGAAATTTCTTCCTTTTTTTCCCTGTCCTTCTAAAATAAATGTTGAGAGGATTCAGCCTTCAAAGAGCTCATAGAATTTGATATAGAAATAATCCAAGAGGATTTCCAAGGTGATAGGAATATGATCCAGGCTACACTTTAAGGAAATGGCATAAAAGCAAATGTTAGAAAAGTTAAATTAATAAGTAATCATTTCTCTGACAATAAAATCAAGTGGAATAGGCCAGACATGAGTGGAATGCATAAGTCATTGCTTTAAAAATGGGCTAGGGCAAGCAGCATTTAGTCAGGTGTGCACAGGATCCACACTTCAATTTTGAGTCAGCCTCTTAAAAAATGAAGTTAATTATTGTTTGGAAAGGGAAGAGTGTGTATTGCTCCACTTGGAAATGGAGGCTCTACAGCAAAACACTGAATAGATGCAAATGGCTGAGAGGTGGAAAGTAAGAGCCTGTGAGACCACAAAGCTTCTGTGGTTTAGAAGAAAGAAAATTGGTGGGTTTTGTTTGCTGATTTTGAGTCCAGCTTATTTGTATGAATTAAGTGACACACAAATATTTTTATGACTGCATTTATTCTCCATAACAATATGAATGAGCCACTGAATAATAACCAAGCCCCTTGTGACTGCAGAAGAAGGGTGATTAAATTATAATCACATTGGATTAATTAATCTATAATATTTGTTCTTTATATGAAAGAGGAAAATCAGCCTTCAACATAAAGGTTATGTACTCATGAGGTCTGTGTCTTAATAAAGAAAAGGCTTTGGGAAAAAGCTTGACAAGCCCCCCAGATATGATATGTTGTAAATGTAGACAGAAGGTTATTACTGATATAAAATACATTCAATGTAATTATCAGCCACAACAAATAATCAGAGAGATGATAATGAATAATTAACATTTTTATTTTTCTGTAGTAATGTGTCTAATAGATAAGTGCACAACATAGAATTAATTTATTATGCTATAGCATTTTAGTAATGAAAACTGTATCATCAAAATATCTCTTCAGTGGTAGTGCAAGATATCAGCTTAAATAACTGATAAGGCTTATTCCTTTGTTTTCCCCATCCAGTTGTACTGAAGATGCCCTGAAAGCAAGGAAGTAGCAAAAGAAACCATAATAATCTTGAAAGAAAGCCATAATGTAAATATAAAATTTATGATCTGATCCTCTAGTCCCAGTAAATCAAAAAATACAGGCTATATGCAAAGAGGACTCTCAATGTATTACATTAAATTTATACACATTGAATTTTAATTCCATTTTTTGTATTTGTTACTAATAAATTCTAATGGCTTTATAACACCACTTGCATCTTGTAAGGAATTAATTAGTGTGTCAAAATGAACTGTGTTCTGAATGATAGAAAAAAATTACTGCAAATTATTTACAAAATTATTAACATTTATTGTATATCTAGATTTTAATTACTTAAATCCACTCATTTATATATGTGAAGGATATTCTTAAAGTTTTCAACTGCTAATAGGCCTCATTTTATAATGAGTACGTATATATATTACTTTTAAATAACAAGAAATAATGTTTATTTTTAAATTGATTTTTTCTACCTGTGGGTGAAAAAAGCATTAATTTTATCATATTATGTAGAAGGCAATCATCTGCACAAACCTCATCTCTGAAACCCTGGAGCTGTGAGCAGGCATACCCTTTGCTTCTGATACCCAAAATGAGATTTTTATTCTTTTAAGTTTTCTAAGAAAAGCTGAATTGTAATCAGACACCTAAAAGCACTTGTACCTCAGCTTATTTCAGTCTCATAGTTGGCAGTTTAGGCTTATCTTTGGCAAATACTGGTGATTAATTATGGTGTGTTTCACAGAGTATTGCTCATGCTGACAATTTTGTATTAAGTAAACCTCTCTATTTGAAGACACATTTTTTTCTTCTGCAGTACTTGGGGACCAAAGGCAGAGAAAGCCAGAATGTGTCCTGAGAGTGTGAAGTATAAAGCACAAGTGAAACTTCAGGTGTTGAACGTGGGTTGAACTACTCCTTAATCAAGAAGAAGCCACCAAACAGCAGGAAAAGGCAGCAGTGCTTAAGGTCGTGGCTGAACTGAAACACAGGCAAAAAAAATGAGCAGTGCTGTCCTGTCCTCCAGCAGCCAGCTCAGATCCTCAGATCAGGGAGAGAAAACAGCTCTTGTGGGGCATTGGTACGTCCAAGCTGAGGTGTTCAATGTTTTATGGCTTGTTTCCATGTGATTCCTCTTTAACCGGCTACAATGCAGTCCTGAGGATGTCTTTGAGGAAGAAGGTAGGCTGTGTGAACAAAGGAAGTTATGGGGAAGCATATTTCAGGCAAAAAAAGAGATCAAGATGAGGAGAGGGTCTGGTGCTTGGAAAATCTTGCTTTCCTTTGGTTTGTAGCTTGGAGATGCAGGAGTCATATGAATTCTGTCTGCTGTAAATTACACTAATAATTCTCACCAAGACCAACAGCTGCACTTTTCCAGGGTACAGTAGAGGTAAAAATAAGTTGAAAATGCTCCACTGAAGAGGCAGGTCACCAACACACAGACCTGTTCTGGGATTGGAGAGGGGACACTGGTTTAGATATCTTAGAGGACCAACATCTTAGTGGACATGTTCTTGATCAAAAACCCATGAATAGTGGAGACGAGGACAGAAAGCTTTCTTTCCATATATATAATTTCCAATCCAGATGAGTTCCAGCTGCAATGCTGACCTCCTTTGGTGTGACATCAAATCATTCTAGGGAGTCATCATCCAAGGATTGTCTTTAATTTACACCACTGGGTAAACTGCCAGTAGTGATGCCCACTTCGAGGAGAGTTATATAGGCTGAGGAGTCTGCAAGTTGCAAAAATACTTCCCTTAACAGTGAAAATTTAAGGACCCCCTAAAGTGGGGGATCCTAAGCTGTTTGGGGAGTCTGCTGTGTTAGCATTCAGAAGTTCCATTGTCTTCAGTCTGTGTCACCCGTCAGGGCTCCCAGCCTGATTTTTTTTTTTCATGAACAGCTCCATCAGTTTCTCTTTCTGAGCAATATTTTAGCATTTCTCTTTCTTCCTTTTTTTTTTACTTGTTCTCCAAGGTCTGCTTATTAAATTACTATGCAACTGTGATACTAAATCTTATCTTTTGACTGTAGTGCACAGAAGCGGCAGATAAGACTTGAGGGGAGGGACAAACCATTTGTCTATCAGTAGACTATGAGAAGCAAGAAGAGAGGAAGGTGATACTTTTGATGAATATTTGTAGCTGAGCAAGGCAGTGCACTAAATGGCTTTTCTGTTTTCAGTATGGGAGCATACTTGCATTTCTAGAAGCAAAATACTTTTATAAGGCTCTAAATCACATATGAAGTTCAAAAAAAGTTTAAGATTTATAACTGCCTTCAGGATCTTACTATTCCATGCCAGCCAAATTAATCTCCTATTTACTTCATTGAGCAACATACAGTCCTCAGTTAAGAAAATTTTTGGGTTATCTTGCTCAGCTATATCTTCAGTAATAACCTGAGGAAGACTGCAGGAAGTGATTTTTGGGTCTGTCTGGGAAAGGAAGTTACAAAGCGCTGTGCTGTGGGCACAAAGAGGGTGAAAATGGACACCAGAGATTCAAAAAAGAGAAAAGACCTTAACATGGGAAGTTAAATCAATAAACTTTCAAGCTTACTTTTAAAGCCACTTCAGCAGAGGCTGGTGTTTTCCTGTTATGATGGCAGTGACTTGCTAATTGATTTGGTCATCAAAAAAGCTAATGACCCAGTCTACACTGGAAAGCAAAGCTATTAATAATTCAGAAGACCAAGGAATGTAGGGGGTCTATGTGGGCAATTTCCACCAGGCAAAGTAAACCCCCATTTCCATCCCTGTGGGCACAAAGATGTCCTGGACTGAGATGTCCTTTCTGGGGTGTAGAGAGCAGTGGTGCTGCTGGCAGTGCTCAGAGCAGGTGCAAGTCCCCTCTGTGCTGAAGAGGACTCTCCTGAAGGCACAAAGTGAAATTTAATTTTTGTTTTTACTGACAATTTCAGTTTTTCCTTTCTTTTCCTAATATATGTTCAGATAGAGGAAGGATCTCAAAATAAGAGTTGGCATTTAGTTCTTGTTAAGAAGAGATTATTTCAGCCAGTTGGATGCTGACAAATGACTCAATTCCCTGTTTAAAAAAAAAGTTTTTAAGAAAAGTATGCAGATTGATGCTTTGGAGAATCTTGACCATCTTTCTATCTTTTCTCAAAGACGAATTTTAAAAAACTGAACTGCTCCTGTCATCAGGCTAATGGCATAGTGTCCTGTACCCCCTCTAAATCTAGTTGTTATTGATCAGCTAATGCAATATTTAATTATACTCACAGGGGAGAGGGACTTCTTCAGTGTGTGATTCATTATCCTTATGAATGGAAACTTCTCAATCTTGGTAGATAACCAATATGCAAATGTTATTGATTGTTCTCCAACATCAAAGAATAATAAATATCACTATTCAGGGCTTGAATGTCACAATCAAGAGAAGCTTCATAACCATCTGGTAATGAGTTTCTAATCTTTGACCCCCTTCTAATGCCAGCTGTAGTCTCTTCTTGATCATTATAACTTCCCTGTCATCAAAAGATGACCCTGTCTTGGATAATCTACATTAATACGGGCTAACTGTAAAAATCTTAAGGATTAAAAATGTTGAAGGAACTGTACTAAAGCCATTTAGAGGAGAAAAATTTCTTTAGAGAAAAGAATTAGTGAAAATTAAAGAAATAGCAAGAATAAGGAGTGGCAAAATGAAAACAGGTATAAGGAAAGTTAGTGTAAGATTGCAAAAGAGAATTTGTCCTATTACTGAACAAACTTCTTAATAGCCCACTCCAAATAAAAGAGTTGACTTTCTCATAAGAGACTGGGAAAAGTTACCTGTCTATTCACTATTGCATGCTCTGTCCCTGGTCAATTGATCCCAAGTTGATTTTTGAAAAGTTTTTTCTGCTGGTTTAAGTTTAAATTTAGCATCTGGGCAGCAATATTGGTTTGAATCCTGTCAAGCAGAGGAGAGAATTTCCTCTTTCATATCTCCTTTCTCGGACAAAGGCTCAGCATCTTCCCTGGGTGATTTCCAAAAATCTGTGCTCTCTGCTTTTACAGACTTCACTGTTTAAGGCCAATCTCTCTCTGTGCAAGAGGAATTTATTTCTGATATGAAGTGCCATGTAGATGGAGGCTGATTGTGGTGGCTTGACTCTGGCTGGATACCATTTCCTCTCCAAAGCCAGTCTATCACTTCTATTCTCAGCTGGGCAAGGGGGAGAGAACATAACAAAAGGTTCCTGGGTCAAAATACAGCTGGGACAGATCACTCATCAGTTGCCACCAGAATGGTCATAATGGGCAAAACAGACTCAGAGTGGGGAAACCGGTTCAGTTTATTACTGATCTAATAATGTAGGATAATCAGAAAGGAAACCACATTTTAAAAACAACTTTCCCCCTTCCTCTTCCTTCTTCCTGTTCTTTACTTCCAAATTTCTCATCCTCCTCCCTGCAGCTGAAGAGAGAGACGGGAAATGGGGAATAAGGTGAGGTCAGCTTATCACCTGTTATATCTGCTGCTCCTCCCTCCTCGGGGTGAGGACTTTGACCCTGCTCCAGCATGGGAAACCTCCCAGAGGATGCAGTCCTTGAACACCTTTTCCAACAGGAGCCCTGGTGTAGGATTCTCCAAGGACTGCCAGGAGTTATCTGTTTCCCTGTGGACTTCCATGGACTGCAGGAGCCCTCACCATGGGCTGCAGGGGTTTTTTCCCCTCCCTAAATATGTTATCCCAGAGGTCCTGCCACCACTGCTGATGAGCCTGGCCCTGACCATCAGTGGGTCTGTCTTGGAGCCAGCTGGCATTGGCTCCATCAGACACAGGGAAGCTTTTGGCAGCTTTTCACAGAAGACACCTCTGAGCCCATCCTCACTTCCAAAACCTTGCCATGCAAACCCAGTACACTGATGGAAGTAGATGCTGAAAACTAGATTTTTCAGAAGCTAATCTGTTTGCTCTAATGTCTTTAAAAATTCCTGGTGCTTTTCAGGAGTCTAGCACTTTCCCAGCTATAGAAGGTAAATAAAACTAAAGTGCTTAGCTTAAATGAAGAAAAAATTTTTAAAGAATCAATCTTCTGACTCCAGTCACTGGAGTCTGTAAATCCATATCTACGCAGATTAGGACTTTAAGACATACATTTGGAAGTCTTTTGTTCGCAGTCAAGCTGCAGTCATCCTGACTTTTAGACTATCTCAACCTGTTCAAATTGCTCTATAGCAAATAGGATGTATTGCAGCTATTAGGCCAAGGAATTCTGGGTTCAAAACAAAAACAGATTACCTCTCCCAAATGGAACTTGCCATTAGTTGTCTAAATAACAGAATTCCTCCAATTCCCCTCAGCTCATAGCAGTCCCCTTTCAAACACAGCTTTCACCAAACTGTCTTCTGCATGTTTCCATCCTGAGAATGAATAGATTTGTCTGCAGTGTGCTTCCTTGGATGAATGATGGACTTTTTAGCTCAAGCATTGAATCTAGTTATCTCTAGTGAACTTGATATGTTGTAGTTTCATTTAAAAGTCTGCAGTAAGTACTTCCTGTGGATTTACACCCTCATCCTTTTATTGTTGGAAATCTAATTTTAAAAACTGTCCTGGGACCCTCTTCAAGCGTTAGATTCTTGGCAGGCGTTTTTGTCTGTGTCATAAACCCACGACTGTATCTGGCACAAATGCAGAGGATGCCCAGGGGGTGCCCAGCAGTGGCAGAGGGAGGGATACAGCAGAGCAGGGCTGGCAGAGCTGCTGCATGTACTCTCAGTTGTTCACTCTATGCCTGGAACTAACCCTTGCTATTTCTTCTGTCTTCACTGGAAAGTTCAAAAATGTAGCTGTCCCTTTCCGCTATAATCCTTAATAACATTTTGCTTTTATATCTGTTCTGTTCCAATCTGGACTTCACCCTGTGCCTGTCATTAAAGTGTCTGAGCTCTCAGTCCCTACTCATGTATCACAGCAATTCCAAGGTTGGACTGACCTGCCTGCAGTAATATCCTTCATACCATTTCTTACTCTTCTCTCAGAATCAGCTGCAGCACATAAAAAGGAACCACTAATATAGTCTTCTCACATTAGAAGACAAAGTAGAATGCGAAAAGACTGAAGAGAGAACAAAAGGAAAAACATCTTTATACTCTTGTAGAGATCTGTGTTCCCATGTCTTGAAGGCTGAATTCTGTGTTTGAGAGACCACAAAGAAGAAACTGCAACATATCAGTGAAGGAAGACGGGGAACTGAGAAGGTAAGGAATATGTTAGATAGCCCAGGGAACTTCTGGCTGAGATGTTGGAGAGGATATAAAGTGAACATAGATGTTTTTACAACCTGTATCTGCACTTTCCAATTCATTTCAGAGTGGAATTATTTTTAAATAGATCCTCTTCTAGTCTCAATTTGCCACCCGCAAAGTAAGTTGTCAAAGCAGTTTTGGTGCAAGTATGGTGAAACTTGTTTACAAGCCATATGTTAACCTCACCACAGCACATTTCCCTACTGTGCACCTAATAGAAAAATCACCTCAAGTGCTTACTACAAGGAAATTAGATATTGATAAGGATTGAGCAGAGGTGACGGTTTCATTTTCTGTCATTAGAAATGCCAATTCCACTCCTCCTCACCAAGTTATTTCCCTTAAAGAAAAGAGCAGTTCCTAGAAGTGACTGCTGCTCTGGGACCTCTCCTCTCCAAAAGCTTGAGTGGGAAGGGAAGCACTGTGAGAGCTGTTGCCCTACGACTTCTGATCTCTTGTGTGTCAGTACCTGTAAGGTACAGGATTATGGTTTTGTGCAGTCACAGTGACAAGCACAGAGAAAGGCCAGATTAACACAGAGTTTTACCTCTTTGCTAGAGGAGCACCCTGAGATCAGAAAGGAGGTACAGCATGGAGCCTGGTCTGGTCGTGTCTGCAGACAAGGCAGAACCACTGTAGTGCAGGGCCTGGAGCAGAAAAAAGCAATAATGTGGGGCAGCAAAAGGTGACGGCAGTCATATCCCTAAAATTAGCATGTGGTCCCCCTTCAGTGTGGACCAGAGTGTGTATTGGGACATAAAACTGGCCATGTTTTGGTGCCTCACAGACCAGGCACCAAACAAAGTCTTATGTAAATGTAGACTACAGAGTGAATTTTTATTTTATAAATAATTTTCCCACAGAAGTTACATTAAGCAAACATTTTGTTCATTCTCATGTCCTTTGTCATAAAAGACTGGCATCAAAAACTTGTGCTTTTCAGTGGTGAGATGATTCTGTTTTTTAACTGTACCTGGGTACCTGAAGGACCAGGGACTCATCATACTATACAAATGTTTTTCCTTTATTTGTTTTACTTTTAAATATTACTCACATTCAGTCATTGGGCCAATGATTTAAAACACCAAAAATATGTTGATTTTTTTTAATGTGCTTTCTGACCTTTTAAAAATCTTAACAATCATTCCTACAGATCAATATTATCACAGTGTCTAATGACCTTTTTGCTTGGAGGTTGCATGGGTGAAAAAGTAAAAAGCAGAGACTGTCCAAAGATCCAGCTATGCAAGAAGAGACAGCAAGTGGATACTGTCATACAGGGAATAAGAAGAAGCAATGAAACACTTACAGGAGTGATAAGCAGTCTGACCACTCTCTATTGCTTTTTTTTCCCCTGGAAAAATAAGTCCTGTTGGAACAATGAGATACCTCTGTGCATGTCGGTGGTGAGCACTTTCCAATTATGCAAAAGCAAAAGAACAAAAAAGCCTTGATGAAGAGTTTCTAAAGGAATTGAGATGTGAACTCATGTAGATGTACTGACAGGAGTGTGTGAAGGGCTTGGAAAGTGAAGTGCAGTTCATATGTTATTCAAGAAGGAAAGGCACAGTCAAAGGCTAGGAAAAAAATGGATTTTTTGGTAACATTCTTAGTGGATATAAGTGGAATAAGTTTGTACCCTTTTGAGCCTGAGAAAATAATGTGGCATTAATTGAGAGGCAAGATGATGATAACTCAAGTCACTTGGAGTGATTCCATATTTCAGAGGTGTTAGACCAGGGAGGTCTAGCAAAACAGGCATCCAAAAATCTGGGGATTGACATGAGTCAAAGTTAGCACCAAATTTGAAGCAGATATGACGGTGATATTTCTTAGAGAAAGAGAAATCTTGGAAGGAAAGGTTATAATTATATTTTTACCCTGCTTAGTTTTAGGTGATAGCTAAATACCAGAGGATGCTAAAGAGGCAGACCAAGACCTTAATTTGCACACAGAGACAGGTCTAGAGAGATGCAGATCAGTGAATTATTAGCATAGAGACGGCAGTTGATGGTAATTGAAGAAGTCGTCTTTGAACAGGCTGTGCTGGGGTGGGTAGGATTGGTGTCATTAATAGCAGAAAAAGGAAAGATAAGAGTGTTTCAGCAAGGGTGAAACATTCAGAGGGCTGGGCTTGTAAAAGGCTTTAATTAAAATCATGATGCAAAGCTCATTCATTTAAATTCACACTGACTTTAATGAGTTTTGGATCAGGTCCAAAGAAGAAAAAAACTGAATTTCACAACAGGGAGCAAATGGCAGAATTCAAAGCAGGTTGAGAGTGGATGAGAGACATTGAAGCTCCACCTATCCAAAATGTTATCCTTTGGGATTCACCCAGCAGACACACACAGGCATTTCATATGGTTTTGGTATGTTAAATGATGCCCAGTCAGCACTAACTCTTGTGTCTTTAAGAACTCACTAAAATAAAAGTCAGACTAGACCCAAAATTATGGCTGGGTGTCAGAGTATATTTCTGTTCTGTTGATGTAAGACAATCCTGGCACTCAGATAAACAAGGTCAGATTATTTCCTTCTTTTCATGCTGAACAATACATAGTAAATAAAGTCTGGCAGCATCTCAGACTACTTTCTGCTAAAATAAACTCAAATAGTTTGAGGTAAAAGACATGACTTCATTGAAATCAATGGGAATTTTGTCACTAAAAGTATCAAGGGCATCAGTGTGGGGCTTCATTAGTCTTTGATATAAATTGTAGTATTTGTTTTCCCTGTTGCATGTGAGCCGAAGACAACTTGTCTGTATGTGGATGCTCAAAAAACCCCGTCATGTAAAGAAAACTTATGATGTCAATGTGCATAGGTTAAGGTGCTTAATCTGGGTATGAAGGCTTCACTTGATCTACAGCCCCTTTAGCTGAGAGAGTGTACATGGGGTTTTGACATGATTTAATTTATGTTGTATTGACTTCTCACCAATAATGGATTTGTTTTATCTTTCCCAAGTACTCAACTAGACAAGCCATTGCTTATAAGTGACAGAAGAGGACAGTTAGATGTGTGGAAGTAGAAAAGCAGGTACCATGTTGATAAAAACCTCTTAAGTTTTTAGATATTATTATGTTTATTTCAATTTCTTTTACATTTGCATTTTTTCAGTGGGTTTGTTGTTGTTGTTTGCTTTTTTGTTGTTGTTATGGAGAATGAGCTCTGTGACCTAAAATAACCCAGCCACAAGTGGGGTTAGTTTTATCTTGTCAATGGCAGCTTAGTGGAATCTACACAAGTTTAACTCAATTTTATTTCTATCAGTGAGGTAGCATGTCAAGCTGGGATAATATTTTTCCCTCCCACTCCTTGTTAGTTCATTGAAATATGGTGTATTTACAAGACACTGAAAGGCAGGATCCTTGTCACAGCTTCTTCCTGTACAGCAATCAAATTAACCATGAGGAAAGATGACCCTAAATACTGGAACAAATTTTAAGAAACGTGACTTCTCACTCAAGTCAGAGGACAAACTTTCATTTGGGATTTTGAATAAATAGGTAGGGTTAAGGGTCTTGTGCTCATGTACTTACCTGGAGAGCCTGATTTCATGTTTGGGTGTCTAAATCAGTGTCCTGGCTGCTCCAAGAGAGCTGGTGGAATAAGGTCTAGGATACTGGTCACCATGCCAAATATGCAACTTGGTTGCAGGCACACAACAGCAGCTCAGATGTGTTTTTCAAGCTGGACACACACATTGCCTGATCAGCAGTTGGGTCACAAGCACTGCTGGATAATCCCTCTTGGAACCTGTGGGAAAATGGGAATAGAGAAGAGCCTCTGCACATCTTGCATGAGGCTGGTACCCAGCCAGGGTCTACCTGCAGTGGAGGAGGTTTCCCTTGGGAATGTGGTTCCAGACCTCCACTGCCACCTGGACATCAGCTTGCCTGAGCATGTGGTGGGAGCCTTGTGAGCCACACTCACATGTAGGGCTTGATACACACATCCCAGAGTAAGGAGCTGATTGAATAGAAAACACAAAAGGACTTCTCCCTCTATCAGTACCATTCTCAGCTGCGTGACTTGACTCATAAGTCTGTGTTTTTTGAGGTAGGAACATGGGAAGTTTTTTATTTTGGATTTTAGCTGTGCTCAAATGAAGCAGGTCAAATCCAGAGTGTGACTGGTAATTTCATTTGCAGTAACTACATTGTGATTAGGTGGGGGAAAGCCATCAGTATAAGAAAAGAAGCTTTAATTGTCCACCTTAAAATACAAAAATACACATTATGAAGTTGAGAAATATATTCCAATGCTCTCTGTGGAACTTCCAGAGTGTTTTGTAATACCGTGCTGTTCAAGAGAAGATTTTTATGACTCATTACTGATTTCTACCATGCTTAGAACTTAGTCTGGCTTGACATTCAGTTCCAAAAGGTTTGCATGATTATTTTGCTGGATGTATTTCATAACTTCTGGGCTTTGATTCACGAGATGAGATAAATGACAAAACACATAACTATACGTAATGCCCATTCTTGTTTATAGGTCTAAGAGACTTCGCTGAAACTTGATGAATAAATGCTTCATGAATAAGAGCATTTGGAAAAATTACTCTCTAATAACTTGCGTGCATGAACTTTGCCTTCATTTTTGTAAGTGGTTAAAGAATAGACATATGAAAGTGAAAAGATAATATGTAAGAGCAAGAATATACATCCTTGAAAAAAGTTAATATCAAGAAATAATTTCACCATTTATACTCATCCTTGTAGAAAGTTCTTTGATAGAAAAGATCCTTCATAATCTATAAACTGGAATTAAAAGAGAAATACTGAGAGGAAGTAATGATCCCATAATATGTTCCAGCCACATACTGTTATATTCGTACAACGTATGCTTTACCTAACCAAGGATGGTGCTTATTGGTCCTCTAAGGCTACAGCACAATCTGGAGCATAATTTTATGTAAAAACTCATGGATTCAGGCATAATATTAAAGTGATAGGATAATTTGTATGGATAGGATTCTTCCCAGTATTTTTCCCTTTGCTTTAATTTTCACATCTGAGAAAGAAATTAACTGAGAGTTCTTAGTTTGTTTGGCTTAAATGAATTGTAATTCTTGTGAATGAAAGTCCTCCTCTTACTCTTGAGTAGTACCTACATGGCAGAAGAGATGCCAGGATACATCCATTTAAAAACAGAAAAACAAGGAAGCAAGGAAGCAAAATTAAAGACAGAAGATGATAATGTTGCAGTCACAGGAGACACAGCAAGAATTGAGGCAGAACATGAACATGCAGTTTGCCTTTTACTCTCAATCTTGGTTGCACCACTCACTGTAATGAAATTATATTGGTGTGCACTGGTGAACAGTCTGTCCAAAAACCGAGGCACAAAAAATCACCTGCATCCTTCTAATCCCACTTGACATCAGTTAGCCAAAGAAGAAGTCTCTAGGTGGTGTAAATGTCTTTTCCCACTCAGTCATGGCGTCATTCAACGTCTTCACAAGCTGCTATGGCATTCAAAAGAAAGAGGTGCATCTTTATTTTGAATTCTTTTCTTTATTAGAGAAAGTAAAATCATTCATAACTAGTGGCACCTCTTTCCCACACCATCCTGAAAGCAGTTAAGTAGGGCAGTATGAGAAAGGAGATGAGGCCAGACTCCCATTTCCCTTTAAAAACGTGGTGGGTTTTAATGACTGTGTCCACACATCTTGTGCAACGCCACTGGGTCTGGGTTCTAGTAGAAGGGAACACCCTCAGGGAGAGTTGGTTTGGGTGCATTGCCAAACAGCACTTGTCCTTAGCAGTGCCAGTTTTCTTCAGAAAGGATGAATAAAGCACACAAGCCCTGGCTCATACCATCTTAGATGTTAATAAAACGATAATAATTGTCTCCTTTTCAGAATCATCTGCATAATACCTTCACAGTTACAGTTAAATGTCAGCATTTGTTAGGAGCCACTGAGTATTAACTCATTTATTAACATATTATTATGCTCAGAATTAACTGACTATTTCTTATTCAAAGACTATATAAAAATTTTGGTCAAACTTACTCAAGTTTGATGGTAGTAACAATATAGCAAGTATGGAATGTCTTCCAGCAAAAAAAAATTAACATTTTTCCATTTCATTTTAAAAGGTTGGGCTTCGAAAGAGTGACTATTTTATTACACTAAGTTTGAGAGATAAAAGCAGGCTAAATATTAGGTATGAGCTTTTAATCTTTAGGAAATCAACTCAGTTTTGTGACACTGACACTGAGCTTGCTATATATTTATATAAATACATAAATATCTAAAAGAGACAGAGAGACAGAGAGAGGCAGATATAGATAATTGTATATGTACTTGTCTGTGTCAGGGCAATATTAATAGCATAAAGCTCTTTAAATCTTCCTCTCTTTTGTTACATAAAGTATATAGACTTCTTGCAAACTAGAGCAACATGCTCAAAAATTAGTTCTATTTTTTATGAATGCCTTCCTAAATTAATTCATAAACCTTCACAATTAATGAAAATAAGAGATTGGGGCATATCCTTAGTCACTGAAAAAATCGTGGGTTTATTCCCGCTTTACAAAGCAAACTGAAGTTTCTGAGTTTTGTTGATTTGACTTTCACTTTCTGTTTCTCCCATTTTTCCTCCCCCATCCTGCCTTTCATTTGCCAGAAAGCCCTGTCTAGCTTATTTACATGTGAAAAAACTTGGAGCATCATGTGGTGAGGTTCCAGGGCAACACTGAATCCCATTCAATTCTCATTTCCTCCCTGACAGTCACCATTGAATCAATCATGTTTTCCATGCCCTCTTCATGACCACCTAGGAGATCCCAAATCACTTTTCATCTGCTGTGTCAATCACACTCAGACCATGTCCACTTTTCATTACTAACACACTGTCATGTGACCAGCTAATCTGTCACTTTCTGACAGCGGTTAGTGTGCCAATTGATTTAATTAGCAATCAATTAGCTTGTTACTATTGGTAGTAATTACCTTTTATAGAGAAAAGAGTGCAGCTGGTCATAGCAATAAAACTGCACTAATAAAACTGCATTTACCTCCCCTTCTCTACATTCAAAGTCCCTAGCACTCAAAGGTTAGCAGAATTATTAGCGACATACACATGCTTGAAGAGTCCTAGGGGAATTCTTTGCCCTCCTGATTATGCTAGCAGACTCTTTCATTAGTATAGTATTTATATCTTAGGAAATAGGTCTGCTTAAGGTTAATGTTAAAATTTACATCGTTTACTTCGGCTTCAGTATCAAATGTTTGCTAATGAAAGCGTTTGAAAGATGGTTATATGTTAGTACTTCTGCATTTGTAGTGACAAGTAAAAAAAAAAAGAATACTGTGCACCTTTAAAAAGAATGTGTGTTATACTTAACTGTGCTGGTTATGTTACTTGCTAATTTTGTTCGCTCTGTAAAACACATGCAGAAATTTAACTTGTTGGGGAATTAAGTGCTCTCATAAACCTTGGAAACCCTGCAAGAAAAATATGTGAAGTACTTTCTAACTCTTTTCACTTTAAGTTGACATAAAGTTATTTTCTGTTTCATACATAAACTATCGAACACATGCACATCTTTTTTTAAATCTATGATTGTGCCATCTCAAGCACTAGGACTGAAGCACATATCACACACTTGTGCCATTAAATTCAACCTGCAAAATACTCCCAAGGCAGACAATGACTCGCTACATTAGCTCTGTGGTGAACAGAAGAGTCAGTAATGAAATGAGTAAGTAGACTTGTACTCCATTCATCATCCTGTTTGCTTCAATATAAGTGTTCTTTTATCAGCAGTATTGGTACTGATGTCATCACACTAGACATAAATCACAGCACAAGTGACAGTGTCCTATTAAGGGTCATGGTCTAAAATCATTATTTACAAATTAAAGACCACAGTTAGCCATTTTCCTGGTGTGCTCTCATTTGTGATATAGTTTGAACCTTTTTAGCTGGCTGCAGGATAAATAGTCATTTGTAGTTCTGAATAGCTGTGTATATTAACTTACCAACCACACTACATTAAATTAAAAAAAAGGGAAGAAGCCCAGCAAAGACCAGGATGTTAAACCTTAGGTTGCTCCTAGCCATCAATTCCCATTTGATGGGCCCTGGTTGTGAGAATTACAGAGAAGAGACCATGGGACACCAATCTGTACTAAACCCTCCTCTGTAATGGGTACAGCAGATAGGACAAATTCATCACAGTGTAATTAGGTAGAGCTTCTGCTGCAGTCAATGAAAGGCAATAGAGAGCATAACACCAGGAACAACCTTGGGCAGCTCCTTCCAGTGACTTTATTCCTCCACATAGTCAGGGAGGGGGAAAACTCAGTCTCTCTCTACTCAATTCATTTAAAAACATCTACTCATTTAAAAGCATCTCTCCTCTCAGGCGTTGGTGCCTTGTAGAGAAAGCAGCACTTCTTTTATATATTGTCCTATGTAGCCCCTTACAGAAATGCTGAACAGAAGGGTGTTGACCCAGAAGAGGAGTTTTTCTGGCCTTTTTCAGGAAAGGGTAATGAGATCTTCATATTCCCAAAAGTCTTGCTTCAGCCCTTGGATAAGATGATGGCTGAGCTCCTTCTGGCTGAAGCACCTGTTTACAACACCTGCTGTGGTCATTTGTTGCACTGGTGACTATGGCTTGTTGGTTTTTGCACTGCTCTTGTGCCGTTGTTGTTTTGTCTCTCCCCCACAACATTTTATGGAGACCATTGGAACAATCAATGGATAAACCAGAAAAATTCACCAAGCATCTCGCTGAATCAACACGCATGTCAAGAGGCATCAGGACATTGCATTAAATTATGCAATCACTTTACTACTATTGGCACAGTTACAGGGGAAGTGATTCTGTGTCTCCTTACTGCAACACCTACCTGAAGCACTGATTGTCATACTGCAAAGTCATTTTAACCTTGGATGGACTCTAGTGACTGAGCCTGGAACTCCTCACAGGGTTGCAAAGAATAAAGTAAAGCTCAAGCTTACTCCTGAAGCTTCAAACAGTCATAAATCCTATCTTGTTTCTCTCATTTTATGTCTACTGACTGTGAGAATATAGAAAATATTCTTTAATGTCAGAAGATGGAAAAATACAGTATTTGAACATTTTCAGGAATGGTTTTGAGGTCCCCTTCCAGGGCCCTTTCTTTCAGGAGAGATCTGATAGCGTGGGATGTGATTCTACCTCCCCTGACCCCCACCTCTCCATCAATATATTGAAATATCCTGGACAGCATTTTACCTTGGTTTAAAAAAGGTCAGACCAATATTTTAACTGTATTCTCACCCATTTCTGCTGGGCATGGATGCTGCCTCTCACCTTGCAGCTGTTGAGGAGGGAGGCTTGTGAAGAGGGAGCAGAGGCTGGCTGGGCACCTGCTGTCCGGCTGGGGTGCAGCGCCCACTCTGCTGGGTGTGGCAGGAAAGGTGGATGAGGGTTAATGACAGGCTCTGTGCTCTTTGCTCTGTTAGGCCAGTCTTGGCTTCCAAATCCATTCGGCTCTGTAATCTCACTCATTATACAGTATGACTCTTTATAATACTTAAATTGTTGCCAAGTACAGTGTTATAGCTGAGACAGAATGAACACTGTTATTAACGTGCACAAACCTAAGCAAAGCTTACTCACATGGCTCGTATTACCATTGTGTCTGAGCACCTCATTATCTTTTACGCATTTAACCTCATTACATCCCTAGTGCTATTATTTCCATTTTGCAGATGGGCAGAGAAATAACAAGGATGTGTCTAGGAGCACAGTCAGAGATTTCAGCAGGTCAGGCAGGAGCCTGAAAAAAAATAAAAATTGTCTTCAGTGCAACATCATGGCCAGAGGTAGTTGCTGCTCTGTGCTGCAGTGCTATGCACACCTGTCTGAAATTATTTTGAGCTCTGCTGTAAGCCCAGAGCAGAAGGGTGGGCTTCAGCTCCCACTCAGAGGGTGGGTCTAAGTCGTTCTGAATCGTCCCCCCAGTGTTTCTGGCTTGGTTTGGTTTTTCACTTTAAAAGTGCTTCTTCTACCTATGTAGCCTGTAAGCCTATATGATGACTAGCTGCTTTTTTTTTTCAGTGATAACAGAGCAGTTAAACAAAAAAGACTGGATTTTCAGGCCAGCCAATATTTCTTTTTGACAGATATTTAACTTCACTACATTTCTGCAAAATTCATTAGAAGTGTTTAGCCATCACTGGGGATTACACACAGGTTAAATCATACACAAAAAGGGACTAAACCCATGATAAATTTATCCAAAGCCACATTTTCTGTTACTTGGTGCTCAAGGAGTACTAACATAAGTTGTGGATACATTTTGAATACAAGATCCAAATCCAGTCTTGTTCTTATATCTTGCTTCAAATGTTACAATACTTGGAAGACCAGCTAATTCCATCAGTCTGGAATGAGTGGGTGGGTTCTCCTCATGGAACACCTCACTGCATCAGCAAAGCAAATATGGACTTTTTCTCCAGAGCTTAGCCCTGAACATCAGCAACATTGAGATATAGGAACCTTGGCTCTAGGTCCTCACATAAAATAAAATTGAGATGTTCTAGGACAAAGTTCCAATCTTTTCTCATTTCCAAAATATGTATCAGGCTTTTAGTGTTCTGAATTTGAATTCTTTATCTTGAAGATCACTGTTCATGCCAAGCATGAATTTCCTTCTTCAGTGCAATGAGTAGCCCCAAATGACCTCAGACTCTGGTTTTCTTTAAGGATGTGTCATTTCTGTAACAGAAATATTTTAGTTAAGAAACTCCTGATTCAAAATGTATAAAACGTAAATTCATATCCCAGGTAGTTTTAGTACATCCATTTATGCCAACAACTGATATGGAATTTTTTTACTAGAGATTTTATAGGGTTTGGTTGAAAAACATTTTATTGTAATTACAACTTATGAGGGGTTGTAGCCGTTTAAATAACATTTTTATAAGGTGCATCGCGTCAAAGAAAGCAGCTAAGGTCAAAAATGAAAGCATGTAAAATATTATCCAAGAGGAGCTCATAACTGGGGACATTTACAAGAATTGTTTAAACCCAGGTTCAAGCACCTGAGCTGCTTGTTTCATGTCCTAGGTGAATTTCTTAACTATAAAAATGCTGAATTTCCAGTTGCAGGTATCTCTTCAAAGAGAGGCTAACATGAAAGCCAAATAGCTAAATTTCATAACTGGCTTGTGGAAAAATTGGGCTAGTGGTAGAATTTTGTTCTGACATGCAACAGAGATCTTTTCCAAAACAGCTACCATTTCCACAGGTTGGAGACATTGCTCGCTGCTCACGCTATTTATTATTGTATCTATACCTATTATTTCCCATTTCTATTATGCTCTGAGAGGAATTATTTCAATGTGAGGTATATTGAACTTTGAGGAGTTTGTAAGGCTCTCTGGTTCCGAAGTTATAATATTTTTTTATTGAAGGTGCTTTAAAAAGAAGCTTTTTGTTTGTTTAATACTTTCTACAGAGCATTTATAAATTTTTAAAGGGCTACATATTACAGTAATCAAGAGTTCGACACTAAAAGTAATTGATAGAGAATGCAGAAAAAGAAGTATACAGGGTTACTAATATACATCAGGGCTTAAGCTGACATGAATTTTTATCTTAATTATCGAACAAATTTGTACTCCCACTATTTAATTCAATTTGCATGCATCGGTAGCCACTTATTAAAGGTAATATTACATCTGTCATTTTAAGACTGGTGAGAATTTTATCATAGGAGCTGTATGAAACAGCCACTCTATTATGCAAAGAACTCTTTTGTAAAGCTTAAAATAACCAGTATTGCATCCCAATTAGCGACTTGGAGGAAAATGTCCTCTTTATAGTACAATTATACATAACACGTAATAATACGTAGACTTTTCCCTATACTAGGTGTATATATGGACTTAATGAGCTCTTTCAGGCCTCTCCTGTTCTTAATATCAGACCAAGCATTAAAAAAAAAAAAAAAAGGCAATTGTAAGCTGATTTCAAATAAAATTATTGTCACTGGATGTGTGTGCACTATGGCAGCTTTTGCAGACCTTTTCTGTATGAAATACAGCTCCTGCACGGAGAAAACATAGCTGTGAAGTCCGCACAAGCTAACAGCCCCTAATTCATTGTTTTTCTGTGGGATAGAGCCTCGGTAAATTGTGGAAAGCAGGGAAGCAGGTAGCAATTCTCACTCCTGGAAGTCAGCTGTTCAATTAAAAAGCCACACATAGTTACCATGGCACCAGCCCTATTATGCTATGTATCAGAACAGAGGCTTAAGACAAACAAACACTTTTTTTTTTAAGTAGAAAAGCCTTTTAAGGAAGTCTCTTTATAGTTCTAATGAATACAATGTCAAGTAATTTTATTTGATAAGCAGTTTGCTAGGAATGTGATGTGTGGAATTTCCCTGGGAAAATTTTAATGTAAGGTGCTGTGGAAAAGGGATTTGAAAATCATGCTGATAGGTAAAGAAATATTAAGAGCAGGGACAGCTGAACTGTGCATTACTTCCCTCCTGCACCCCTGCTTTTCAGCTGTTTTTAGGCTAAAATAACATTGTCTTATTAACTTGATTACTTTAGTTGTGACTTGCAGTCATTGACCTTCTGATTAGTTGTCATTAAAAAGTCTGCTTTGCCATCCAGTGTTTACTATGGGATGCCCTAACAAGATATTATAAGCAGTGGCTTTTAATGGAAAGTGTAATTCCTCAGCTGTGAAGAACAAGGGTTTCCCAAAGTATCCACAAATCAAGACGTACTGTCAGGTATAACCTCGTATAATTGCCTTGGATTTTTAAAGACTGCAGAACTGGCTTAATGGAAGTTGAGATATTTTTAGTATTAGATTATTTTCTATTGCAGAATTAATCAGAGCATCACTTATTACTCTGGGAACAGAATGAGAAGATGATCTCAGCCTCAAAAATGTACTTTAGAGCTGAGGTAAGCCCTGCACTATCCTAAGTGCACTGTCACAGTAGGTGATACTGGAGAGATGAAGATCATCAGCTGCTGTGTTTGGTCTCTGCCTTGTATCCTCAGCTGAGCCAAGGTTTCACTAACATGGCTCTCAGGACACACCTGGGACCAGATCCAGCTATTGGTGCATATCCTGGCCTTGATTTAGCTTGGTTGGATTAAACAGTTAAATATTCAGAATTATTGTTACCTGTCTTGCCTTTTTGATGGGAATTTTACAAAATATTACTTCATATTTTGCATCAATTATTTTCTAAAAGGCATGATCAGGTGTTATTTCACAAGCAATTGGGTATTCATGCTGCTTCAGCCGAAGTTGTACCTTTTTTTTTGCTGAAGAAAGAGAGGAAAAGACTGAGTAATTTGTCTCCACTAACAAGAAGTTCTCCACTACTTTCCATTGCTGCTGTTGTCGAACGAGCCCAAATGGTGAGAAACAATCTGGGAATTGAAATTGTTGCTGGATACTGTGTCAAAGAACAGCCCATCAATCTTGGGAGAAATTTTAAGGGAACAGGTTTTTCATGCTTGTGCGCTGGTAGGAAGCCAAGTGCGTGCTGCCATTTGATGGTAAAATCAGTGTACACCTGTTCCAGCCAGCTGGTGACATAACCTATGTCACAGGGATGTGTCACCAGCCCAAACTGCTGGCGGTGTCTGTGTGACAGCCAGGAAAGACAGAAAAAGCAACTTGGGGACCAAAAGAGGAGGAGTTTGCAGTGCCATTTCAGGGACACAGATGTGTGAAGAGTGTGATAAAAGAAGGAAACATCAGAGGGAATAAGCTCAAACAAAAAAGCAAATGTCATTTGCATGATGTAATTATGGAGAGCCATTGACTGCTTCGTAATAACACTCAGTAGAGCAATGTTAAACCTACTGTGAGTGCTAAAAAGGCCTCAGCTTGAAAAAAGGTCAGTGTGAATTAGTATATATTTGCAGATTAATTCCGAATGTTATATCATAAATTTTATAGCCTAGCAGTTACTGGTGTATAGTGAGGATGACACTAATGCTATTCAGACAGGATTAATTCAGAAAGGACTAACATCTAGCTTGTCACTTTAATTTGTGGGGAATGAAGAAAATGGAGCTATGTTAATATATGTGTGTACTGTGTGTATGTAACCTGTGCATGTGTGTGTTAGACATAATTCTCCTGCTGTGTTGCATCAAATTCACAACCAAAATCACAAGCCACTTTAAAAGCAGAAATATTATCAAGTTTGCTTTTTTTAAACTAACTGGATTTTGACTTCAACTGTAGTTTGTTTCTTAGAAAAAGTCAAATCCTGCTAGCCCTTCACTGGTGTAAATGGTTATGCCAGTGTATGGCAGCTGAGGATGGTGTTGCTTAATCTATTGAACAGAGAGCTATAGTCTTTCTGCTCACCTTGTACCCTTATAAATATTTTTAAATCCATGGATTCTGGATGTCCTATCTTGAGTTTCAAGACACAAAGCTGGACTGTGATGTCCCATTAGCAGCGTGTCCCCAGTGAGAGGAGGCAGTAGGGGACTGTGAGAGCAGAGCTGAGGCGCTCACATTTAGTTGCCAATTTTGCTATGGACTCTCTGAGTGCCTGTGAGATTATCACTGAGGACTGCTTTGGGTTTCTTCCTGAGGGCTGACAGGTCTAGATCCTTACTGTGGCACTTAGTAATCTGCAGGATAAACACAGTTGTGAACCTGAGAACCCTTTCCCCAGCACCGCCTCACTCTGTCAGCACCCAGCTGCTCTTGGCACTTCATCCCAAGCTGGGTGCTGCAGCCCCGACATGCTGGAGAGTGGTGTCCAGAGCAGTGGCCCATTTCAATACAGCAATCTTTGACAGCAAAAACAAACCTGGGACTCTCTTTTCTTGAGGAAGGAGTCAAGACAACACCCTAAAGGCAGGCGAGGTGAAGGGCTTCCTCCATCTGGGGGTTTTAATCCCCTCTCGGTTTCTGCACAGTGGGCACACATGTCTGTGTTCAGGAGAAATCCCAGCTTGAGGCCAAGGGGATGAAGCTCTTTGCAGCAGGCTGGAGGGAATATTTTACATTTAAAACAACCACTGACTGTGCTGTGTGTCCCCTGACTCTCCAAAGCACCAAGCGCTCAACTCTCAAGGGTGCTTACCTGAGAGCCAAATATTCCATGGGGCATCACACTGCTTTTTTCCTCTAGCTGAAATTTTAGCACCTAGCCTCATCCTTTATTAAGTAGCACCTCAGACTGATCTCCAATTCCCATTTGGTAAAATGGACAAATTATATAAAATTTTATAAATATATACACATAAAATGCAATTATTAAAAATGTCATTTATTCTTTCTTGCTCACTGGATCTAGGAAGCCTTTGCTGTAAAAATTTATAGTATCTAGCCCAATATACCTCAATGAAACAGGAGTAAGTTATTTTTAATTTCCTGTGCATCTTTTCCCTTTATAATTTTGTTAGAGAGACACAAATTCTGAACTACAGATTCTTAAAATAATTACAGAGATTCCTTTATGAATTTTTCTAGCAGCAAATATATGCTGCCTTCTGTCTTTAACATACTGGGGATGGTCTGAAATACTGACTACACAGCAAAGATATCTAGTCCAGATTTTTACAGGAGTCAAACAAAAAATGTCATTATGCTTGGGACTAGTTCTAGTGGGACTAGAACAAGTTCTGTTCTTGATTCAAATTGATTTTTCTATAATTGTGGGGTTTATTCTTATTATAATTTTCCTGAGATTGGATAAGAAATTATGCTTTCATGAAAATAGGTATGTGCATTAATTATTTGGTTTTCATCTGCCCCAAAAATGTGACATTAAAATTCAAAATTACAAAAACTACAGCAATTCATCCTGAAAACAAAGCAGCAAACCAAAATGAGGAGAAGGAGTTATTTTCTGACCTCGTATCAAGACCCCATATTTCTAAGTCAAGGCTCCAATGGCTGCAGCAGCAATACCTTCATCAACAAGGTTGTCCTAAAAGGACAGAGCAGCACATCAGGGCATTGGGCTGTGAGAAATGAGAGCTTCAGCCCATGTGCTGTTTGCTGCCAGAACAGGGATGCCAGCCCAGGTTGTAAGATAACTTTAGAAGTTGTCTTTGGTCAGCAAGATCCTTCCAACATTAGGGTTCCCCCAGCTTAATTTTTGGTTGTTCAGCAGGGAAGAGAATTATTCTCTTCTTATCCTGGGAAGAGAACCCTGTAATCACCTGATCTGTTGCATCCATCAGCCAGCAGACAAAAAATGGCCCCATTGTTTGAGCACAGTCTGGACTGGAATGGAAGACCTTGTTGTAAATATTCTGTGGTTTAGTCTTTAAGAGGAAAACATAATGCCAGGTAACCTAGTAATTCCAACAAGAATAGAAGAAATCCAAGGTAATCTGGAGGTGAGCTGCACCAGTAGAGGGGGAAGTTCAGTCCATTTGGGGTCATTGCTGAAACAGAAACTCATGCCTTGAGCTGGGCAAGTCACTTCTCTCAGACTGGTGAGATGAAACCTCTGCTTACATGGAGAACCCCAGTGCTCCAGGCACAAGTGGGGTAAGACGTTGCCCTCACTTCCAGCATCAGCTGGGTCCTAATTGAAAGTGTTTAGCTTTTTTTTTCCCCCAAGAAAATCACAATGCTATGTAACTTGGGAACCTCTGAGCTGTTTATATCAATTAATGCAAGATGTTAGCTGTGAAAGCTCTGCACTTAATGTGTGAGAAAGAGTTTGGGTTTGACATCTGAGCATCATGTGGCTGCATGTTGTCAAATATTTTCCTGGACTTGTATCACATTTATGCATTCCTAGACCTATCCCAGTGGCTAAATTGGGCTGTGTTGTGCTTCACTTTATGAAAAGGGATGCATTTCCTATTTCCTTTTTCCACAATCATATGAAAAGAACATTTTAGATATACAAGGGAAAAGAGTCCTTTTTTAATTCTTGTTCCAGGACAGACAATAATTCCCTGAGGCCCTGTTAGCTGCCTGTCTTACAATATTTTCCTAACTGAATACTCACCAAACTTCCACTTTTCATTCAGTAGTTAAAATTGTAAGTAACCAGTTTGGCCAAAATTTTGCACTATTTGTTCTGCATTCATCATTTTCTAAGAAATCATTAAAAACTCCGAAGTCATCAATAGGAAAAAACCCAAAAAACTATTTTGAACAAGAGGTTAAAAGCAAAAGCAGAGCTTCTGCAAGATTGCTCAGATATCATAATGATGTCTGATATTATCCAGAACCACTAAGGAATCTGGAGCACTCTGAATGTGAAATATTTAAAAATAGTTTCATGACTACATAAATACCTTTGGAGTCAGAATTTAATTGAAACTTAAATTCTTTGAGAGTTATTAGTCATTAAAAAGAATGACCCTCTATTTAATTTTTAGATTGTAATCTCATATTCTTTTCTCTCCCATTAGCTCAGAAACCAGCTTGTTATTGCCCCTTAAGGCCTTCTATATAATTAAATATTCCTGAGACTCCAAATGTCAGCTACACTGGAAGAACCTGAATCAGAGTAAAGCAAGGTTATTTACAAATATTTTATGTTGAGGTTCAGTACTGGAGTCTGCTTTTGCTCATGCCAGGTACAGGTCATACTTTTGTGCATAGAAACGGGAATTTTTGTCACCAGCCTTGATCATGAGTAGGTACCATGTGTCTTTTAGCTTAGAAAGCTGATGAACGTATTTCTGTAGGGGTAAAACCCTCTGGGTCCGGAAACAAGGGACCTGAACGTAGATTTGGTAAAATGGGTGCCCATGTGTATGTGCATTGTTTTATAGGCAATGTAAGATTTATGAAGTCCTTTACTATAAAAGCCCTTGCCTTTAACTGCTGGGTATTTTTTGGTAAATGGGGTATTAGATAAGTAGACCATGTGGTGGATGTGGAGTGAGTATTTAATATTCTGAGAATATGTGTTATTATTTTGTCAGCAGTGCATGTGATTGCTGGTGATGCACCACTCCAGCATGTCAATACCCATTTACATTTTTATATGTCTGGTTATTGGAGAAACCAGCAGCAGAGCAACACAGTGATTATATAAATAACTGCAAGACCAAGGTCTACTTTCAGGGCCTAGACAAGACTGTTCAATTTTCAGTTTTGCAGAACTGAGCACTTACAATATCTGAGAGATTAGACTTCAAAATAAAAAAAGTCTCTAGGGAGAAAAGCAAGCTCTGAGAAAGCAATTCTTAGTCAAACCTGGTGGAAGAGACTCTCTGGGTGCATACCCTACAAGAAGAGTGTTTCTGGCCAGCCCCAGTTCTCACGTGGATTGTCTTCAAGGACAAGTAGGCTTGAAATTGTCCCCAGGACTAATAATATCCTAGGTTTAGGTACAGACATAAGCAAGAAAGCAGAGGACAGATTCTAGATAAAAGTTGAGAATGAATAAGAAACTACAGGTAGCAAACATGATTCTCCTTTTAAATTGAGCCTGAGGTCTGTTCTGAGTGACTCCTGTATAAAGTGTGCAAGAAGAAGAGAAAAGAGAGCTCCTGGGGAAGGTGCAGGAATAGAGGTCAGTTCCTAGCTCTGCCAGAAGCTTCCTTGGGCAGTCTCTTGATCCATATAGGATTTAACTCAGCAGGGCCCTGGACTTTGCTTGAAACCACCCCATACTACACTGATGAAAGAAATAGATGTAGCAAAAATAAACCTGGGGTTTGGGCTGCTGCAGGGTGTTTTGTGCAAATTCCATCATTTACTACTTCCCATGCCTCTCCATCTTTGTCACAAAAGGCAAGAAAGGAGATTATTTAGGGAAGTGCAAGTGTCAATAACTACCAGCTTTATCCTAGGTAGTCTGAGTATCACTGTCGGCATTTTCTGGAAAGCCTAGAGATTTTGTTTGTTTGCTTTGGGGTTAGATTTACTGACTGGAAAAAACAGCCAAACAAGAAAAATAATATGAAAATGCTTGCTTTGCTCAATATGAGACCCATGATTTTTCTTGTAGCACTAAATTAAAAATAATGTATCTTCAGAGAAGTATTCACTTGTTCATACAGAAGTTTAATAAAGAACTTTGCCACCTGCCAATATCTAGAGAAAAATTCAGACTAACGACTTTGTACTGTTGATTTGGCTGAAGATATTCTTTGGAAAGGTTTGAGCTACCAGAACCCTGTTATGTATGCTGTGATTTTTGTACTAAAATGAATCTTTCTGGCTGCATATGTTCTGGAGAAAACTGGGATCTGGATGAAGAATAACTGGCTCAGATGATCTCATCAGCAATGAAATTAACTAGAAAGGGACAAAAAGTTCATATTTCATGTTCCTAGGTAGTCAAGCTAGTGTTCAATATTTCTGGACTTCCAAAGGTAGCTGTAACCAAAATTGTTTGTCCATTTAAAATTTATGGGCACATTGCATCTATTACTGTCAAACAAGCTGAATTTAAGTCTTGTCACGTCTATCTAAATGAAAATATGTTCCTACTTTGTTACTGTATGTCTGAGATTTTTTATTAATTGTATCTTGTTTCTTTTTTAATAATGAAATCTTCTGTTTTATTTAATTAAATATTACAGCAAAACCTCTTAGCCATGAGGAGAACAAAGTAATACTCCTCAATATAAGAAACATTATATTATGTTGGGAATACATTTCAATATTTGTATAAGGAAAAATGTTTACAAAGTAGGATGATATATAGTCAATGACCCAAAGCGCCTCCTTTGAAACTTAAAATGTGCATATTCTAATTTCTGATGTGACTGCATAGCTCTGATGTCCTTTGAACCTCTTTCTTTCCCACATCAGTGGCATTTGTCTGATTCTCATTATTATATCATCAGGGCTCTTCACATTTCCCTACATTTTTTCTGCTAACATCCATGTGAAATAGTTAAATGCTTTCACTTTGCAGGCTGGGAACCAAGAAAAAGGAATTAAGTGACATGGCCAAGGATGCTTGAAGAAAGACTGTGGTGAAGCAGACTTGGAAATAAGCCTTTCAGCTCCCAGACAAGCCCCAAATCTCAGGTAGCCTCTTCTTTTAGTACTACATCCCCTGACTGCTCTTAGCTCTCTTTTTTCACAACCTTGAAGGCAGGGAATCAATACTAGAGCTCCTCTATCTCAGTGCCAAGGACATCTGATCATTTATCTAAGTGTAAGTAGCAACAAGTAAGTTCTAGGTGTGGGATTTTCTCATCTGATTCAAGAAGTCCGTGCTGTAAGTGACTACAGCTGAGTTAACTGTCTCACTGCCTCTTCTGTCCAAAAAAAGATGTTTCCAGGGTGCTTTTTGCTTAAGGTGTGCAAGGTTTCACCCTGTATGAGCTATCTGGATAGGTCAGCTCAGTGCAGAAGTTAGATAGGGGCAATCCCAACCAACTTTCATTACTGTTTCCAAGTCAGCAGAAGTGTTTGTTCTGATGTTTCTCACCCATCTGTGTGCCCACATCAGCCCATTTGGACTCTTTCAAAGGACAAAGATGCTCCTGGAGGGACAAGCAAGCCATGCCTGAGTGACCACGTAGTGTGGGGCAGGGTGTTTGTAGTCTAAACATTTGCACAGCAGAGATTTCGGGACAGGATGTAGATGGAGGAGCACAATGAGTTATCACTGAGGGAGAGGGAGCAGGCTTTAGCCAACAACAGAACCTGCAGTTTCTACCAGTGGACAGTGCTATGGTTCATAGCAGATCAGCAGAGTAGAATCAGGATAATCTAATTTTATTCAACTTCTATTGTTCACTTGGTCACATATTATAGCTAAAAAGCAAAGTCCACAATGAAAATTGTGTCGCCAGAGTGATTTTCATTTACAAACAATAACTGAGATAAACTTTGAATGTCACTCAATTACCGTCCATCTTGTTTCCTTCTTTGAAACGTGTGAATTAGCACATTTGCCTTTTTTTGGAAAGAGTGTCTTAGACTTTCTCCTACTGTATCATGAACTAGACATTTCTGATCACTGATTAAGGAAGGCTGACCTAATGAATTAAACATTGGCTGGAGAGCATGGCTTTCAAAGAGGACTTCCTGTGTAGGGTTGCCATGCTGCTATCCATGATTTCCCAGGCAGAAATATGCATGCATGCATTATGAGATGGATTCCCAGTGTGCAGTAAGCCGGGCATGTCGGGGTTATTGTGCATGTGCTGACATTTCTTGGCACATTTGTGAACGCGTCCAGCTCCCTTGCCTGCACCATACAGTTGATGTGTAGAAGATGTTCCTCTGTCCAGGACTTGCTGATGTCCTCTGACCAAAAAGAGGTACTGTTACTATTGCCAGCCTGCTGGATATCCAGGAATGGCTACTGTCCTCTAATCCCATAAGAATCCCATAAGTCTTCCAGGAAGAGAATGAGGGTGTGTTTGAGATTTTTGGATGAGTGATTATCCTCATTCTGTGTTCTTAGGTAAATAATTTCTTCTGCTTGCTTACATGTTGGTGCTAAAGGGAGGCAATTACAGTCTTAAGTTACAGAGTAATACTGTGAGATGAAACTGTGTTAGTAAAGAGATAAAATTCTTCTAGACATAAATTTTCAGAAGCTGTAACCCATGAAAACACATTTCAAACCACTGCAGCCCTCTCTAAATTTCAATATAAGTTGATGTGCTTCAAGACACCCCCAAAGGATATCCATGGGACATATTTTGCACTCTTTATAGAGAACTAGTTATTTTCATCTTGTATGGGAATGAAGATGAGTTGGGGTTTTTTCTCTTCCCTTTCTAAAGTCTGAAGATCATTTCTCATGCAGTGTTGCCAGCAGGAGCAGGTCCAATGGGTACAAAAGGGATTGAGGCAGCTGATTCAGAAGAATAAGAGCTGACCACAGAGGCAGCAGCTGCTCTTCTCTTAAACAATTCTTCAAAGCAAGTACAGTATCTTGCTCTGGTTTCCTGTCTGTTCTTGTACCTGTTTTTTAATGTCATCCTGGGGACATCACTTTCTGTCTGGTAGAGGGCACCTCCTCACCTTCCCAACCTCAGTTATTCTTTCCTGACAAAAACACTTGAGCACGAAGAGAAGAAAGTCTTTGCCCTTGAGAATGCTGCTAAGCTGTGTTTGCCCCTCCACTGCATCATGAAAATCTGACTTCATCTGGAGCTCCAGTTATATTTATAATTACATGAATGTGACACTAAATGAAAATTGTGTGGGTTTTGTTTTGTATGATTTGTTTATAATTTAATGTGGCACTTAATAAAAAAAAGCTGTGTAAATCGAATGATACAAACAATCATTCTTTTATCAGGAAATTACTTGTGCAAAGTATTGGTTACTGGAATTAGTCTTAATGAAATTCAGTCAAAAGCTGCAGATCTGAGAATGAAGAGGGGCCTCTTAATAGAAGAAGGTTCTATTTTTCCTGTAAGGTTCAGAGATTCAGACAATAAAATAGTGATTTAATAGACTTTGAGTCAATCAAGATGATACAATAGTGTTAATTAGCCTTTTGTGCCTAATTCACAACTAATTCTGTTGTCTACTTATTTATGTTCTAAAGTGGCCCTGATGAAATTTTTAATATTTCACCTTAGCTGAAGATTCATTTTTATGCTGGCTGGTAATTTTCTCATATATAGCTTGAAATTGTACTCTAGATAATTTTGCATAGTAGTATATCTATATGTCAGACCATTGGCTGCTTTGTTGAATGGCTCTTCAGAGCTGACAACTGGATAATAGCTTTACTTTCAGCCAGCAGAGGAAGTCAAGAGCAAATGTGTAGAGATAATGTGAATATAATTCATTATTCAAATATGCAAGTGATGAACTGAAAACAAAGAGGGAAGAGTAATAATGGTGTCATTATTTTTATCACTCTTGTTTTGCAAACGTAGCGTGAAACATTAAAGTAGATCTTTGAGAGATTCTCAACTGTACAGTGACAAATTTACTTTCTTGGCAATATTGATAAAAGGAAAGTAAAGCAGACAGGTTTCTGCAGAAGGTATGCTATGCTGTTAGTTCTACTATTAAATATTTTCGTGTTACCTTTTGCACTTTAAAATCCACATTATTAGTTACTCTTTAGAAGCCTGATCAGTGACTGGAAGAAAGTGCATTGTTGTTCTTGTGGCTCTATTTAGTTAAGACAATCTTCAAAGCTTCTAAGTCTTTGTAGCATGACTAACAAAGGCCAAATAGGCAGGTTATATAAAGCTTTCCTTGAAAAATGAGGAATTTGCAAGTTATAGCAAAACATCCTTTATGAAAACAGATACAAGTTTTAATGGAATAAGGACCTAAAGAGTATTTGTTTGCTAACTGAAGTGTTTTTCCCTTACTGCGCTGTTTGACACTTTACCTTTCACATCATCAGTTTCATTTTTCCAGTGCTTAGGTGAAGGTTCATCTAAAAATTTGTTTACTGCTTGTAATTTTTCAAGTGTACATACCACGATATACAGAAGCTTTATGGAAATAAAGGTGAAAGTAATTTTCTGCTAAACTTACAACAGTGGTAAATGAAAGTCCCCTGCAAATGCAACATCATTTTTGTGGAGGGCAGAGTGGCAAACACCTTCTTCTCCAGACACCATCTGCACCAGAGAAAGAGAAATAAACCATCAAGGAGGTGTGGAGGTCTCACCTCTGCACGTGTGAGTAGCAGAGAACAAGGCAGCACATTTGGAAGGGCCCAGGTACAAGCCATGGCATTCCCTATCTCAGTTTAAAATCTCTTTGTAGCTGCATAGGAAGGTTTGTGGATTATTTTTATAGTACCTGAAATGTGTGCATTAGTTTTTTATCATAGTACAAGAGCCTGTAGGACAAGCTTTTATGGGAACTATCCAGAATTTACTGGACGATTTGACATGCAGCTGTTATGAGCTTCCAGATATCTGGGAGAGCTGGAGTAGGGGCCATTTTGCAAGAGGTTAATTTGAGATGGGTAAGAAGGGGATTGTGGTACTTAGGGCATTAACTTTGTGCTTCTAAAAATAAGTTGAAGTAGGCAAGACAATCAATGCCTGGGAAGGAGAGGATAATTTTCCTGAACACGTGAAAGGGACAAGGAGTACTCAGGAATACTGAGGCACAGCACAATTAAGAGCGTTGGCCAAGATTAAAGAAGTTTTGGGTCAACATCTCCCTACATTTAGTTTATTTCAAGACTGCCTTTCTCAGCTTCACAAGCAATATTTTGCCTTCTAAGCCAATGATATCGCACAGATTTAGCATTCAACCCGGAAAGTTTTATCATTTTCATTGTAAATAAATAAATTAAATAAGAAATGCTAAAATGTGTAGAAGTACCTCAAAAGTTTGTACTGTATTGTAGCTGTTGATGGATCTGATTCTCATCTGACTTACATTCTGAACACAAGTAAATGCCACTGTTTTCTTATTTAAAGCAGGTTAAACTGTGGGAGACTTGAAATGCCTTTAATTCCTCTTTCTAGTTTTTTTACCTTTATTTGATTTTGCATCCTGAACTTGTATCCAAACCTGAAGCAACCTTTCTAACTAAATAACACAAAGATTTGGCTGCAGCCTCCAGCTGGAGAGCCAAAGGGGTTATCAGTGCTCTCCAGAGCTACAGTTTTGGAAACAGACTCTGTGAAGATATGACCAAGGCTACCACGTGAACTGGGGATTTTGGAGCCAGCTTGTTCAGCTGCTTTTATGACTCTGAAAGAGTAACTTAGACCCTGGATCAGAAAACTTTATAAGCACGTGTTCAACTTCATTGGGACAGAAGCCTGTGCTCGCAGAAGCATATGTTTAAGCACTGTCTTGAAAAAATATGGTTTCCCGTGCCAGGGCTTTTAATCTCTCCATTCTCCAGTTCTGCATCTGTTAAAAAGAATTAACAGGTGGCAGAAGGGAAATGTTATCTGTCTTCTGTTAGCTCTTGAAAGCCTCTGACTCTAGAGTGTGTGGAGCCACAATCTCAGTGAGCCCTCAGGCTCTCCTGAAGCATCCCTGTCCTACTATAATGAAAAGGAATAACTTATGCAGTTACTTAACAAGGATATTATGTGACAGAGATGCCCAGAGGAAGGATTCTGTAGACTGGGGAGAGACTGCTGACCTTCCTAGAAGAAGCTGCAACAGTGCAGAGAACCCCATGCATTGTACTTCAGCACCACCACCAATGCAGTAGCTTCATTGTTCTCTTGGACCCTAAACAAGTATTGGTGATGTTGAAACCAGGCAGACCAACCTTTTCTCGGACAGCCTCAGAAAGGAAAGGAACAGTCCTCCTAAAGGTGACAGCTATTTCTGCCTAATGCAACATGTTCCCTTCAGCAAATACCAAAGAGCACCAACCTACAGAGAATAATTGCTTTCAAGTGGTGATCTTAGGCCTCAGAACAGTGATCCAGAGCATTAGGAAGCTGGCCAGGCACAGGATGAGTAAAAATAACCAAGGCGGCAAAATCTCAAATTCTTTTCCTTTATCATTGATAAATCCAAGCCCAGAAAACAGTTACACTTGAATGCTACACCCATGCTAGGCTCCCTGGCTTGCAAAAAACTCACACTGCAAAAGAAAGTTCTTCATTAATTATTATTAGTAGATTATGTTTGCATTATATTATGAAGACCCCATATGCAATGCAGAGTAGACAATAATTCCTGTTGTAAATAGTTATAATCTAATTAGATGAGACAATTAAGAACGGTGGAAAGATATAAAAGGGTGAAGAAAAGGATAATTAACCAACATTTCATTAGCACCAGTATTTTTCCTTTTGTTTGTCTCTTTGAAGTTTTTTCCTTGCTTATTTTTTAAATAATTTCTTTTTAAATTAGCAAAATCATTTCAATTTTCACTTTGGCTCTGTATAAACTGGAGAAACGGCTTCTCATTAGAAATGTATTAATTAACATGATAATAAGCATGATTCTGCCTTGTGGATAAAGGCAGCCCTTTCCTATTAAAGGAGTGAGAAGGACATTATACACTGGCTGCTGGAACTGCTGAATAGCAGCATAAGTGATCAAAGCCAGCCCAGCCATGGTGGGGACACACGGGGCAGTTGCCCACATTACCAAGTCCAGAGGGACAGTTTTCCTTTCAGTGCAGTTCCTTACCGCTCTGTTTCAGCTGTTTAATTTGGAATGGGACAGGTAGGTTTGTTTTGCCTGGAGAGCAGGTCTGACCCAGGCACAGTAGCACAGAGCTCCATGCTGCCTAGTCATGGGGTGTTTGCAACCTGCTTTATGCTGCAGCAGCTGCTTCTCTTCCAGTCTGCAAACCAGGCAATTAAAGTGAGCCTGGGTATGTCTGCAAAAGCTGAGGTCAGAACTTTGACTGGAGGTTCACATGCTTAGCCTAGCCTGTGCTTAACACTGTGTTATTTATTCCCACAGCTTTCACGGTCAGCTGCTTGTTTATCGGCTGTTTTTGCTCACTGTATTCCTGGGAAAATCTCTTTTCCTTCAAAGGTCGGTGGGGTTTGAACAAGGTCCACAGCACAGGTGTGGTTCAGCCCCTCCCCAGTCCTGTAAAACCATGTGCTGCTGTGCTCAGGAGCATCTTGCCCTTAGCTGAAGGGCAGGAATGACAGAGCACAGTTGGAGAGGCAGAGTCTGGCCCTTCACCCTCTGACACTTCACGAGCCTGATAGAGTTGCCATAGGACTCTTTTGCTAAAAGGAGTCTCAGACTCCTCCATTCTTGTCCAGCTCCAATGCTTTTGCACCAGCTCCTCAGGCAGGAGTAGCAAGAAGTACAGCAATAGGGAGAGTGTGATATGTGAGTTATTTTCACAAGTTAGAGATGATCCCATAACTCATACGTGGTGGAGCGGAGCCTGCAGAAAGGAATTTCTGTCCACCACTGACTGTGCTCACTTAATTTATTGCTTAGCATGTACCTCTCATCATCAACAACAAGAGAACTACTTTCTGCTTGAAGTTAATGCCCTTGCTTGCTTGATCCTGGGGCAGAGGCCGCCTTCTTCTCCCTCACCCCTATGAGTGCAAAATATTTCTCTGGGTGATATGTTTTCAGGTGGATTCTGAGTGTGCTGGGTTGTCATCTCCTGCAACACCACAAACAAAGTTTTTAGTGATAAAAGCAGTTGACAAGTTTGTGTGTGAAATGGCATCTGACTATCAGATGTTAGAGGAATGCAAGAGACATACCATGGCGAGGCACATAATTCAGTGAGTGTGTGTGTCTGTATATATAGAACCAACAATTTATATTCTAATCATCACAAAGCAATCATACTGTGAGTGCATTTTTGTTATTAATACTTACTCTTTGACGCATAAGCAATCCCATTTGAAATTCCTGGTACCAACTATGCTAATCTTTCACTGGAAAAAAACTTATTTGCAGAGGAGGAAGAATGAAGGGTAGGTAAACGAAATGTATTTCATCTGTTTGAAATAACTGCAAAACTATCAGCATTAACGGTAAAAATATTTAATGAGTATTGCACTAGCCAGCACCAAAAGTAGTGAGATACAGAATTGCATTTGCTCTGTCACAGACATGACTGACATTTAATTATTGTCTATTTTTGTGCTGATAATCTCATTCTTATCGTTCGTTGTTAAATCCTTTAGAACCCCAAGAAAAATGAGATCAAGTGACAAAAATAAGATAATGAAATCATATGAAATAGAATAAAATTATATCTTGTAGGTAAGAGATGATTCAGGAGACTTGGTTATTTTATAGGGTTGTATAAGCTCTGTAAGTGATTGTGAATTAAATGTGTTGAGCTCACAGAAAAGCTTTGGAAGAGAATGGCTGCTCACAAGCTAAGCTGACTTCTGGGTTGTCATTGTGCAGCACATGCCATGTGCGATGATATAAGATCATTGTAAACCACAAAAGATGGTGAATTTGAGTCTTGTTGGGGAAAAATATATATCTTTCCAGCTCGCTTCCCTTTTGCCAGTTTGTTCCCTTTGTGCTGTTGTGAAGCTTTTGGAAGCCAGTTTGTCACTGTGACTGTAAAATCAGGATCTATTTTTATCATTCTAAGCTTTCAGCCAGAAAAAGGCTTCCCAATCTTTTGCCAAAAACTATATTGACTACACAACCCGATCCAAGCTTCTGAGTCACCGTATATGTCTGTTTGCAATATGTAACAGGAAAGCACTTCTAGCTGAAGTTTTAAACGAAGTAGGAAATCTGTTGCAAAAATTAGATGAACAATGAATTCTGCTAAGGGAAAGTCAGAGGCAACGCTCACCATTTATTAGACTTTTCCAAGATAACCTGTTAAGTGCATTGAAAAATGACTTTGCAGGTTGTACAGTGCTGAAAACACTGAGGGTTTAATTTTGTTCCCTGCTAACGTCTGAATGATGTAGTGGAAATCTGGTCTACGCATGCTAAGAAAAAGTGCTGACAAAGTGTACAACTCATAAATGTGCTAATTTACTGAACAGGGATAGTATTTATTTGAGTGCACTAGATAGTGACCACTTCAGTGTTCATATTTTTGCCAGCTTTCCCCTAAGCATACTTTGTAGCTATTCAAAGGCAGAAAGTTTGCTCAGTGCAGAAACAAAAATTTTTTTTACTTACAGCCCCAAATTGGAAAATGGGACTTCTTCCAAGTTCAGTTATCAACTTACTGAACAACTATAAGTATAGGTCTCGAATTTTATTTCCATTAGTTTCTGCCTTGTAAAATAGTACAACTCACTATGACAAAGTGTTTTGGAGTTCTGGGTGAGCATCCCTTTGTGAATTCTAAAAGCTCTTGTCATAAGAACTTGTTTGCAAAGTGCTATTACAGGCAGCCCTGCAAATCCAGGTAAGGACAGCAATGTTCAAAGGGGGCTCTCAGGCTGTGTGCTCTTTGTCCCACAATGGAAGACTTCTGTGTACAAAGCAAAATTGGCTTTGTAAAGTGTTTGTTTTAGAAAAGCATGCACAGTGTCAAAAAATACTTACATATAGATAGATTTACTTTGGCCTAGTATAATTCTGTTGCTAACACACTACCCTCAGGCAGAATTTAGATATGTAATTTGATAACCTGTTGACATTTACATGTCCATGGGTGCTAATGACCTACATCAGCTGCATGTTTTGACAGAGGCTTCCTTTGCTCACCCCATCTCTTACATAAAGACCTAAATCTCTTTAAAGGACTCCTAGCTTTCTGAATTGGAAAACAACACAGAAACAGCATTTAAACAGTGGCTTGACCTTATGTATATTTCAGATTTTTCTTGCCTCCATTCTATAAGCCTGGCTGTTGGTGATAGAATTAAATCTGCCACCTTGCTGCCTGGCAAATCTAAATAAAGAGCTGCAGTTGGGCCTGTTTTTATCTTGTGCTACACTGGTATTTATGCATTATACTGGCACATCACCCATGGTAAGAGAGGAGAAAGAAAGCCTGTTAGGTTGTTTACATCTACTAGTTGGAGACATTCCTGAATAATAGAGTTCAGGGGGTTTGGAATAATTCATGTATTTTCAGGTTACTAACCTTCATTGTAGTCCTGGACTGAATTAATCATGCCCTTTTCAAAATGCAATGCAAACTGAGGCTGCAAAACTTTCTACCTGACTCAGGAACCTCTAAATATTTGATTTCAGGTTCCACAGGCTTGCACTCCACGAGGTTTTAGGGACATAATCACCACTTTGTGAAAGAAAGAGCTGTCCCTTTGTTTTATACAGACAAAAGCGTAATGTACAAACTCAGTCAACCTAAATTCATATGCATAAAAATTCATACCAATTTAGATCACAACTCTGATCAAGAATCTACTCACCTCATGTGATGCTCACGGGAATCTTTCCCTTAATACCAGTACACTTTGAAGGAGTTATTTGACCAGTGTCAAAGCAAGTATTATTACAATATTTTGCTAATGTCCAGTTGTGAACACAGGCCATAAATTCAGGCAATATATAAATCTACACTCTATCCTTAGTTATAGGATAATAGATGTACTTCACACATGCAATCAAAACAATTTACCAAGGATTAAATTCTCACTTTGGAAAGCAAAGTCAATCTCACACCATCTGCAGACAGTAAAGTGTCATGAGGACAGATTTAGTGGCACAGTAGCTGTTCCCAGGGAGCTCCTGCTGCACTGAAATGGTAACATGAGAAAAAGGGCTAAGATAATTGCCGCAAGATTGAAAAATTATCATTTGTATCATTAGCAGAGAGGTGGGAGAAGCAGATGTTTCGGAGTAGGCAAGGTGATGAGTGGTCTGTGGGGAGCATGGACAGTGAGGAGGGCACATTGCTCAGCAATCTTCAGAGGTTTGCTTTGACATCAGTGTGAAAAATGAGCCACAACAAAATGCTGGAGCTTCCTCTGGTGAGATTCTTTTACCCTGATGGCTCCCTACAAGTGATTTCTCTTTGCCATAGCAGAGAAAGTGGGAAAATAATAATATAAACAACTATAAACAGTGCCCAAAGTCTACATAAAGGCTGCAGACAGAACTCTCTACCACACTTTTATGCATCCTCAGTCTCGCAGGTGGTGACAAGTAACACTCAGACTGCAGTTTTGCTTCAGACATGCTGACAAACACCCAGCACCAGGGCACAGAGCTGGACCTAGGGTGGGTTTCACCCGCCGGGTTTCTTGTCCTCTTACTCCTGGCCCACTGCAGTTGGTAGCTCAGTGATGCTTCATTCCTCAGGTTACCTGGCCAAATAATCCTGGTCTATTATTTTTGCTCAGGGAGGAGCCGTGGCAAATGTGAAGAGAAAAGGGGTATATTACAAGATGTTATATATCTGTCTTTTTAAAGAGTTTCCACCCATTCACTTCTCCTTTATTTTAGTATACTTTGTATTTGACGTTACCATAAAGAAAGAGTCTCTGGAGTTCAGCTACATCCATGATCATATACACAAATAATGAAAAAATTCAATGCATGCTATTTCCTACTGCCTTTTCCCCCGGCTGTTAAAAGTTCAGCCTTGGTGGGGACAGCAACAGCATTGCAAGTGCAGGTGGAAATGGGTCTGTGTAGTAGAACTGTTATGTGTCTGCAGGATGTTTATTCCAAGGAATAGTATATTTCTACATATGTTGTGCATTAAGGAAAAGATTTCCAAGCTGGAGGCTCTGTAGTATTCATGTCTTAGGTTGTAACCCAAAGAACATCTCATCTGACCTAAGAAATATTGAGGGGAGTTTTCTGGAGCAGGAATAGCATGACCCCTGAAAACAGGTATGGTCAGATATGGCTGCAGGGGGGTCAGTGCTACCTGCACTGGAGTCATTACCTAAACTGAAAACCAAACCTCTGGGTCAGTCTGAGAAGGAACCCCCATAATGATATTTTAATGTGTGCTTGGGAAAGTAGGAAAGGGGGGTAAATACATGAGGAAGTTCAAAGTCTGAATGACTTTCCTATCTATTCTTCTAAATAAGGGACAGATTTTTCTCATTCAGTCAGGGCTTATGAGAATATCACCCACACTAAAAGAGACAGGCATATTATTTTCACTCTCTATTCCACCAAATATGTAAAATGAAAAACAGGTGATTGCAGTGCATGTGTGTGCTTTTTTTTCTTTTTTTTTTTTCCTTTTGGAGGTCAAGGAAACTTTTGATCTTCAGTCTGTACAGAAGCATCCCAACTTTAAAAAAGAGCACTGTCAGATTTATTGTAGCACTGAAAAGTACAGATATTATGCTTACCATTACTCAGTGACCTCTTTAGGCTTGCCATCATGGTCCAAGATTTATTGCTTTCTGTGTTTAAAATGCAAAAGGATATGTCCTGTTAATATTTCTGGGTTTGCTGTGAAGCAATGACTTCCTGTTTGCTAGTACCACAGGTAAGGAAGACACAAACCACAAGTGCCAACACTATGTAATTTTTTTGGTCCTGAGTCCCTAATTTCTCAGTCATCTGATGTGTTCTGTCAAAATGCAGCCTGAAAGTCTAGACCAAGAGATATCTATGATAGAAAGTGTACATCAGTATTTCAAGCCCTCTAAATTTATTCTAGCCATTTGACAGTTGCTTGGAGATACAATCTCAATTTTTTTGCAGTAGCCCCTTCAAGTGGATATTTATGGCAGATACAACTGTAATTATTTACCTGTAACAAAGTCCAGGACTGCCTGCTCCAGGTGATACAGACAACAGAAGGACACAGAGAAAATATTAATCTTCTTTCTGTCTAGATTTTGACCTTTTGCACCCAGCATTTTAGCCAATTATGGAAATAGAGAAGTGTTTATTTTTATGTTTACAGGTTTTGTTTCCTTATTGCAGAAGCCTGTCAGTTATCAGTGTCAGTGCCTAAATGACAGGGTCTGAGTGTGCTTCCCTGCCTCACATTTAGTGTTCCCATTTGCTTGCATTAAAAATGGTGTAGTCAAATGGCGCTATGCATGTGAGTTAAGGTGAATCCTGAGAGAGAAAGTTGAACATTTTGGGGCACAGAGTTTTTATTAGTGTAATTTGCCTTTTTACATAGATGTAGTTTATTTGAATAAAAAAAAAGTGAGAGAAAAGAATGGCAAAGGAAATAACTGAAGCACAAATAATGGGAATCAGTATCTCATTCTGGTAAAGGCACTAAATCTGTGCCTGCTTCTAAAAGGATAAATAATCCTGTTGATTCAGTCAGGACTATTTATGTCATCAGGCATGTGATGAAGAAATGGAATGAATCAGAGACACAGACACTGATGGTATTTATAGACATTTAAAATGCAACTGCAATAAAACAGAACATTTTGTCCACTGCATCTTGTGGAGCAATGAGAGAGAATAATGGGAGCACCAAACCCTCATTTGCTTCTACTCCTTCAGCAGAATCAGAGCATGTTGGAGCTGGCTGTGTTCCCATGGTGTTCCTGCTGCTTGGTGCACAGAAAAGCCTCTGCTGGGCTCGGTGCCACTGTGATGTGTCTCATGTGCCCTGGCAGAAGTGCTCTACCCATGGTTTCTAGGGCTGCTCATTGAATGCACCACACAAAATTAAATTACTCCAGAATATAGAAACTATAGAAAATTATCCTTTCACTTGCAAAACCATTACTAAGAGAGCTTAATTAGGTGCACTCTTTTTCTCTAATACATAAATGTATTTCTCTTTGCTGATGGTTTTGTTTGGTTTTTCATGTGAGATTGTTTCATCTTTGACTTTTATACCATTAATTTAAGGTTCAGTATGTTTTTCCACACTGTTTGTAATTTGATCAGCCCCTTTTACATAACTTCTAATAATCTGCATTCTCATATTTTGGTATAAAAGCTCAGAAATATTCAGAATGAGAGTAAATCATATGAGGGCAAATATCACTGGAACAGGCACATTATCACTAGCAGCACTTAGGTCAGTAATCCAAGCACTGCTGAATGCTCGAGTTACATTTGAAACGTGAAAATATTCATATGAGCAATAAGAAATAATACTGTTCTAAATCACTGTTCAGCCTCATCTTGGTCTTATCTGTGTAGCTACCACATCTTGGCTTAGTTGTATTTTTCAAATGTATTCCACTTCTACGGACCTTTCAACTATTTATTTGTGAAGCAAGAAAACAAACCTCATTCTGTGTTATTCCAATAAAGGCAACACAGTCACCCAATGGATTAATCTCTATGCTGTGTCCTTTCAAAGCAAATACCAGTAATTTATTTATAGCAAATTCCTTAAAATTTGTTGAAAATGTATTATACATTTGCCATCCACTAGATAATCTGCAAGATTACTAAGAGCTGATTGCTCTGCTTTTTGGTTCACTGAAAATGTCCTTTAAACCAAAACGTAGCTGTTTAAAAGAGTTTTTCAACACCCACTATCCCCAAAGTTAAGGAATAGATCCCAAAAATCATTTTTATTTTTAAATAAAAGGTCTTGCTGCCTAAAGTTCCAATAACTTGCATGTCGGTAGACAAGGAGGATTTTGTGGCAGGCTGGATGTGGAATTTACAGGAATTACTGATAGTGCCTTGTAATTAAGTGACCAATCAGAAATCATCCTAGTCTGCAATGAAATTTTAGGAAAACTGCCTGCCTTTCCCACTACCCATTCTCAAGAGCAACCAGTCTGAATTCTTCCCAGCCTGCATCCTTCCCACATCCTAGGGAATAATACAGACTCTTTAAGTGCACCTTTAAGAATAAACATATTTATATTTATTAAATTACCTTGGATATCAAACATTACTTCTCTCCTGAGTGCAGAGGATGTGGATGCCACGCAGGCAGTGTTTCCACACTTTTATCCCTGCTATGTTACCAGCTGCACAGGGATATGGAATTTCATTCCATTTCTGGTATGCAGCTTCAACTCCTGAAAGCTACGATGAGATGTTCATCTTTACTGAACTCATTTCAGCAATGTGTCCACTGCTTTGAACGATTTGACACACAGAGATGCTTTCTACAAGTTGATTTTTGCTGCTTTCTTTTTGTTGACATGATTCACTTGTCAGGCTATGTACTTGGGCTTTCAGCACCTCTTCCCAAGTGGAGACTGCATATCTTCATTTTGGCAGTTTCTGGATTCCATCTCAAAATGTAACTACTGTACTTTGTTGCCTTCAGTGCTGGAATCTCTGGAGATGATTTTTTATTGCTGTTTGGGGGGAGGAGGAGGTTAGTGATTTGGCAACAGCCCTGCAGCTGTGACCCAAAACTTCCTATTTTGCTCTTTATTTTTATAATAGTGTGCATTATTATAGTATCCAGAAGTCCAGCTCCCAGCCCTAAGACATGATGACAGCAGATACAATTAAAAGCAGCACTTTGAAAATTGCACATACTAAAATTTGACAGGACCAACTTTGTTTGCAAACTTACATACAGCTTGTTGAAATTGACAGAAATAAAAATATATTTTAAATTAAAATGAGGTGGTTCAGATCTGACTCTACAGGTTTTGGATGGTATTAGGAAACCAGAGGAAACTTGGTGATTCATTTGTACTCAGACTTTCTAAATTAGTGCACAAGAAATATGTGCACATAGCTCAAAGGCAAAGCAGAGTTTGGCTGCATTTCCAAGATCCTGATTTTTATGAATATTCACAGAGCCATGGGCAGAAGTGCCTTTAAATGACCTGGTTTATTCTCCTGAGTATCACATTCAAGTGAATTTCATCCATTTACTCTTCCATTGAGACCAATCACTTGGGCCTGATGAAAGCTTTTTCTTAGTTTTTTTGGCAGAGCATAATTTTGAGGATGGAACGTAGTTTTATTTTGTAGACACCAAGAAATGAAGAATCCCTCAGTTCTCATGGCTCTCACTGCCAAGAAGTTTTGTCTGTTTGGGGGGTTTTATTAATAGTAGTATTGTCTGATATGCTTTTTAAATCATCAATCTTTCATTCTTCCTTTTGTGGTAAATCCTGAGTTTCCCCAAAGGTATTTTAGGTATTATGACCAAGTGATTATAATACCTAAAAGTGTGCCTCAAGTTGTTGACTCTCAGCATTTTCTCTAGGCCTTGAATGGATTTTTAAACTCTTTCTTCTGTAACCAGTTAATTTTTTAACATCCTTTGAAAAATATGGAGCTATAGGCTCCAAAGGCAAGGCATGAGGCAATATTTTGTAGGTCCTATAGCAATGTCTTTCTAGTTAAAATGTTTTACAGCTGCATTTAAAAGATCTAATCACTGCAAAGAAGCACAGCCTTCTCCTGACTGTTGTTGTCTTACTCATTCCAGGATTGCACCAGCACTGGTGCAGTTGCTAATGTGTTTTTATCAAGAAACTTCTCAGAATCCCCACTTTCCAGGATACTGGTCCTTCTTTCTAAAAATAAGGCCTTCAGTTCTTGTCCTTGAATGTCTGTTCTTTCCTTTGGATCTGTTGACATGAGGTTTATTTGGATTTCCCTAGTGTTGATTCCTCTAAGTGACCATCTCCTTCTTACAGTATTAACTATTCCACCAACCTTTGCATAATCTGGGCACTTTATCAGAAAATATTTTTGTTTTATTTATCCTCACAAGCTTGATGAAAAGGGTATATACTTATTGGTAAAAATTTTTCCTGAGAAAAACCTGTAAAATATTCTTGTGCAGTGATGGCTAAATATTGTCTGTTATTAAGCTTTGAGTATGCACCTTATTATGTCAGATCAAACTCATGCTCTACCATGTTCAGCCTCCAGTAATTCCAGCTGATATTCCTGAGATGTCCATATCAGTTCAAGACAACCTGGAATAAGAGCTTACAACATACTCTTGTTGCCTATGAAGTGTTTGTTCTGTGATTCCAGGCCAGCTCAGTCATCCCTTGTTTCAGTGGCTTCACTGCAGTGATTATGCTCTGTGCCAGAAGATATTTCTTTGTGTGAGTCATACATTTCTTCTAGTCTGAATGAACACATTAAGCTCTGGTATTCAGGGGAAGAGTAAATTTTAGAGCTGTAGAAGGAATTTAGTTTTTAAAAAACTCAAGACTTCTTATAATAGACTTACTTTAATACATCCTGGTGCATATCTCACAAATTCTGGGATACAAAAGGCCCAGAGGTTTGGTGCAGATTTACCTCCAAATGTTAACCTTACAGAGGGGGTCTATACTTATATATCACAAGTGATTTGTAGTATCTCCTGTCAGTGCAGTGTCTGCCCAACTTCTGTTTGCAACTCATAACAGCAAGTCTCTGGGTAAACTTCAAGAATTCTCATTAATTTAGAACTCTGCTTACTGTAAGACTTTATTTGATTTTGATTACCATTACCATGCTAGTTTGGGAAATTTACTTCTTTGGGGGTATTTACTGGCTCATTTCCTTCAAGTCTTTTGTGGGCAGCAAGGTGGAGGAAGAAGCAGAAGTCTTGAATTGTGGCTTAGAAAAACCCAGTCTGCTGGAGTAGTTAGGCTGCCTCCAAACATGAGATCAGACTCATGGGAAAGGATCTCAATGAAAAAGTTTTATCTCAAGTAATGTAGCTATGGTGAGAAAGACTCACTACAGCTTGAGTTAGAGGATGTGAGGTGGTGTTTTTTTCCTAAAAAATTCCCAGCTATTTTATCAATATCCCAGCTATATTTTAGCTGGCCATAGAATAGTAGCACATGAAGCACTTGTGTCAGATAAATACATGAAGTGTGGTGAGCCACAGAAATAAAATATAAGTGGGTAGCAACAAGTAATATTTACATAGAGACAAAAAAAAATGTCAAGGAAATGAGAAGCTTAGGCAAATGAGTTGAAAATGGAGAGAAAGTTCATTAACTACCGTAAGAGAAGCCCTGTCTTCCCTGCACAATGTTTAACCACATAAAATGCTATGAAGAGGGCTCTAGGAATTTCTCTTTTTGAACTTCAAGATTACGAAATAGTTGTTCCTAGCTTGCTAACATTTTTCTGGTTTAACACTCACAGTTTTGAGATGTGACGTTTCTCTGCTAAAAATCAGCTGCTGTCCACAGCTATGCTGTGACGTGCAGATTCATATCCTAAATCAGAATTAGGTCTGAATTTTTTTCCTCACAAAATAATAAAATGGCTGTGTCAGAATTGAGATTCTTTTGGTTGTTTTTTGTTCCCAGGAAGACCATTCTTCTTTGCTATGTGAACAATGTAAAAGAGTCTGAGGTTGATTTTCTAGCTTTAGTTACTCAGACTAGTTAGAAACAAAATCAGCTCAAGGCCCATACTTCAGTCGAGATTTAAAAGTTTAAATCTGACTCTAAAGAGCATTTAAAACCCTTGGATAAAAGCCCAGGATTTAAAAAAACAAAAACAAAAACAACAACAACAATAAAAAACAAAAAACCCACTTGAATCACTGTTTCTCCAGGAAGATGTTTTCTTCAGGAAGACTTAGGTGCTCAACATCTTTTCTGAATTTTAGTCTTTCAAGTGCTGACTACTTTCCAGCCAGACACAAAGGCTTGCAGCTAAATTGTAGCATGGAAGTACTGGTGTTCCCACGAGCATATTTATATCATATAGCCCTTGCAGTGAGGACAAAAAGAATTGTTCATGTGCTAATAATTAAACATGTTCTTGATTTATTTTTTGCTAGACCCAGATTTGATGATTTTGCAGAACTGACACTAGAATCTGGCCCACTGTATTGAGATGTTTCTTTCAAACAGATTCTTTCATTTTCTCCTCTTTTCTGCAACTGAATGAGAAATCACCCTTGAAGTTAAAGAGAAGGAGTAATATTTTTATAGTTTAAGTTTGCATTGAACATTTAAGGCAGGCAAATCAACAAGTGGTGGTCTGTGTTGAGAAACTGGCTTTCAGGGTTTTTGCAGTGGATAGCTAGAGGGGAAGAAAGAAACAAGTCAGTGTAACAGTCCTAGAATTATCAACAAACTGGGGAAAAAAGTATTAACAGAGCAGTAGAGTAATTGCTCTTCCATTAAGAAGTAGGAAATGGGCTCGAGTGTGCTTCTTTGCTAAAAGGCCACTCCGTGAAGAATGTCATTGTAGGCTGCACCTTTGACTCCAGATCATATTTGTGTATTTTAATGGTGAAAAGATTATTTTTCTATCCAGCAATGCTGCCAGCTAATCCTGCATGTGAAAGTTGAGCTGCACCCTGTCTGATTCACACTTCATCACCTGTAGCAGGGACTGGGCAGCTGGAGCAGGCTTTTGCTGATGATGGAAGAGAGTCTTGTTCCCTCTCCATTAGCTGGGCTGTGCTATGCTAAGTACAGTAGTAAAAATGTATTTTTATCAGGAAATTCAGTAGATATGGCCCAATTTAAATGAGTGCTCATATTGAATGGATCTGTTGAGTCAGTGTGTTACTAACTACAGCTGCATATTGATGCAAAGCCAAAGCATAATGCCAGCTCTGGGTTTAACTCCATGAACTTTAAGGGTCTAGGAAACAACTCCCTTTTAAGCTCTAAGAGATGGACAGGAAAAGACAGTAAAAGCAGAAGGAAGCATCCTGAATTCTCATTCATAAGGAAGAGATGTGTGGTAAGATCCAGTCACCTCCTGAAATCAGGGAAGCCCAGAATTAATTTCCACTGTAAAGGCTCCCATTGAACTCACTCAGTCTGGATCAGATCCCGAGTGGAAGCAATTCATCTTCTGACTGCAGGTCAGCTTTACAGCTGTGCAATGCTTCACTTGTGCTCTTCTGTTTGGAATTTCCAGTGTTTACCTTGTGCTGAGCTGGCAGCAAGGGGCTGGGTTTTATTCAGGCTCCAGCACATTTCTTTCATCACTTAGGCACAAGCCCCTTTCAGCACTTGGGCACAAAACATAGAGCAGTAGAAGCCTGGTTGTCAGGAGGCAGAATAAGGAATAAGCTACTCAGTGCCCAGATTGGGCATCCCAAAACTGCCTATGTGGATTCGGGGAAAAGAAAATGATGCTGACTTAAAAAGTTACAACAAAAGGCCAAACTCTTCAATTTGCAGCTGGTTGGCAGAGAAAGTGGATGTGATCGAGGGCTTCACAACCAGGCATAGATCAGGATGACAAAATAGATGATGGATAATCATTCTTTAATATAATGTTTAGATGGTTATACTGTAGAGGTTTTTTCATGCTTTTTAAAGAGACCATGTAGAGTAATTATGGACTCCAACTTTGTTTTGATTTGTTCTCAAATATGAATTTTGTTTTGCCTCGTTCAAAAAATCCCCAAACATCACCCAAAAGAAAAAAAAAAGAAGCCATCAAACCATTGAAAGAGAACTCTATGTTGCAACATTTTAAAATACCACATATGGACAGCAGCCAGGGGTGGAGAACCCTTGTACTAGAAGCATAACAAATTTCGTATGGTCTTACTGACTTTGCAAATCTCTGTAGGAATACCATCAATTTTTAACAACTTCCACAAGCCTATTCATATGAACAAACCCACATACTGCTAGAATGACACAATTTACATGTCTTGTGAAGTTACAGAATAAAATTTTCAGTTTAAAAAGAGATAAAACTAACAAGAAAAGAAAGGAAGCTGGAAGAAGGCTATGCCAGTCTTACTTACTGTTAAGAGTTGGGAAATATCCTTTGGTTGTGGCTCAAGAGAATTTTTCCACTGAAGGTATAGGGCCCTGTCTTGGTGGGTCAATTTCAGCAATGCATTAGGTGCATGTCTCATTTGCTGTTTGCTTACGTATTTTCCTGTACCATTGTCTGGATGAAGCAATTTTTCCATAGACTGGACACTATATCACATTTTAGGTAAACAAAGCAAAAGATATCCTCATTAAAGGGCAGGCTTGATTCACAACACAGCTGTAGTTTGTAGTACCTAATGTATTCTTAAAAGACCAGGTTGAGGAATTTTTCTTTTCAAAATGTGGAATAAGATATTTATCTCAACTGTGTCCCTTATAATCAAAGCCCTTGATTAGAGGTTCTCATCATGAAAGAGTAGTAGCTGCTGCAATTAAATATATAATACTTCTGCTCCTGTTACAATTTAGGCTTTTTTTTTCCTTAGGAAACATCCTTATCTGATATAGAGTTTGAGGGACAGCAACTTATCTTTCTTCTTTCCTTCCCCCTTTTCCTGACAAAACATTTCCTCAGTCTCATTGTCCATTCATTGAAGTAATTTTTATAATTCTTTATAAAAGTCACTTGCCAGCTATTTGGAAAAAAAAGAAAAAAAAAGAACAACTAACCAAAACATGTTGATGCTTGTTTTACAATTAAAGGCACAAAAAAAAGATAATGATCAAGAGGAAATGTCAAAGAATCACTGACTTTGAACTACTATGTAAAAAAATATGAGTGAAGATGATCTGGGGAGTAAAGTGAGCCCTTCTGGTGTGGCTCAGTGGGCACAGCACTGTCTGCATAAGGGTATCTCTGTACATACGGGATTAGGTCTTAGAGAAGACATTGAATTTAGGCCCTACAAATTCCAGATCTGGTAAATCTTATGCACTTAGAAGTACTCCCAAGAGCAGTTACCTGAGTTATATTTGGACTCAGAAGTTTACAAAGNAGAGGAGAGGAGAGGAGAGGACTATTTTTGTTGTCCTATCAGGCTTTGCGATCGCAAATTATTTGATATCCCATAAGACCAGGATTGTGCCAACATTTAGAACATGGCTCATGAATCCTCAGTTATTGCAACCACAGGCAGCTTTGTAAAATATAGATAATTTTGTACAAGAATACATAGATCTAGGTGCATATGTGTATATACATGTGAGTCTTTCTAGTATATATATGTGTATAGATATTTAAACTCAATCCTCACTGGAAAATATTTGACAGTCTTACTGATACAGATGCACAGAGATATCTAGTGCAGCAAAGTTTGCCTTCAGGGAAAATCAGAGGTTTCAACACCAATGTGCAGAGTTTGGCTCTTAGGTGTCAGAGAATCTGTTTCTGCCTCTGCTCCACAGTGATCTGGGCTGGGTGAGGTACCTGGAGCTGCTGGTGCCTCTGTTTATACGACTGACAAGCACTGAAAGTACATTGTCAGCAAACCCCCTCCATGTGCATTTTGTTTCCCATTTCTCAGTGTGTGATCACCTCATAATGCTGGGAAGCTGTAGAGGAGTGAAGCAGACAAATGCAATGCTGATAGAAAAGTTTATATAACTGCAAAGAAAAGCTGAAATACATGGGTAGCTGGATGGAAGAGGTGGTGCTGTTGATTTCCTGAATTAATCAGACACATTTGCAGTGAATCCATGGAGCCAGAATAACACCACAGTGCAAGGTTGGCCCTTTAATTATGTTGATTACTCTAAGCCAGACTTTTACTTGCAGACAGATCTCTGCAGCCACACAAAGACTTTTGTCTACAGTGACAAATCTCCTGCACAGGGATCTGCCTGGGCAGTGTTCACAGCGGGATCTGGCCCTAAGTTTCTGTGCATACATTTTATGTCAGGAGAGCAGTCTGACCACACGTGGGCCATGGAATGTGTGTGCCTGCTCCACAAAGCTGCTGCTTTGCTGCAGCTCTAGGCACTCGTGGACAGAGATGAGCAGTGCCTATGCCTGTGCCTGTGCCTGTGCCTGTGCCTGTGCCTGTGCCTGTGCCTGTGCGTGTGCCAGGTAGGAGCATCTTCCCTTGCTGCTCCCACGGGGCACAGGAAGGCAGGTTCAAAACTTGCATCAAACTTCAGGCATGGTGTCCATTTCCATCACTCTAATTTAAAATATCAGGTGATAATTTCCACACAGAACAATAAAGGACTATGTCTGTATCTAAGAAATCGTAGTCAGTGTCCAGAACCTAGATATCTCTAAGGGAGACAGCAGATACAAAAGAAAATCTGTTTTGATTATCACACCTGATAAGCCTCATTGGTTCATCATGTCCAGCATCTGCACCGCTGAAACCTAATGATCATGAGTGAAACCTTCCTCCCTGACCCATAATAAATTGTACTTGAAAGGTGATGAATTACTTTCTGCTTTTTGCATCTTGGACAAAAGGATTGTATCACCCTTTTCTGCAAAGTCCTGCAAAGGAACTAGTCCATTTTACATTAAAAAAAAAAAAGGGAAAGAAAGAGGAAAAAAAGGAAACAAAAGACTACATGGGCTGTTTCATGCTCTCGTGGGAAAACTCAGCCTAAAAAGAAACAATAAATTTCTACTGGTTAAAGTGACTGGGACTTTTTTAACAACAGCCTTTGCTGTTTCATTAGTGGCCCTTTACATATATTGCAAAATATGACCTCCAGTTTCCACACTGTTGTGCCAGTGACTTTCCAGTGGCCATCCTAGGTCCCTTTTCCTCACACCAGTGACTTGCCACAGGAGTAGTTTTACTGAAGGCATAAGAGTGCCTGCCTATCACAGAGGTTTGGGACTCATGATCAGCCCCAGGACAGCGAGTAGTCTGTCCGAGAACAAATGAGGGAATTTAGCAAAATGTATAAGTCCTTCCCATGCTACCTACTGAAACAAGCAGATCTATAGTCAATTTATTGAGCATAAATTACTGCCAACCTTCGCTAGAATAATTTATACTCCTGAGCCACTTCAGACAGGGAGGCAATAGGGAGCTGTCAGGATACATGAAGTTTTATATAGAGATGAACGAATAGCTCATTATTCAAGGTCAAATGATATTCATATTTAGGGGTCAGAGAATTTGGGAAATGTTTAGACCCTCACCTGAGATTGCAGTATGAATCCTCTTTCCCCATAAGGTCTTCTCAAAATAAGTCCTGGCTTTTCCAATTCTATTGCCTTACCAGAATAGTTAACCCAGGCAACAGTTGGGTGGGGAGAATTAATAAGAGTAAAGGAGCAGGAAAATTAACAGAGGGACTCAGTTGACAAAGGATTAAGGAAATGAGTGAAAATAAAGGAAAAGAGGAATGAAAATATATGGAGATGAAATTTAAAAAGTGGTGGGGAGAAATAGACACTCAAAAATAAAATTATGTCACAGTGTTATTTCTCGCAATGACATTGTTCATTTTTTGATTGTGCTTGATTATTTGAAAATGATTGAGCAATGCAATACGAAAGGCAGAATATTTTCCTCTGTGCTGCTCTGTGTATCATCCTAAGATGCTCAGGCTTTATGAAGCAGAATGACACTTTTGCCATCTTTTTTCTGTTTATTTTAACGTCATAAAGGTTATTATCTCACCAGTAACACATCAGGTTTTTTAACTAAATAAATCCAGCTTTACTTTAAATCAATTAAATCATAGATCTCTTCTGGAGCGGAGAACTTGCAGTAGAAAAAGAACCTGTTCTTGTTTTAAGCTCTGGCTTTCCAAACTGACACAGGTTTTGTTGAGCATTGCTTGCCCTTTAAGACTGAATTTCAATAGAAAGAGCCTGGCTATTTTTTCAGCCCTTTCCCACCCCATCACAGTGGCATTTGGGGCACTGTGCAAACTCTCAAGCAGCACAACTCTCAGTTCACCCAAAGCCAGGGGGAAGCAACAGGGAAGGAGCTTTGCAAGTGACGGAAAAAATGTCAAAAAGCAAGACTTGATTTTCTCTACAGTATCTCCATTAATTCTGAGGAAATTCTCGTGTTCAGTGAACTTGAGTGGCACAGTCACAGAGAAAGTTCAGGGTATGTTTCACTCCAAATTTCCTCAGTGCTGCTAATTCCCCAATCAGCCATTATGTTAGTTTACTAAGTCATCTGTACTCACCTACAGTTCCTTCACTTCATTACTCCCTGGCCAAAATCTCTTCCGAAGGCTCCTCTGACAGATTTATATTCTGAGCATCAGACAGGAATGTGGTTCTCTGTTTTCCCTTTACCTATACTACATAAACATGTCCTTGCAGGGCTTGCCTGAATCCTGACGCAGAGGATCCCAGGCTGGGCAGCACAGACACCTACAGAAACACTCCTGAGCTCCCTGTGACTACTGCAGGCTACTCAGGGCTTCAGACCAAGCCTGCCTTCATTTCAGAACCCGTTCCTTGACTGCAAGGGCTGTGCTCAAGGGAAGCCATGAAAGAGGGAAACATTTCATAACGATGTTATGCTCATTAAGACTTTGAAAATTTACGACCATGCACCATCAGTTTAACTAGGTGGAGTCTCCACCTATTTGGGTAATTTATTTTTGTTCTGCAAATCAACAGGAATTTTAGGAGTACATGTTTTAGAAACTGCTTTCTTATATCACACAGGAGTGACTGCACAAAACCCAGCCCTCCAACTCTGTTCTGGCAATAGAGGCTTCTCAAAGCCAACCTCTTACCCCTTTTCCCCCAAGAAGATAGTGAGTACAAAATTGTTGCTAAGGATAAGAGTTCTTCCTTTCATAGAACAGTCCTCCTCTCTCTTGAGAACTTCAGCCATGAGAATTTATATTAAATGAAACTAATTAGCTAAAGGTTGCATCAAAACTCTCACAAAGACCCACTGAGAACATATTCCTTTCCTGCTAGTTATCTCCCCTGCAGATCCCCAAACAACAGAAGGCATTGTAGAGACAATTGTACAGATGCAGGTATGAGACCAGCTCGATCTATGAGGGCTGTTTCAGTGGTACAAGTATTAGAAGAAAAAGGAAGGAAAAAAAGGCATCCTCCTCAGCCATTTTCCAAAAAAACCTCCAACATGTCATTGCAAAACTCTTAATATTGTGTTGAGGCTCCATAGTCCTGCAAGGGGCTGGAAATGGTACAATCTTCACCTTGAGCTTTGTCCAGCCACATTGCTCTCATGTTTAATACGTTATTTACCTGGAAGCATGATTGGGATCCAAAAGTGCTTTTAAGAAATGTAAAATTCAGACAGAGAAAAGTGGCCTCACCTGATGGTTTTGTTCTTCCAGATATTCCCAGAAGAGAGACACAAGCACCAGTTTACACACATCTTGCCCATGGTGTGCATGGGGGAAAAGGTGCTGCCCACACCAAGCACAGCACCAAGCTCTGGTTTGGAGTAGAGGCTGCAGCAAAATTACGACTCCTGTTTCACTGCCTGTGTAAGCAGGCACAAGGTTATTAGTTTCAGTGTTAGTGTCAGCTCCTGCCTGCAGAACTTGGCTTGTCTCAAACCAGCTAACCAGCCTGTGGGTCAGAGCACAAGGAATGGTGGTGTGTTACCCCAGTCATCATCAGTGATGGATGTAAATCATACTTGTAGGCTCCTGAAGTATTTAGTCAAGAAAATAAACCTCCAATACACACATATTGATGCAAAGAATTCTTGCCTCAGCTACTCCAGTATCTTTCTTATTTCATTTATGCTATCTCAGGGAGTGAAGCACCTTAGAAATAAGTTCTTCATGCACAGATTGATGCCAAGATTAATAACTTGAAGATCATGGCAACTCTAGAGAAAAGATTTTGTTTTCTAAGACCAAAGATGGAGCATTTTTGGTTGCAATTCCTTAAAGAAAATTAGAGGGTAAAAGAGACAAGGAAATGGGAGGTTTTCTGTGTATTTAGCATTATAACTGGGTTTGTTAGCTTGCTGTTTTGAAGAAATATAGGTAAGCAAGGCAAGATAAATCACAGCAATTTGAAATGTCATTTGGCTCTCCTATGGAGTTTGAATTTCTTCCATATTACAATAGATCTTCTCTCCTTGTGCCAGCTAAATTGAATTCCTCTTTTTGGGCTGTTTCTTTGAAGGGCTTTGGATGAAATGTCTCATGCAGTTCAGTTTGGAAGCTTCCCAAATCAAAACCCCAAACCCAACATTTGTTTCAGTTGTGGGGAATGGGAATTCAGATTGTTTTTTACCTGTTCATGAGACATCTGCTTTCACTATTTGGCATAGCGTGGGGTTGAGGTTAGTGGGGGAAGACAGGCTGATTAGCCTCAGAGGATTTATTACATTTGATACATTGAATGTCTGATTTTGCCTCCCTTGCTCTCATTTGTTCACAGCCCGTACATTGAGATACACAGCAAAAAAATTTTCAACCATTTAGATTTAATTTTCATCTCTTATTTAGCATTGAAATATCAAGAATAAGGCCCTGGTATTTGTTGTTTTTGGAAGTTTTGCCCAGACTAAACTTCTGGACTCAGCAATGGAAGTCACAGAATGGGAAGTTGATTTACAAACTGCCTTTAAATCCAGTGACACAGGCTAAAGTGCACTGAATATTCACAAGCTCTGTATTAGCAGCCTGTACTATTCTGTGCTCCCCATGGCTCTGGTTCAGCTGAGGAACACCCAAAGTGATCCCAGATTTTAAAGTCCATATGATCCTGAGCAGAGCAAATTTCAAATTAAACCAGAATGCTTTCATATGCCTCCTATGCACAGTTAACACTTGACTACATATGCTAAAATTTGTGGAGGTTTTTGATATGTGAAGTTTCATACAAATTTGAGTGAGAATTAAACCATTGGTAGACCATGATGTTTTGTTGGAAATATTTCTAAGTAAAGCTTATTTGAGGATGATGCCACATCTCTTTGTAGGGGCAAAGGAACTTAAAATGTGCTGTGGAAAACAGCCAGAGCTTGTCAGATGTGGAGTTTGGCTGTAAGAAAGACTTGTCAAAAACCATCTGATGACACAGTTACAGTAGAAATGGTGATATTTAATTAAAATTGTGAAGTTAACAGTGCCTGTTAGGTCCAAAGAAATATTGCCCAAACCAAGGCAGAATTTTGCTCAGAGTCCATGCCCTGGTCACCAGCAGAATTTTTTTAATTGCTTTTTTTTTATTATCTTGTTTTTTTCTTTTTTTCTTTTAACAGCTCCAGGACCCAAGAAATGCCAAGAACTTCACCTGGAGTCAGTTTTCCTTCCAGCTTTGTTGCAAAACAGGATTCAGACACGGCCACAGGTAGGATCCAGGCTGGAATCTGATGCTGCTTGGTCCAGGTGACATTAGTGTCACTTTTTGCTGAACATCTGAAGGACGCAGGGAGACTGGGCTCTTTGAAAATACAAAGATTTGAGCTTCTGAAATGAAATGTTAGCAGCCTTTTTCCAAGCTGGGGATTTTTGCTTTGGTCTAATTCAGGATGAATACAGTTTGTGGAAGAAAATAGTGAAACTTTTTAGGTCCAGTTGTACTTAATATTCTCCCTGCAAAGGTTTTCCTGTAAACAAGCACACATGTGCATCCCCAGATACGTACACACACCAAAATGTTCTTCCCTAGCTGTGTTTTAACATCAGCATGTTTTTTGCTCTATTACCCTTCTGGGTGGCCAATAAAATATCAAACAGCAATTCAAGAAGGCAATAGATAACTACTACAGTGAGCTTTCTGAAAGCAGAGGCCAGGGTAAGCAGGCAGATTTATACACTTCAATTTGAGGCAAAAGTGAAATAATAATAAACAATAACTGGTTGGGGTTTTTTTCCAAGCAACAACTGCACAGAATTTACTTAAGGTATGCAATAGCAATCTTGATTTTAAGATGAGGGCTTGGATTCTCACCTGGTGAATATTAGCCCAGATCCATCACTCAGAGCACAGATTGCTAAATCATGAATGTTATGCCTCAAGCAGAAGGCACTTGGCCAGCTCCTTCCCTGTGTTAATGATTTTTGTACATTGTGCAGATTTACATCAGCCAAAGGTCTGGCTGAATACCTCTTATTTTTGCTGAGATGGTAAATGCAGCCCTGGTCTCTTCCTTCAGACATTTTCACAACTGTAATCACCAAAATCTTGCCCGGCCTTGATCTGTTTTTCCAAGGTCTTAGTCCCATTCCCTCCCTTTTCGGAACAGATAACAGATTTATAGCTGTCAGTCCCTCTGTGGTTAAGGTGACATGTTAGTGGTATATGCAAAAGATGGGCAGACTACTGGAATGCCTCATCAATACATTTTCATTTCTGGGAGAAGGTGAAAGAATAAGTAAGAAATTATATTACCTGAAAGTACGAGTGCTCTTCTAAGGTATGCCTCTCACCATGTTTATAGAGTGGCATTATTAAGTTCAATAGCATCCCAAATGGAGAACAAAGACGGAGAGGGAGATGAAGACATGCCCTATGTGGTAAAAGAAATGCTGCCATGCTGTAAATGAAGAGGAAAAGCACAGCATGATATAGAAGAGGAGGAAACAGGGGCTTATAAAACTGTTGGTAATCTTATACTGACAGAGGGAGGGGGAGAGAAAAATGGGGCTTGAATAAGCAGGGAAGGTTTTAGTTAATGGAAATAATATCTATCTCTGGCTTCAGACTTTAAAGATTCCAAATCTGGATTTAAAGAGGGATTTTTGTATTTAATCCTGTACTTTAAAACAGAACAAAATAAAATAAAATATTTATTTCATGTAGCCTAGTCCTTGTGAAGGAAAAGACAGCTATAAGAGATACAAGTTCAAATCCCATCAAGGACAGTTTTTGTGTAGATTTGCAGGTCAAGATGAATCCTAGGGTCTTACATTGTCTTTATTTAGACTTGCTGACAGTTGTTCCTAGGAAACAGCTTATCTTTATTAGGGCTTTTTATGCTAATGCTAGCAAGAAACACACCTTTTCTACTCTAAATGGAGAATCCGATTCTCATTAAAGCCTGAGGAATTAAATGTCCCCACAGTTTTGCAGAATCAAGAAATGTTTCACTTTGAACAAATCCTTCCAAATTCAAGAAGTTTTTAAAGCAGCTTTACTTTTTAAGTGTATGAAAGGAAATTTCAAAACAAAAAATCATTTAGATTTCAAGCATTCTGGTTTTAAAATGATGAAATAAAACATTACAGCATTTTCAACATCATGGTTTTGTTCCAGACAATTTGGCAAAGCTACAATGAATTTAGAAAGCACTTCAGTATTGCTAAAACTGCATTTTTTTTCAAAGAAAACAAAAACCAGCCAGAGCTAATGTGAACCCTTTGTTATGAATTAAATGAGTCTGTGTTATGTTTTGAGCCAGCTCACTTTTACCATATTAATCTGGGTAGAGATTTAGTTTAATTTCAAACCGCCTAACACAACACAACACAACTTTGCAAGCAAAACTTGTGTGCATGTTCATTAACATTTTCTACTCTAGGGCTTTAAGTCGGTGTGAACTAAAACCTTCTTTCTCTCAACTGCAAAAAGAAAGAGTATAATAAATCACAAATCCATTGCGGAACAATACGGCAATATGCTTTCATGTGTTTAACTGAGACAGAGTTTGCCTTTCCACTTCTGTAGGAGCTAATGGTTGATTTAATCCAATGTTGAAATCATCAGACCTTCACTCAGATTTTGTTTTAGCAATGTGCCTCTGATAAATAAACTTCCAGACTGAGCGTTCCAATCTAACAGGGGCTGCTATTTGGGATGTGCTAAACAGTGACAAAAATGTTTGATTCAGGGAAATGTAATTACAATGGACAACATTTTGGTTTTCATCAAAGAGTTAAGAAATGTAAGTTTCTGGTTTATCTTTAAACATACATAGACTGCTAGTCTGTGGCACTTTTTTGATTGCATATCATCTCCCTTTCAAAATACCCTAAAATGCTTCATAAATATTGAGTATTTTTTTTTTAATAATTCTTTAAGCAAGGTTCCAAACTTTTTTCTTTGAGCAGATAGAATCTTATTTTGTGTACTTTTTTTCCTCTGACTTCAGAGCTATGAATGTTGTCTTATTTTTTCCTGTTCATTAACAATGGATTTTTTTCTTCACCTGAAACCAGGCACTCTCTTGTGTTAGACATTGTGCAGTCATTAAAGGCAAGAGAAGTTCCTGTTCCAGAAAGATTAAAAATTGAAGTAATATTCTCTAACCAACAGTCTGAGAATCATGGAAACATTCCCACAAAACCAGAATTTATTCTTTTATTTAAAAAAAACATATAACTAGCATATTTTCTAACTAGCCCTTTTGCCAGATCCCAGTACAGAGACTATTGTCCTCACTCCTTTCTTCATGCCTAGGAAAGCACATAAGGAAGAGCAAGCAATAATTCCTCCTCACTTAAAGAGCAGCTTCATGAGACACATAGAAAGGCATGTGCTGCAAAGCTCAAGGAAAGCTAATCAAGCCAGATTGTCAAATTTTCTGCTGTTAGCCAATGCTGTAATTATCCACAATTTTCCACAATGCAACTCCAACTGCAGTCAGTGAAAGGGTTCATATTAACCAAAAAACAATAAAGAGCATTAAGGAACTGTACAACAGAGCTCACAGAAAAATTACATCTGCCCTATGTGTTAGCTGCAACTTTCTCCTCCCTGACAAGAAAATCTCAAATGCCATGTTTTGCTTTCTGCTGAACCTCAGTATATTTTCTGACTACTCAGGGGGAGAGGAGCTTCCTTTTGTCCCACTTCTCTGCCATATATACAATACATTTTGTGCATCTTAGTAATACACTGAAAATGTCTTGAAATCTCCCATTCTAGAAAGATAAGGGGAAAAGTGGTTCAGAGGGTATGACTGCAAAAATAGAAAAATAAATCCATTTGGCTGATGGTTTTGCAGAGTAGAAATTACATTGTTGATTAGACTGTGATTATAACACTCCGCCCCAACCCTGCAACCAGATTTCTGGGGACTAACAGTTTCACATTACAAAAAGGGGCAATGAGAAGTTCTCTGTAGTGTGAGGACACAATCAGATGTCCTTAGAGGTTGGAGTAGTTCCTCTGAATATCAGGGGAGCAGCTGGGCACATGTACCTAGATTTTTGGGAACTCTCCAGGCTTCCGTCTTGCAAAAGAAGAGCATTGGAGAATTTCCTCCCACCAACATGCTTTGAGGCTGTTTACTGCAGATTCACATTTTGTTCCCAGAGCAGTCAAAATTAGTTTGGCCACTGGCTTTTCACAGCAAGTGGGGTTAAATATAAATCTGCCTTGGGCTGCAGGAAGGGGGGGGACAAAACCCCACCGTTGTGGTGCCTGTAAGTAACAGATATTCCCCTGTATTCCTCTCCACCGCTGAGTGACAGCAGCTGGAATTTATGAAGCATGCTTGTGCTTTGCACTTTCCCTGTTTTTACATTCAGGAGAGAGAGAAAATGTCTCTGCTTTGTTCAGTTTGTCAGGCTGCTTCCTCCTTTGTGCCCAAATATATGCTGTGCCTTACAAAAGGTCCCTTCTTAAATTACATTCCAAAAGGTGAACGGGATATGTGCAAAAGTCATTTTGCCTTCAAACAGTATGCCACACCTGTATGGGATATGTGACCTTCTGATAGAGAAAAATGACCAAAACTGACTGTGCAATTCCCACCTGAGTTGCTGCACTCAGGAATTTAAGATGGTTCCTTACTGCACTTGCACAGGCTGAGCCCTTTCACAAGCTGGAGTTGACAGAAGGTTTCCTTTTGATGGCCATTGCAGTGGGTGATATGACTGAAACTGGACACAAAGTAAGCCAAAAATATAAATTTTGTATTTTCACTATATATCTGTCTGCACCTATAGGAAAAGTGCCTGAAACTGTTTTTCCCCTTCTGGAGGCCATTCCTCATTGCTCATTCCACATGCGCACGCACACACGCATGCGCACGCACACTCACATTTCTACCACTGAAATGACTGAAAGCCATCAGGCTTTCATGATGGGAAGGGGAGGAGAGGAGGGAATCCATAGCTCAGCAGTATTATTTCCCCCACTTCCTTGCAAAAGCTCTCTCACTGGAGTTTCATCGGCTCTCTTCTCCAAATTATTTATGGGAGAGGGGCAACCCACTCGACGCTGTATGTGCCATTATCCCCAGCTATTATCCAACAAGTAGTTAATGTTGTTTGAAGCAAGCATGATTCCTTCTGAGCTCCTCTGTGGCTGCTACTGCATGCCTAGGGCCTGGTTGTACTCCCTTAAAGTCGATGCTAAAACTTCCCAGCCTCACAAGGTGGTTGTGAGGATAAGTTCATTAACGTTTGCAAGGCCCCCAGATATCATAGTGCTGGGAGTAATATAAGTATCTAGATAGCTAGTTCTCAAAGACAGCATCTCTGAGGGTCAGATTCTGCACTAGAAATTCCCTTATGCCCATCAATTAACATTTGCTCTTGAATATGTATGTATCATGATGTTTTCCTATTATACATATTTAATTATGACTTATTCTCCAATAGCTATATAGGATATGGAAGAAACATAACAGAAGCTAGAGTTTTGCAGACTACCTCAAGAAAAATAGGTTCTGAAAATCTGGAAGAGTCTAGGGGTTTTATTTTTGTCTGGATAACTTCATCTGAGTTGCCATTTCTCCATAGCAAAGTGTTACTTGTCCCCATTGTGACATGCCCATGACTGTAAATGTTTAAATATCCCTTATTCCCTTATGGTTTCCATTATAATTTATTTCTGTCACGAGCAGAAAGATGTCTGGGTCATCCTTTCAGCCAAGATGAAACACAAAAAGAGGGCAAAGCAAAAGAACAGTAGTAGTCAAGAGAAATTTGCTGAGGGGCATATGTTGGGCAATCTTTTGACTGAACTGGAAAGTCTTGAGTCTATTTGAATTCTGAAAACCTTTTCTCACCTTTTTTTCACTGCAGTGGGTCAAATTCACTGCTGATGAAATTCCATTGGCTCTGTTGTCAGTACCAAAATCATAAATCAGTGTTGTAGTCAAATCAGATCAGTGTTAGAATGCTTAAGTATGTCCTTAGCTTGAAACATAGAAATGGAAGTCACCAGAAACAATCGTATGCATAAAATTAAATACACACTTAAATGTATTTCATTGGATTGATGTTTTAATCTGGTTTTATGACTTTAGTAGCGAAACACAATCATTTTGCTAAATTAAAATTAAATAGAATTGTTGAGAGTGCAAATTATTGCCAGATGCAGTATCTGTAACTGGCATGAGGAACACACATACAATGCAGTTGGCTGTAAAGACTCAACTTCTTAATTAATTTTCCTGAGGCTTAGCCTTTCATTTAAAATACAGCTGTTCCAGTTCCAGAGGAAAAAAAAAGTAAAAACCACCCTTGGAGACATGGCCCAAATGTAACCAGCTCAGCAACGTTGGTTTGAATTTGCAGAGAGCCTGAAACCACATCCATGACACATGAATTTCTCTACCAAGTGTATCCTGAAGCCAACGAGAATCACGCTGTTTCAAACAGAGACATTGCTAGCTAATTTGTCATTTATTACAGCATTAAGAAATGCAATCATATTTTGAAGATCTCATCATTTTCAAAGACTGGATGGGGCATCTGCTGGAGGGCGGTGCAGGAAGAGTAGAACTCAAGGCAGAAGGTGAAGCGGGAGACATTAAGTTGGAGATATTAAGCAGCTCATTATTTCTTTTTAGGCTGCCATAAACCCCTGCTTTATGCCTTCTGCTTGGGCTCCAAGTTCTTTCTGAGAAGGACTTATACAACACATGGCAAAACATCCCTCACTGCGCCTAGAAGGCCCAAATCTAATACCAACAATAAATAAAAGTCTCTATTTTCCCAAGGGAATGGGCTTTGCTCTCAAAAGCTTAGAAATCACCCCATTTCAGCAAACACATAAATCTCTATTGTAAAAACATTATGTCCATTTATATTTTTTAAATGAGTTCATTCCATTTGATCACTTTCCTTTCAAATAGTTTGGCTGTTAATTGGATACAGGCAGGACACACAGTCAGAGCACTCCAACTTCCCTGTTGGCTCCACATTTCCAAGCAGATATTTTGAGAGACAGGCATTGTCTGTTAAATGGGAGTTGTGAAACACAACTACACTGGGCGGTTTTAAAACTTTTCAGTTGCCTTAGGTAACTAGATAATTTTCTCTCTTTTTTTTTGCTCTATTCCCTAGGTATTTGCTGCACTGCATGCCAGGGAAGAAAGCCCTGGAGGGAATATTAAGGTCAGGATGAGATGGAACTAACAAGATACAGAATATTTCTGCTGCACATAGCCATCAGTGCAGGGTTTGCCCTCAACTTCCCTGGTGTGCCTTAGTTACCATTGCTTCAGTATTCCCTGGGTATCTCTTGTGTTATGAAAGTCCCCTCTCTGCTGTGGGGAGGGGAAGAGCAGAATAGAAAACAGAATAACAATGGGAGGAGAGGAACAGAACTAGACAGTTATTCATGAAATTGTGCTCATAAATAGGGAAACCAGTTTCCTGAGCTATGCTGCACCCTATAGTGTGTGTGCTCTCGTGGTCATACACCTCCCATGGCCAGAGGATGTTCAGCACTCACCCAAACCACGGCTTCATGCAGCTGCAGGACTGACCAGGAAAAACTCATGTTACAGTGGGTTTTGCTGGGCAGCGTAGGCTGTCCCACCTTTGCCCAGCCCCTGCAGCCACCCATGCCAGCTCCTCAGGTTGTTGTTCAGCAGACTTTGTGCAGCTCATCATTTCAATGTGCTGCTCATTTAATGCCTTATAGCTTTCATATGGAGTAAATATTTTTGCATCAGTTGAAGAGAACTGTAAATTCTATTGTCAGTTTGGTGTAAGGGTTCGTGGATGTTTGACTGTAGTAACTCTGCTTCTTATTTCAATAACCCAGCACAGTAGGGACAACATTCTGCCATTACACAATAAAAGCTTTTCCAGGCAGGGCTGACACACTCTGAAAAGCAGAACAGATAGTGCAGTCTCATCCTGATGAAATTAGCAGGGGAGAAATATGAAATCTCCACCTTCCATTACACACATTCATGGACATTTGGAATCCGATCTGAGTATGAATCTGAATAATTTTTTCTCTCCTCTCATCCCACAGCATGTATATTTACTGCATAAAGCACCGTATTTTCTGAGATGAAACAAGTGTTGTATTAGGAAGAAAGGAATACAATAAACCTTTAACTCCCAGGTCAATAATCATATAACAAAAGTACTTGATGAAGTGCCCTCTATACCTTTTTTTTTAATATGTCAGCAAGAATAAAAACTGCTTTACTTTTTACCTCAGCTTCACTACTTTAACCCAAGCTGATGGCAAGAAGCCTAGAGAATATTGCTAGCAGCCTGTTCTCTCATGACACCCACCCTTCATCTGGATGTAATATCTCAATATTGCTCCAGAAGATTGGATTTTATTTAGTCTTTTAGCATGATGTGAAAAAATGAACCAAATTCTTAGATGGCAGGGGCTTTGTCAATTAAAGGAGTCGAGTTTACTGGGAGCCAGCTGAACAGCTGACTTTATCATATGCAGGAGATTAATGAATGCTACTGCTAGTCAAGAGAAACAAAAGGTCATCCAAAGACTACTTTGTTTGCTCTCTTGGTACTTTAAAAAAATGTTTCTTGAAATACTTTTAAGGCAGGCGTGTTCAGTGCTATAAGGAACACACTTGCCAGTTAATCTGTGATATACACCAACATCAGAGATCTCTCCTAGTTTTCAGGTTTGCATATAAAAAAGCTTTTGTGACATCCCAGCCAGCCAGGGCTGTATTTTTTTTTTTAACAGTGCTAGGAGGGCAGAGAATGGGAGATGTTTTCTGCACCTTTCCATTGCTCTCCTGTTACTAGACACATCAAACATTGTTGTAGTTTGGCACCTAAATTTGCACAGAAGAAACTTCAAATTAAGTCCTGGGAGCAAGTTTTTAAATGAGGGTCACTTACTGTTCCAAAGAAGTGTGAAAATCATCTGTTTTTTCTTATACTAAAAGTGTCTAAAAAATCTCAAGTTCATTTTGCTCCACAATGAAAACAACAGTTGGAACATTTAATATTCCAGCAAAAATACATTCTTCTTTTTTTTTCCTGGGAGCCTTGGACTTGAGGAATGATCATGACTGGGTCTGCAGAGTGCGCCCACCACCCATCAATCCAACACTGGCAATGGTATAGCGGGGTGCTGGGACGTGGGAGCAATTCCGGCCTCCCAGGAGGATCTCACTGGAAAGCTCCAACTACCCTGTTCCCTTTATGGGAATGTTGTTGGCTTTTAAACTCTTATCTCTTGTTCACTGGGGGACAAATCCCTGCTCCTATTAGAGCAGGAGAAGCTTCTCCCCACTTTGTGGATTAAATCCTCCCTTGAGGCCTCATGGATTCACAGCAGAGCTACTGTGAAGGCATCATTGCAGCCGTGAGGTAGTAAAAGAAAAAGTACAAAACCACAACTGGATGTACAAAACAGAGCTCTGACTGAAGTGATCCAGAGAGGATCCCTAAGTTCCTCATCTCTCAAGGACTCTGGGGTCCTTGCAGCTCTTTTCTTTGTTTCCTGCATGATTCAACAGAGCAGAATCTCTTGACACTCAGGCTTAACTCTCTCAGGTGTGCTTCCTCTCCCACCCCATACTCATATTAAAAGAATAAAGGGACCAAACACTGTAGGTAACATTAATTCAGCATCCCCTAATCTTCTCACAGCCAGCAATAGGTGCTTAGCTAAAAAGACACTCTGACTATAAAGATGCAAGGCTTTTCTTTAATTCTCCAAGTGCAATAACAAATCTTGGCTGCAGTAGAACATTTATTTTCCCATCTGGATGCACAAGAAGTAAGAGACAAGTTTCTTAGCACTTCCAAAGGAGAATTTATCTCTTAGCTGGCCGGATTCTTATGGAAACAGCCTGTTGTAGGAGAGGGCAGTAGACTCACTTGGCTCCATTCCCACTATCACTAAAGGAATAGCTAAAAAAATAAACCCATATTTTATCATTATTTTTACCTCCCAGTGTACATCACTAAAAGGGTTTATATGCAGCCCTCTTAATTGGCACAGCCCCTGCTGGAAATAGAAACATGCCAATGAATTGCTCATTCAGATTAAGCTCCCAGGAATATATTGTGCTGAGAGACACTCACTTTTATTTCCTGAATTGCTTTAACGATGAGCACAGAACAACTCTTCCTGCACTCCCTCCCTCCCAAGAACCCTGAGCTGCACAGCAAGGCAGCAGCTAGAAGCTCTCAGCCAGCCCCCACAGCAAGAAATATCTGCACGTAAATACCAAAGCACACCCGTAAACAGCTGTGAGTGGGCCCTCAGATATTGTGTTTGCCAGCTAAACACATAATTCTCAATTAAGTGAGCAATTACCTGTTATTGTTTAGCCCTTGAAATTCAGCGTTGTGCTGAATCTATTCCCTGGCAATGAGCCCAGTGAAAAAGCAAGTCATCTCTTTAGGGTACAGGTTTATATTCTCTGGTAGTAGGGTCACTAAAAACATTTGGAAACAGGATTCACAGGTAAACTAGGAAAACTTCAAAAGTCTTTAAGTACCTTCAGCTCCCACTGTAGAAAGGCTGTTTCCAGAAATCATGGCTTTTCTTTTCTTCTAGCTACGTGTTCAAGAGTGTTGTCTACAAAGTTACATGGTTGTTTTTGCTATTGTGAAGAGTGAGAGATAAGATTATAAAATTTGGCAGGTCTAGGTTCTATAACAGGGTAAAAAAAACCACAGTGCTCCTGAGAAAAATCCCCCTGAATTGTTGCAGTGAAAAAGAACCTCATAGTCAAGAAAACTGGAACAAGTTCATTTTCCAAGAGTGTTTATTCAATAGACTTGAATTGCAGGACAGATAAGACTTTGTTTTCTCAAAAACTTGTCATGTTGAAGATTAAAGATCATTAATTGATAACCCCAGACAAAGATTTTCTGGCTTTCGAAAAATTAAAATTCTTTTTTTCCAGCTGAAAACTGAAAGCTGAGTGAGAGACATGGATAAGTTCAGCACAGCTGGTAGAAAGAATCACATCGACCCTTTCTTGTGCTTTTTGGATACTTCCTAAAATACTGAAGATAAGAAGATCCAGAAGAATTTGAATTAATCTAAACCCAAATTTTCTATTAAAAAAAAAGTTATTACCAAAGATTTTCCAGCACTCTCAGCTGCAATGCAGACCTGTGAGCACTTATATGCAGAGCACAGCCGTTTAAAACTGTGCACATAGGATAGATGAAAGGTTGACTTCAATCTAATGGTATTTTAACCTGTCGTTTCTGGAAACCAGATTATTTGGGTTGATAGGTTTCTGTTTCTCTTCTTATAAGAATGTGAATTTCTTAGATAGGTTTTTAGCTCCTCAGTCCTGCAGAGGAGAGGTAAGGAGGAAAGCAGCCCCCAGAGTGCAGGTGGACTGAGGACAGCAGAAATTGAGGCTTTGAAAACTCTTTAAGAAAGAATTGGGAAACAGTCACATTTCAAAACCTGGAGAAAGATGGAGCAGGGAAGGTTTTAAGTGTTGCTCAAAGTTAACTTGCACATTGGGCTAGGTTTTATTCAGTTCTGTCTTCAGCAGCACCCAACTTGGGCAATACAAATCTGGTGCCACTCATGATGGATTGCACACAGGACCAATTGGAGCCCTACGAGCTTTAAAATTGATAGTACAGAGACCAACGGTGGTGGTGCAGTTTTTCATCAAATGAAATGGAAAAGTGATTTAATAATTCTTTCTGTCTTAAATTGCTTAAAAGAATTTTAGACAGTTAAAAATTGCATGGATTTTGAACCATATGTGTGAGAGTGGAAAAAATCAGGGTTTTGTTTTTCCTATTTTTAATATGAGCCAGATGAAACAAAAAGATTGTTTCCTTGCAAACTATAGGTCAAGTACCAATGTAGGCTTTGAGATGGCTCTGTAAGTTATCATGTTATCTTTCTTTCTTGACAGTATACCATTATGTGGTGTATCATTTCAACATTTACTATCTTTCATGTCCTTTTATCTTCACACTAGGATTTCTTTCTAAATTCCAAACTGTGCATTTGGTTTCATTATATAACACTGGCTTTTACAAAACATTGGCTCTTCATATTCTTTGGTTTCATATTTGTCGGCATCAGGCTGAAATAGTAAACCCACTACGTCTATTTTATCTTGTTAAAGATAAAAACAATATGGCAAATGAACTATTTGAGGAACACTGCTTTCAAATTATAGGAGAGGAAAAAGTATTAAGTGTCACCACTGAGTTGAACTATATTGAAATCTTGAACTGAAGTGATTTTTTTAAAAAATTGAGTAAAAAGGTGACCCAAAATGCTACAACTGTTATGCAGGACTCTGTTATCTTAAATTATTTATTTAACATCTGGTAAATATTATCCAAGCTATAGTATAGATAAATTGAATAAAAGAATACCAATGCCAGGGGAAAAGAAGAATTGCTTAATACTGTAAGTATATAGAACTGTTCCACAAAGCAGCTCATTCTCTCTCTGCAAGGGGAGATGAGAAGCATGGTATTGGGGTAAAATGCATCTGCTTCATTTCACCCTAAATATGAATCTATCAAAGCAGTTTTAGCGATTTAATTTAATCTCAAACACAAATTCTATGAAAACAGTCTGACAGCGACATGAAATTTTACATAACTTCGTTTACCCCTCCCCCTTTATAATGCAGCTTCCCAGCTGATTCATTTTATTTTATCCTATGCGTATTGGGGATCAGATTGAATTTTCTTTGAGAAAAGAAAATAATTAAGCCATCTGTAAAGCTGTGGCTGGGCATGAACATAGCAGCACAGGATAGAGTTACTTGAAGGGGGGAATGAGGTCAAAGAAAAGTACTGCAGGGAAAAAAAATCAAGTTCTGTAACATGGAGAACAAAATAAAAAGACGATGGAGTCTGAGAAGGGGGAAGGGACCTAAATTCCTTGTCAGTCTGTGGGTTACAAATGAAACAAAAAAAGCTTATCTTAAGTATATGCAGGTTTAGAGATTTTTTTCCTGGAAGCTATTGAGAGCTAATTAAATTATGGTCAAGTACTAAGCATTGCTCCGGTGTTTCCACTGTCAGTTTCTGCTGAGGTCCTCTTCGTTACTGGATACTGCTTACGAAATAAAGAAGATTGATTCCCAAATATTTGTTCCTATTCCCTCTTTGTGGATTACATTATACCACTTTTCATTCTTACAGTCTTTGCCTAAGCTGCAGGATATAAGGGCCCTATTCCGACTGCCAACTGCAGCGCCCAAGATTAAGAGGCTGCTATCACACCGGAGTTCAGGAGGGTAATGAGCAATTCAGACCACCAAGAGTCTGCAGCTGCCAGAGCCTGGCTCTGCACTCCCACCAGTGAGCAGCACTCAGGACACCCCAACTGTGCATGCACAGCCTAAGCACAAGATTATTTCTCCTCACTCCACGCTCACTGTATTGAGGAACAAAATTTGGCAGCCTGTGTGCCAGGAACTGGGGTTGGTTTAGCTCTGCCTTTCTCCCCAGGCAGCCACGACAGCCTGAAGACTCCAAAGAACACTAAAGTCAGTGGGCAAACCTGGATCAAGCATGTTGGTGTGAGGGTCAGGATAATACAGCTGGAAAATCTTCCAGTTTCATACTGGATTTTAACTGCAGGTCTTAGAGGACTAAACTTAACAGCACCCACAATATCCTCCTAAGTCCCTCCTTCATCCCCACCTTTTGGCCCTGCTAGGCAGCCTCCACCTCCCCTGATATGGCAGAGAGAGCTAAAGATATTATGTACCCCTGAGCTGGTGGTGAAGGGGTGGATAGACACATCTCCCACCTAACAGTGGGATTTTTGGAGGGGAATATCTTTTCTCCTGCCCTGAAGCCAGTGGGTTGGAACAGTTGTCTGTTAACCACTCAGGCTGATGACTTCTGTTTCAACACCCCAGACTGTGGAGGCTGAATTGGTTTCCCAGAGCCTGATGGCCCTGCCATCCTCCACAAACAGCAACCATCCTCTACTGGGCTGCCCCTTGACGTGGGGAGAAATATCCAGACATGTGAGAAGAACCTGATGCCTAATCATTACATAAAAATTCATAAAGTAAAACCAGAGGCCAAAACACAAGCCATGAGAACTTCCTCTGGTTAGTTCATGGACAGTGTGGAAAGTTTGAACCCACTCACAGTTTCTGCAAATGGATAATCATAAAGATTAAGTGAAATGCCACTGAAATCTTTAACTCACAGAGCTGAAAATCTTGCTCTATAGTTTTTCCAAGGTAAAGCTTTGCTTGTAGGAAAAAATTTTCTGCCATACCTGGATTTTTCCTGCAATCATGGTTAGTAGCAAATCTGAATCTGTCAGCACAGCAGTATAATTTAAATAGTACAATTCACAGCTGACAGGGGATTTCCACCGACTTCACTTGGAAAATATGTCATTTGCTAGCTCTTGTTAACAAGTAGTAAGGCATCTGTTGCTTGCCCACGGTTACATGGGCCAGCAAGAGACATTACTGAGGAGAAAGAGAAGAGAGAAGGGTTGACAGCAGCAAGCCAGGTGCAGAAATGAAGCTTGTAAATTTGAGCAAAATGCAGAGCAAAGAGCTGTTAGTAAGTTGCTGACATCCCAGTTTATCTGAACTGTCTATTGCAAAGTCTGTATTGGAAGATCTCATTCCAAATGGCAACCAAGCAAAAAACCCAGATCTTGAGATAACTCTTGGCATCATCTGAATCCTATCAGACATGAAGTTGCTGAAAGACTCCCAGTAAAATTTAAATTTAACACAGACAAGCACAGTCTGTGTCCATGTCTCCTTGAAGAGCAGAGGCAGCAGGCTGGCTTGGCACCCAAAGCATTATACCAACATTTTTATCTGGTGTATTGAACCCACCATAATCTCATGCTCTCTTGGAAAGGCACATGCTGTCTCTGCAGTTCTCAAATTAGCTTTCCATGACCCAGCATTAATGCTGCAAGATAACAGGATTCCTTCTTTGTGGTCACAAAATGATGGCCTGAGAGAAAGTGGGTAGGAAGTTCTCTGTAACGTCTTCCTCCCAGCAAATCACTACTGAAATGAAGAAGCAGGATTATTCCCTCGCAAACAATGAAGAAAACCCACCCATCTTCCATGCAGTGTCCTTTATTCACAGGGATAGTGTCAAAATCTTCTCTTCCTAATTGCAAAAGGACCATCAGCAGAAGGCAATTCGCTTGATCAGAAACCTGTAAACCTACATTTCTGATTAATTCACTGTCCAAGGAGCCCTGTCTCCCTGTTCCTTCCCCTGACAATCCTTGAACCTCCTTCTCTTGCTGACCATTTCTCCCTCTCTTTCCCCCACATGCTCAGATAATAGCAGTTAAAAAGAATGGATTCACCAGCCTCCTCATCAGTCTTTCAGAATTTTTTTCAGGGGATTAGGTATGTGTCTTTATCATGCAACCCAACACCAAAAGTTTTGTTTGAACTATCAGTATATGAGAGAGCATGTAGCTGTTTCTTCAGCTGGATTTGAAAGAGTGTTTCTTATTATTTTTCATTAAACCTGTAATTGTTTATAGATAAAGATCCATTTGATAACAATATATATATATATAAATATCTTTCAGTATAACACTCAGTATACTAGCATTTGGGGTCTTTTTCCAGAGGAATTAGACCAAATTTTCTATAAAACTAACCACAACTTATCCCTTTACTCCAGGAGTTTGTCATGATACATGTTTTAAGCAATGTGTTGGCAGATGACCCCTAATGTTCCCAAACTCATGCTACAGCATTAGTGATAGACTCTTCCATAACCTACAAAGTCTAAAAGAGCTTTTCTTCATTGATTATCTCCACTATCTTTACCCCAACTTTCACCTTCAGATAGGCGGTACCATGAAATTCTTTATGGTGACAAATACTGAGACTGTTTACAATGCACTGTATACTCAGGAGGTCTTTATGTAATTTACTGTGAAGGTGGGGATGCTTCCAAAAGAGTTAAATAGGTTAAGAGAACTTGTTTCAAAATATTGGAGTTTTTTTTATTATGGACAGTTATTTCTTGTTGTACTACTACACTGCAAAAAAAACCACAGTGCAAGGTCTAGTTTGTGACATGCAGAAATTCTAGAAATGCAGTCTAAAATTAAAAGCACATCCTTATTTATCCCTCTTTAGATCCAAACTGAGTATCTTTAAAAAAAAATAAACAATCAGTACAAAGAAATTATGAAGCTGAAGAAGTAAATAGGAGATCTTATATAGTATTTCTCTCAAAACCAGAAGAAATAATTAGTAAAATCCCTTCCAGCCATTAAGTTTCTGGGCCAAGATAAGGAGCCTTTTTGGTTTTGGAATGCTGCAACACCTGCAAGGTGGGATTTTCTGAATGGTCTAAGTGAATCAACTTGTATAGAAAATGTGTTTTACTGATCACATATGTGNGTTTGTTTGTTTGTTGTTATTTTTAACCTAAAAAAATATAGGCAAGTAGTACCTGGACTCTTGTTACTGAATATACCTAGCCTCAGTGCAGAGGCTACTGTGATACAAATCATCTGAAGATTATTTCTTCCCATATTTATTCTTGAATGATTGCTAATATTAAGGGCTTCTTAGTGTGGCTCATAAGTTTTAAAGCAAAGCCCTATGCTTATAACTTGTTCCATCTTCATTTACTCACAGGAATCACATTTGTCTTCCAAATTCAAGAAGAGAAATCAAAGATCTCCATAGACGTTTGGGAAGTTTATCAAACTGCTATTATAGTGTAGGCCAGTTGTTTCAAGTAAATCACACAGGTCAATTTGCCAGAGCAACTGCTGCAATTAAATAGGAAAAAACAGCAGTATTAAAAATAGTCCAGGACTAACCAAGGTTACTGACAGGGGACTGTGGAAAGACAATAAAAATTTCACCTGAAGAAACATTCCTATTGGCATAGACTATATCTTGCCAAAGCTGTTAGATAGTGTTGTCTAGTGCTTAATATTTTCATTACAGAGCTTACAGTCCTTGAATCTGTTCACAAGTTTGTATCTTTATTTTCCTTCAGGTGTAGGATTTAATCAGCTTACCCCTCTTACTGAAGGACATACTAGCTTTGGAGAAGGATGCCATGACATCAAATCACAGATTACATTATTATTAGGTAAGTTTAGAAGAAAGTTGGAGAAGTGCATAGAAATTACAGACCTTATTTATAAGTCTGCCAAACACATTGAGTCTGAAATCTTTTAGAATTCTCTCCTGTTCTCCCCAGTAATTTGCATCCTTAGGTGGATTATCATGGTAAATCATTACAAAGAGCTTATCTTGGAACACAGGCTGGAAATATTTTTCAAGTGCTTTGTAACAGAAAAGACACAAATAGATGATGAAACAATGAATATTACCAAAGAAATAAATTTTATTTCACTTCTTTAAAATTTGTTCCTCATTTAGAACCTGTTAATTTACAGGAATTTTGCTCTTCTAATAGTTTTGTGTTTCTTATCTCCTCTGTGGAGGGATATGTTGTGGTGATGGCTCCTCCCTACATCTTATGGAAATGTCTCTTATAAAAAAAACTTAGAAGACATTCATAACTATGGCTTCAGATGCTGAAGAAGAGATAGAATTGATTTTTGTCAGACTTCCTAAGCAATGCTTCATTAGTTGCAGTCCAAGTACAGAATGTATTTGCCCTACAGAAGTGACAATTACACCTTGGAAAATCTTAAATCAGGAGTAGTCTTTATGACATATACACAAAGAGCAAGAGGAGTATTCCTATAAGTTTAAATTCCTAAAAACCTGCAAATTTGTTTATCTCGTTCCTTAGCTTCACTGTGAGAACATCATGGAAAACACACTGCAAATGTTTTACTGCAAGCAAAATATATAACAAAACAGCCTGTGACCTGCTTATAACCCCTTCCCCAAAAAAAGTCTGGAGCATTATAGTCCAGCCAAATTAACATGAATTCCTGGAATAATGCTGGAACAAAATCCTCCTTCAAACATATATTTCAGGGAAGAACTGGGAATATAGCAAACTGAAGAGGATCCTATGCAGCACACAGAATATATTGTATGACATATCACAAGCCAGCTGCTTTCTGCCACAGGACAACAGCCTGTGTGCATAAAGAGATTGTTATTATCATATACTTTAATTCTAGTGACAGTTTTTACACGGCTTCTGTGATATTCTCATAAGAAATCAAAATAAATGAGGTATCCACATAACTCCTAGTGAGAAGCAGAAAAGCACAATCTAGAGAGGTCTGAGGTGATTTAGTCAGAAAGGAGGACTGAACAAGTGACAGGTGTACAGTCTTCCAGACTAGCACTAATGGATTTATATTTTAGTTATATAGAGAGGTGTCAGCAAAACCTTTGGAACACTAAGGATAACAAGGCACATGGAGGCTGGGTTTTCCTTTGTGGGAGATCTCTAAAAGCAGGCTAGACAAATAACATTAAGAACTGCAAAAGGGTCACTGATCTTGCCTTAGGGTGGGGAAAGGTTCAGAAAAGCTCTCAGTGTCCTTTCTGTCCTATGACAAAACATTTTGCTCCTTCTCAGAGCAAAACCTGTTTGCACACTGGGACTCACAGGGCAGGCTCTCCCTCCTCTTTCTGTTAATGACCTCTGACATTTGCCCACCCATTAATCAATTATAGTCTGAAGAGTGAGCATATTGCCAGAAAAGGACTCCTGGGGAAGTGACACTCACAGAGCATCTGAAACACAGACACACAGACACAGCAAGGTAGAGCTACCTCCAGGTACTCTGCTTAGAAGTCTTGCCCACAGTCTCTAGGAATAAAGCCTCCTGTAGGATTTTTCACTGTTACCATGCTTAAAGGCTCAGCAAACAACCATTCATTGCAGCCTGCCCATGTGGTACACCCAGATGGACCATAGCTAATATGGGCTGCACAGTCCATGTGTGAAACACATGGATGTGCTCTGCCCCAGTACTGTGGGAGTGCATAAATTACACATGTGAAATGTGTCAAGCACATGTAGACATGCCCTGAATCTTCATGAATTTTTGGTACCAAATAACACCAAGAGTTTTTATTTCAACTATTTATTTATTTATGAGGAGGGACTTCAGGAGAATCGGTGTAATATTCAAGTTGCAGAAAAGAGAAGATATTATTTATCACTGTGCTGTCCAAGTTGTAAAGTTGGATGCCAAGATTTTCCTTCCCTTCTGTGACTTTTACTTCTGCACATTTATTTCTGTGTTGAATTGGAAACTTGCTGCAAAATGTAAATAAAGACACCACAGTGTGAGTTTCTGGAGGTAACACAACATTTTAGCTATCTGAATGCTACTTTAAGCTGTATCTCTCTTATCAGCACTATTTAGTAGCAGACATTTAAAGCAAATAGGAAGTGAAGTGACTTTAATCTTTCTTGCAATTAATCAGTTGAGTTTTTTCAACATATCAGTGGAGAAGAAAACAAATTAGAAGAGCCAAACTTGAATAAGTACACTAAATCTAACTCCCAGTTCTTCAGGGCTTAAAATGTGCAGGCACTACTTACTTGTACCTGTTGAAGTAGGACATTGAACACAAACTCTGAAAAGATGAGTTTTGCTTCTCAGACTGAATTTGCAAGTTACTGAAATTGTCACTGGAACAGGCGCAGGTTTTTAACTACCAGCTTTTTCTGTGTGTTGCCTTCCCAATGGAAGGTGGGATTGCTGGCTTCTTCATTGGTGCTTCTTCATGTTGGGTAATTACCCTATATCAGGTTTTTTATTCTTTTTTCAGAAAAAAAAACAAGCAAACAAAAAAACAAAAAACCCAAACCAAACCAAACCAAAACAAAACAAAACAGAACAAAAAAACCTCACCTTGGTTAAAAGAAAGTAGGACAAAGAGACCAGAGACCACTGTGAATGAAAGAATGGTAACATTTAGAAAATTGCAAGTTTTCTCTACTTTACTCCAATGTCCTTGCAGGTAGAAGAAAGTCAATTGAGACACAGAGCCAGCGTAATTCCCAAGAGCAGTTCTGCAGTCCTGCTCCATGAGTTCTTCAAATCCATTAAAAATGGCTGCTCTTACAGAAAGAGTTACAAGCCCAGCACTTTGTTTCTCTGAGACATTTCTTTATTCTTTGTTTCTCTCACTTAAAATAAAAGTTATCCATTCTGTGTTGACCTTGAAATGCAGGACTTTCAGTGTCCCCTTGCAGAATTTGGCCTAATACAAAGAACAGCTGGTACCACTAATACTAATGGATTTCCTGGTTTTAGTTCAAATATAGTAAACTTTTAGTTTCACATGCACTAAATCAGAATATAGGGTTTTCATATTTGTTTTTCTCCAGTGAGAATCACAGGCTTTAAATGTACTTACAGAAATAAAAAGATGGAAAAAGGGAGAAAGAAAGTTGTTTCTAATATGCTGGCAAAAAAAAAAAGTGTGCCATTTTATTTTCTCCCTGTGTTTGAGTCCATTCCAGTGAAAGATCCTAATCATGACCCCAGAACTGATCAGATGATTTGTGGGACCCCAGTGACAACATGTACTGCAATGGAAGAATTTAAAACATAATTATATGCGTTCAAGAAAATATCTGTCAGAGCTGTTTCAGACTTTAAATTAACTGTATATGGAGTATGAAGGGGTCAAACCAGTATTAGCACAGCACTGCATGAAGTTTCATTTCCCTGTAAAATGGGAAAGTGCAGAGGAGTGGGCAGACCCAGGGCCAGATCCTGCCAGGGCTGAGTGGCAGCCTGAGACCAGTGAGAATGGGGGCCCTCTTTGTGCCAGCCCTTCTCAGGACAGAGAGCTGCCAGGAGAAGCCTTTGGAAGTTCTTTTGCACATCAGAGGTTCAAGCAGGCAGGAGTACATAATGATTGGTCTAGCATATCTAGGGTACTAATTATATACATTCATTTTTCATGCACAAGGTCCTTTTGAAACTTGCCAGTCTCTACAGAGGCCTTAACCACCATTTACATATTTTTGTGATGGCACCATATAAATCTATAGTGTCTGGTATCCCTCCCAAACACAGTAGGATTTACCTGTAGCCAAAGGCACAGATGCTGACATGACAAGGATTAATTTCTAGGCTAGAAAGTTACTGGAATGGAAAGTCAATAAAAACAAATATGTTCTCGAAGGAATTCAGACTGCTGAGGGAAATTTTAGCACCTGGAAAGCAATTCTTTTTGTAGTCCATAAACGGAATATTAAAAATATAAAGTAGTCTCAGAGCATAAGGTTGGTCACAATAAGTGTGTTCAAGGCAAGTTCTACTAGGGGATCTTCAGGGAACGCTACTTAGCAGGATATTGCTGAAACTGAACCAAACAATCCTCACTCCATATGAGCATTGTATTCCTACCATGATGCCCTGAAGGATAACGCTCCCTTAACAGCATTAAGGAACTGCTTTACTTAATGTGAATTGGAACAAATCTGATGATTGTGTCACAGCTCAGAATGGAATGTGATTTGGGATTAGTTAAAAATATTTTTGCATTCCTGCTCTGTCTGTGTAGTAAATCCCCATATTGTAGGTAGCAAATCAGTTTTTAAGGTGTCTTTCTCTCTCCTTCAGTAAAGGGAAAAGGGCTGTTGCCAGTCTTTCACATCATGTGGAAGACTGGCCTGGTGGTTTTTTCTCACAGCAAGATCTGTTTCCACAGGATTGGAACTTTTGCCCCAATGTGAAGAGTTTGTCTTTTATCTGATCTTCCAGAGAAGATTCCTCTTGAGTTTTTTCTCTGATTATTTCTTATGGTTTCCCTTCTTGCTTTGTTGTTTAGCACCAGTGAGAGAAAGGCAAAATGATAAACATCTGCCTAACATGAACTCGAACTGTAGCCAACTTCAATTCTCGTCAACATTGATTTTAGTGCTCTGATTATAGCCTCAATCCACTGCTTTCTTTTGATCTTCTTTCTGAGTATTTCTCTACCTTGATACTCTGATGATGAGACAGTATTTGTCTTAAGCACCAGCAAACACTTCATTTGGGTTTCTAGCATCAGGCATCCTGCTGACATGCATTAAAGGTATCAAATGTCTCTGCTTCCCAATTGTCAGTTCATATTTTGGTGTTTATTTGCAGAGTCTGGCAAATGTGTTTTTCAGCTATCAGTCACCCACATTTTGATATCAAAACACTGTTTGGACTGGGTGTTTATTACTTCCTGCTGTTCATTTACACAGAACAGATATTTTAATGGAAGTAAGTATGGTGCATGATTAAAACCTAACTGCAGTTCTTAGAAAATGATACATGGGTATGTGTGCTATCTAATCATGCCTGCATATGATTTTTTTCTCTTGAAGATAGATTAATGGATCTTTAATCTATTTACTGCCAGTACACTCTCAAATTTTATTGCATCTTTTAATAAGTAGCTATTAAACTTATATCTGTGCACATGTTGACTATTTGGGTAGTTGATCCTTGAAAATGCCATAACTCTTGTTTATACACAGTCATATCATTTTTCCTCTTCTTCCTAGGTAGGGAGGCACTGTAAATATCAAATTTGTATGCATTATCTTTGATCTGTATTGTTGCTGTTTGATATTAGGCAGGAATTAGGAAATGTTCCAACTTGTGTGAATATTGCAGTATGATAGTACAATAAGAAACTTATTTCTAGTTCATTCATTCCTGAAAAACAGTGTCTGCTAAGTTAAGCCAGAGAAATGTGATGTTCCAGTCTTTACCCCAGTACACTCAGCACAGAAATGAGCTACAGTCACTGTGGAGTGTCTTTGGAAAACGCTGACTTTTCCAGCAGTTGCATCTGTGTCATGTTAGTGTTCACACACAAAAGGTTGTGGGTTTGGTTCTGGTGTTTTTGAAGTTTAATGTTGTCTAAGACCTCCTTGGAAAAAAGTGTTGGGAAATTTTGGAATTTCAAAAATTCTGGGTCCAAGTTTTGCAACACAGCAGCGTTTTGAATTCAAATTGCTCTGTCTTCTCCAAATAACCTTCTGGGATTGAAGTAGTGGAGTTTTTGCAGAGAGAACAGTTGAAGAGTTTTCAGGACTGAGTGAAATTTTTGTTTACTTTACTTCCATGAAGAAAATTACCTCCATCATTTTTTGTCCTCCTAACACCATCTGTAGGTCTGTTGGCAAAGGTCCTCTTCACGAACCCACTTTTGCAGTTTGTTGTCAGTATTTAGGAATCTCTAAGCATCCAGCTATTGGAGAGATGCAGAAGCAGAGGAGAAATAGGGCTGGAAAGCAGCTGCTGAGCTGCTCTCATAAACTGGCTCCATCCCAGAGCAGGAAAACCAATGCGATGGTGCATTTATGGGAGTGTTCCAGGAGAAGATAAGCCTGGATTCTCTGTACAGCTGGACAGAATCACTGTAAGCTGCAGAGATTTGCCCAGCAGTGCTCTGGGAGGGTAACCTTCAGGAGGTTTATGCAGTGGGGTTTTTATGGGATTTCTGCACTGGAGCACACTTCTCTCACGGAAGGATCCTCGGTAGAGAAAGCACAATAAGGGTCCAGGGCTTCCAGAGCTGCCTGCCACGAGCAGCAAACGAGAGGAACTGCAGGATGCAGTGGTGATGGAGCAGTGAATTAGAAACTTCTCAGACCTTCGTGGGGATTCTCTGTACTTCTCACTACCTGCAGTCTGGGCAAAATGGATGTAATGAGTATAATGGATATAATGATATAATCCCCTGCATATTTTAGAGTAGTCTTCCTGGCCTTCTTACTATATTAGGATAGTTTTCTTTATTTTCTATTAATTCCAATAGTTCAAAAGTGAAAAAAAATTGCAGAAGAAAACATATTTAGCGAATATTTTAAACCCACAGGTACTTCTGTTTAAAAGAATACAGGTTAAGAACCTCATAAATTCAAATAGTAACTCAGAAAACCAAAATTTTATCTACAATTTCAGTGCTTTTTTTTCAGTTATTCCTGCTTATATATTTTGTAGCTATTATAGATGTGGAATTGTAAGTATATTTAAGAAATTGGATATTTTATTTAAATTTTTCCTTGGTTTTTCATCTTTAAGGATGTTACTTTAAAATTTTTTCCAGATGTGCTATCATCTAGTATTGAGGCATCTGTCTATGTACCTCAAGTGTATTTTTAAGGCTTGTAAGAGCTCTGAATCTGAGCTTTTATCCTTCTTGTCCACAAAACTCACATGGCAAACTGACTGTTTGATGAAAATGCATATATAATATTAATTGAATGTACTTCTGAAAAGAAGAGCATAATTTTTATGTCTTTGGTGAGCAATATTGCTTCAAAAACAGTCTAAATCCAAAGAGAATTCCAAGCACACATGCTTTAAAAAGTAATTATTTTCTTTTAAATTCATTTTTAAAGTGATCACACAGGATTTGAAAGTAGAAATGTAGCCCAGCTTAACTGAACAGAGGGTAATAAATGCAGGATTTATAAATGAGGCATGCTTTAAAAACATAACTGTAAGAAAACTAAATCGACAGAGATGTGCAGAGACCAAGTCTGCAGAAGAGATTCAAACTAGTCAAAGATTTATAAATATGGGATCATCACCAATACTTGCAATACAAGTTGTACAAGTAGAGAAAGTGACCTGGTTCTCTTTTTGTCTTACCAAGTGACAGCATATGGAGAACAGTTGAGAGCATGTACAGTGATTTTTACTATGTCATACTATAAATTTCAGAGTCAATAGGGAGACCATCTTTGTGGGCCAGTTAGTGTTTTCTTTCCATGTGGAACATCATGGGCTGATCAAAATTTCAAAGCAATTATTTCACTTACAAGTATCAGGCCTTTCGAGGGTTATTGTTTAGAGGCTGGTGTGAATCTGCCCACAGAGTGGGTCCAGGAAGAGGCACATTTACATTTATAGTGGTAATCTACCATTTGGGTGGGATCTATGGATCTGCCATTCCATGTGGGACACAGCAGAAAGGTGCAAGAAATCTCTCAAGCCTGTGTTTCTTAAAAACAATTAGAACTTTGTAGGTTTGCATGTGCAGCTCCTTGTATTGAATCATTTTGAATAAATGACTGAAAACCACACCCAGAATCCTAGTTGGATAATCTCAAATTTTGTCTCCAAATTTTGATCCTGTTCTGCAAGAGAAACTCAAGCAGACCCCTTCCAAACTTGGAAGCCTTTTGAAGTTAGGGGTTTTTACTTAAAACCTTAAAGCCTTTACAATATGAAGGTTTAATTAAACCATTTATATTTGGCATACATGTAATTTTAGTGCCGCATTATTTGAATTAAATAATTTATAGGAAAATGGACTAATAGTTATTGCAATGACTGATATTTTTCAGTGCAGTACCTAAACATCTGTGCAAGTATAGGACAGTGGTGTGCCAAGCTTTGTACAAACACATAACAGTAACCCAAACACACAACCTGAACAGACAATGCAGAGGAAAGAGGGACACAGAATGACCAGTATAACAGGCTCCATTAGCATTTTTTGTCAAACCAAATACTTTTAGAGGCCTGGAAGGAAGAAGGTTGTTATATGGAGCTGACTTGCTGGCTGGCTTCCAAAGAAAGGAATAGAATATATGGAGAAGATGAAATGAGAATCAAATGTAGAGAGAGTGCTTAATCTTCTCTTTTCAAAAAAAAAAAAAAAAAATCAGAACTCATTTTACCTTAGCAACAGCTAAAATTACACAAATACATTCCTAATATTAGTGGCAAAGTACTTACAAGAAATGACTGCTTTGTCACAGTAATATATTTTGTTTTCTTTATTTTATTCATCACAGTAGTGTCTGGAGAACCCAATGAACAGTCTCCACAATAAAAACAATTGAACCAAAATTATTCTGTGTAGACAAGAGAAAAGAAGAAAATTCAGAACAGAAACTCAAAGTAGGTACTTTTACTGTGTAAAAATGTTTTTTCCAGTAAAATGAACTGTTCAGTGAAGAAAATCCTCAGGATAGGAGGAGCACACCTGTATGTACCACTGACAAGAAAGTTCATTTTGAGGTGCATAGTGAAGGTGTAAAAGAGAAATATTCTAGTGTAGCGTGTCACTAGCAGAAGGGTGATTTATTCACAAGGAGCTTCAGTATTGAGTGGCTGAATGCTCTAAGTCTGTGGGTTACATTCATTGTAAGTAAGTGTGAAGTGATGTATATTTGGGAAAATATACTCTTGGCCACGTAAAATCACTGGTAGACTCTCACTTATCATTAAATTGAGAGGCCAAAAAGCAATCCAAATGCTAGGAGTTGTTTGGAAAGGAATAGACCATGAGACCTGTGTCATCATGATGCCTCTGTGTATCCACTGTGCTCCCACATCGTGAATATTTTATGTAGCTCTGGCCCCTAATCCCCAATTCTTTCATTTAAAGAAAGTTTATCCTAGAACTGGAGAAGGTTCAGAGGACGTTAACAACCATCAGAATTATGGAATGCCTAGAGAAAGGATTGTTAATCTGAAAAAAACAATGACTGAGGAGGTCCATAAACTCACGGAGACCTGGGCTGGATAAGCTGATGAGAGCTGCGCGCTGTCTTTTCCAAGGCACCTTAGGAAGCCAGCAAGTAGCAGCTTCAAAAAGAAATAGAAGGAAGTGGTTCTTCATAAAGTGCACAAGGAAGTTGTGGACTCTCCTCGTCTCAGTTAAAACCAGATGCTCAAAGTTTGGTTACGCATTTTGATCCAGTGTCGTCATCCTCGTGTTCTTATCAGCCAGCGCTATTTTACACTCCTAGCTTTCTTTTGGAGTGCCTCCACTTTCTCTGCACTAGTGCACCAGCTGCTGCTTCTATAGCTGCGACATAACATTTCATCTCAATGAAGCCTGAAGGGAGCAATATTTAAAACAAAGGCTTGACTGCTTTACTAATTGCAGATTCTGTGTAAATACTCACAACAGAATAGCAACCGGATTGAACCAATACCATCACAGACCTGTGAATTGTTAAGGAAAGAAAGCCAGGACACAAACAAAGCTAAAAAGAACTCTCAGCCACTGCTATGTGTTCACTGCCACACTAAAAATCTTTTATCCTGTCAAAGCTATGTCACTCAGGAACCATGAAATATTTAGCAATAAAACAAGCAATCATCAATCATACATGAAAAGGCAGATCCAAAATGTGTTAAAAATACCTCCAAACTATAAAGAAAAATACTTTTAAAAAATGCCTGTTGAAAATTTTACTTATAGAAATATTATACTGAAGTCAATAAAATTAACTTGCATGAGTAACCGTGGTTTAAATGGGTAACCAGAATCTACAGTTGAAACAGAGGTGGTGAAAGTCAGACTCCTAAATTATTAGGATAACTTATAAACTGCCAGATACTCTCTACTGTTCCAGTTCCAGTGTTTACCGAAAAACAGATCTCCTCCTTAGCTACCCCACGTGTACTTTTGTCCTGATGTAGATGCTCCTGGCCAGGTGTAAACTCTATTAAACCCCAGACAGGGCACTGCTGCTGTGTGTTAGCTCTCCACAGACTGAAGGACATGTGGTTAGTCTCACTCTAAAATGCAGAAGGCATCAGGGGTGATATTCTTACCATACTATGATCTGGCTAAGTCAGAAAATCATGAAAGATGCCTAAAATCCCCATAAATTGAAAACATGGAAATAAATGCCTACAGCTGGTAGGCTGGTCCATCATAGCCCAGTGTCTTGTCTCTATTTCAAAGCTGAGGAGGCAGTTCTGTCTCCTCCACCCAGCCCTTGTCCCTCTCAAATGAGAGTCCTAACTGCTCAAACTCTGGGAGCTTTCACCTTGAGAATATGACATTTTAGAAATGGAAAAACTCCTCTAGGGCATTATGCTTTCCATGACATTCTGGTCAAAAAAGAGAGCGCTGTAATTAGATAAATAGGCAGACAGACTAGACAAGAGACAACCTCAAAACATAAAGGGGGAGGAGGAGAAGATTATAAAGCATAGAATTTGACATACTTGCTGTCTCTCAGGTTTTTCTGGCATATACAAATCACATTTGAGAGTGACAAATGAATGCACATTAAATTTAAGGACAGCTGAAGCAAGGTAAGAGTAATTTACACAGCTTGTGGTTTCCATGTGTTCTTCATTTTGCTCTGTATATATCTCTGAGAAAAAAAAAGAAAATGATTGCATGAAACCCAAATTTCAAAACCATCTTTTCATATTGTATCGTATATTATATGATATATAATACTTATCTCAAGAAAGCATCTACCCATCCCTCATGATACTAACAGTTACTTGTAGAAACAGTACTGCGGCCACAAGGTGGTTTCCCAAAAAAATTTGGGCAACTGTAAGCACCATAGAAGAATGATTTGCATTGGTTTATGTCCTTCTGTGGAAAAAAACCAGACAATATAAGAACTTCTTCTCACCAGAGTATTATTCATGTTGTGGATCAAGTCAAATTTTCTGTAGACAGATTCAGAGATTCATTCTAATTCTGATTCCCTCTAGTATGATTATTGCAGTTTTTAGGTAACTTGTCATACAAGTCAATTACTTCAGGCTGTCTATGTATCTAAAACTGTTCCTCGGGGATGCTGGAAGATGTTTCTTTTTTCCCTTTCCTGTCCTACAACAATTTTTTTTTCAAATTTCTGTGTGGAAGCAATTCTAAGGTAGATGTCATTTTGACCTGGAAATCTGGTTGGGGAATTATAAGTTAAAGACTCTGGGGAGGAAAACACTGTTTTAAAAACTGACTGCTATCTTGTCATACTGAGTATTGATGAAACTTCCTCATGGACAGCTTCATAGAATCCAAGATGGAATTTTTTTCTTCTACTGTTTCTAGGAGATCTGAAAACTACATCTCCCAGCAGCATGTCAAGAATTATCAGAGATTTAGTCTGAAGATTCCTCCTCAGTTAATGGAGGGGGACCTATCCAGGATGAACAAGGAACACCTTAAAATTCTTAAATAGCACCTCAGTAGTTAAATACTACTTTAAAGCATAGTTTTAGTTGTGAGAATGACAAAATGAGCAAAATCTCTGATTTGCCTTTTCCTCCTCTGAGTGGCCTGTGCTCAGTGGTGTCCTGGGGTCATGGGGGAAACTTTCCTGCTTTTTGTCCCAAAGCAGATAAAAACTGGAAAGAGGAACTCACATGGCTTTATAGAGTGGGAAAATCACAGGCTGCTCAAAAGTGAGGATTTTAGCTTTGGAGTCCCAGAATCTATGGGACAAAGTTCTGGGAATGGGAGCATTTCTAGATTTTTTTATTTTTTTTTTTTTAAAGTTTTAAAGGACTATGAAAAGTGATTCAGTTGAGCTAAGTCAGGAATGGCTCTAGCATCTTTACAAAAAAATGAGGGGTCTGTGTAAAGGTTAGCTACAAATGAGAAAATAAATAATTCTTGGTGCAATTTCTGTCTAGTACACACATTATTCTCACTGATACTGCTTTGACAAGGTTTCTAGCAAATCTTTAGAAAATTAACTTTTCAGTATTCCTGAAGGAAATTTTGAAGTATATAGATGGTAATTTTAGTGCAAAACACATTCTGTGAAGTGCTTTTATGCTGAAATCTGAACGTTTCAAACCTTTTCCCGTGCTGGGTAGTGAGAAATATCTCTTTATATTAATTCAAACTTCATAGATGTCACATGATAGGAATACATTCCAAAAGCTAAGATACAAGATTACTCTTTAACCATAGAACAAACCAATAGGAATTTTAATCAAGACAATATCCAATAATGACTGAATGTTTTTGGAGGCAATCCAGAATACACATTTGGGAATTTTAATCTTGACTGCCTTTGAATTTTGTAAAAAATATTTTTAAAGTTTAGGGAATATGCCACTCCAGCTGATTCCAGAAACGAGCCATCTAAGGTATTAAAGTGTTTCATCTGTTCAGACATTGAATATTGCAAATCTGTTTCGGTAATTCATACCAGATAAGTTTGCAATGAATGGGCCTAAGTGAAGAAACTTGTTTCCCTTAAAGTAGGAGAGCAAGTCAGAAATGGGAGAGAATACAACTGAGCCAAACTTTTGTTTTTAAACCTTCCTCATATTTCAGAAAGTATTAAGGCAGCTGATTTTCTTAACTTCTCACCAGCTAATTTAAAATTATTGAAACTCTGCTGTTCACAGCGCTGTGACAAACTGAAATTTCTTACACTCTATGTTTCCACATAGATTCATCTGTGTTTCTGCATATTATTATGATTGAAGTGTTCAGAAAATTTCAATCACTGTTTTGCAGGAGGATCAGGTTATCTTCAAAATATATGTGTTGGTATATCGTGACTTTAATGCTCCAGCCCACGTGTTGTGTTTTGTTTGGGCTTTTTCCACCTGAAGCAGATTCCAACAGGCTTTGCTGAGTTCTCTGAAACTCTATTGCAAACTTTGACAGTATTAAACTACATATATTATCATAAAATTATTGGCTTATCTGTCTCACAACTTCCATTTAGGGTAATTTTATATGCAGCCAATTTAAAATAATTTGAGAAAATGAATCCATCTAAATTGCTCATTTTAAGCTTACATGAGGTCTCTTTTGAAATATCAATATCAATGAGAGATGAGATTTTAGGCAGAAGAGGATTTAGGCTTCTTGGAATTAACAATAATGTGCATTTTAGAGAGCTGCTAATCTTCCCTTTCTAAGAAGAAGCCACTTTCAGCTGTTTTGAGAACTGGTTATGATGGTAACTAATATTTTAGTAGAAAAAGATGGCAAAAGTATTCGTACTTTTGTTCCTTTTTTGTATTAATATAAATTCCCATTCCTTTGTTTTCTCCTTGTAGCCAATTGCACAACTCAATCTTCTCTGTGCAGTGAAAGTTTAAAAGCCTAATTCTGTAAGTCATAAAACAAACTAAGCACAGAAAGGAATTTACAGTATGTTAAAAGAATAGGAGAAGAGGCTAATAGAGTTGTATACATTTCAAGGATAGATATAATCAAGTGTGTACAATATAAAGCAGAAGGTTCATAATGATTGAAAAAGGAGAAGGAAAAAAAAACCTATTTTGTAGTAGCTGCATGAACTCTGGCTGAACCTTGCTATTTGGCAGCCTCCAGTAAGGACAGCCTAAGATGAGGCATTAGGGTTTGAATCTGAGAAGTTGACATCAAGCAGACAGCAAGACATGATATCTTATTTTCCTGAGCTATGCTGACACAAATTGAACTCCACTTATTATTTTCTTATGCCAGTAAAGTTGCATTTGGCGTTTAAGCATTTTGCTTGCAGATGTTGGAGTGCTGGTTGTCTTAATTTAAATAATTTGCAGATTGTTTGGTAGTATTAAAAGCTAGAAACTCATTCTTCATATGAGTCCAATTTTATAAGCTTTATTTTTTTCTCTGACCTTGTGCAAGGTAAGAATTTGATATTAAATCCAAGTAGCCCAAGGGTACAAAGCCAGTATTCTGTGCTATTCAAAACTGGGAGTGGAGAAAACTTGCTTTGAGCTGTTTAACTGGTAGATATGTAAAGAAAATATAAAAATTCTTCAAAATTATTCAAGCTAAAGAAAATGAGAGTGTTATTTCTTTGTTAGGCAATATAAATCATAACAATAATACAGATCATATATGAAATAGCAATTAGTTAATGCTTCTGGCATATTCTTCATTCTTTAAGGGAGTTATATATCAAGAATTACATCTATCCCTTTTCACAGAACTAAAGTGATAGGTGCATGGTTGTCATTATTTCTGTACATAGGATACTTGAACATTTTTAGTTTTTCCATATAGATGTTACACTTTACCTTAAAGAAAAAAATACTCTTTTCTCTTGTATGTTCTGTTGCTGTTATTTCCTTGTTCGCATTTATAGACAAAACATTCAAAGAGAATACTAGTGATTTTTTGAGAAGAGAATAAGATGTCAGTTTACATTACAACCCCCAAGGGTAAATGGAGAGAATTCATAAAGGTTTAGAAAAAATGTAGTGTTTTATAATGAAATGTACTTCATGTAATTTATGACTGCACAGTTAGAGCGTAGTCTTTCTCTTCCATTTTTTTCCCGTTCTGGCTACAAATACTTAATTATCTAGGAGAAAAAATATTTTATCACTTATTGAGAAGCAATGTAACTTGTTTTCATCTCATTTTGCCAAAAGAGTTATCTTGAAGAAGTACATGGCCATGTTGTCAGATTCTGCTAATGATCTATGGACGTGATGATGGGACCTAAGGCAGAGGAGATCAGGCTCAGCCCTGGTGAGAGATCCACCAGTGGTGTCAGCAGGCCAAGGGGTCACCAGGGTCCTCTTCACATCCCTCCTTTTCCTACCCGAAAAACTAAAGTAATAAAGTCTGTCCATGTCCACAAAAAGCCTTAAAGTCACCACCTGAAAGACATTTGGGATTGCTAGTCGCAGGAAAATCTAGAAGCATTTGTGACAAGAGACAATTGGGCCTGCTCTGTCTTCAACCCAAGTTAAATATCACTTATGGATTGTCCATGCAAAATGATTTACCTAGATTGCAGTGAGTTACTTATGAAAAATGTGAAGACATATGTCAAATTACAATGTGTGTCTTAACTAAAGTGATATTTGAGTGTGATTTGATAGATTACACAGAAAGTCGTTGAAAAAATTGTGTGTCTGTTGGACTACCAGTGATTAATGAGAGCAATTAAGGACTACACAGACAATGCAGAAAAATTAAATTATTTATTTGCCTTTGTCTTCACCACAGACAATGTTTGTGAGACATTTTCTCCTTTCTGGAAATAAAGATCAGGTACTGTCAGAAGCTGCAATATCAACAGAGGACATACTCAAACAGAAGGAAAGAATAAGAGAACCACCAGCTATCGAAATGGGAGAGTGTATTTCCAGGACTTGCAGAGGAGCTTAAGAATGAAATGGTTGAACTGCTAAAAGCCCTAAAATTCAGGCTCATTAAAATCAACTACTGTGCCTGATCACCAGTGACTACCTTTAATAAGAGAACTACAGATGATCCTGGGAATTGAACACCAATTTCTTTTCTTAATGCCAGGGGTATTGTGAAACAAAAATAAATAAATGGGAATCACAGTAGAATAAAGAGAGTGTCTACTTGGCAAAGAAAACATACCTCCTTAATGTATTAGAGTTTTTCAGGCACAGTGTTCACAAAGAAAAAAATAATTTAAAACACCTTTGACAATGTTCTGAAGAGATTATTGAGAAGTGGCCAAAGAAAAAGAGATGAAATAATTTCGAAGATCAAAGCCTGGCAGCTCATCTACACAAGGACTATGAGCGCTTCACAGTGGGTCACTTCTGAACTCCTTTTGTGGATGCTCCTAAAGAACAAGCTGAAAATTAGTTAAGTGATGTTTCACCAGTGCAGATGTGGATGGAGAAGGGAGGAGCTAAGCAAATTGTTCAGTAAATTAATTGATGATTTCTAGAAACCTGGAGATGTTAGAGCAAGGAAATGTCATTTAATGTACTATTGGTTTAGGTAGTTATGTAATAATTAAGACCTTGTATTTAAAGCACAAATATCAATCTAAATGTAGACTGCAAAAGCAGAAACTTGTAGGATTCAGGTATCCCTGGACTGGAATCAAAATAAACTCACACATCATGGCTCTTATGGTTTTCACTTTCCCACAGGACTCGCTCCATGCTATTAATGGTCTAAAGGACCTACAGCTAAACTCAAAATAGAAACGTAGAAAACAGCTGTGTTTTCTGCAGCAGAGATGAGCTTAGCTGAAAAACAGTGCACTAGACAGAGGCAGTTTATCCGGAGAATATGTAAGAAAAGCAAACTTGGTATGCAATAAATTTCTTCCAGAAAACTATAATGCATGGTCAGTGCAGGAATGTTGCTCTTCCATTTCTTCCTCTTGCACTACTTCAAGTCACGCCAAAATAAATTAAGTTGCAGATCTGTTATTAAACTCAAGTCAAATTAGCTATGGGTTTTCCTAAGTTTTATTCCATCTTTTAATTTCTTTTTTTTTTTTCAGCCTACATATGCTGTACTTTGCAGTCAACTCTGGTCAAGCTTTCAAATATAGCATGGAGCTAATGAATTACTTCTGTATTCAGTCACTTAGACTTCATGAATCCGTCATCTCCTCCTGAAAACTGCTCTGGTCTGGATCTTTAACTAGTGTAAATTAGCATTGTGCCAAGAGAGACCTGAGAGATACAATGCTGCACAAAAGTCAAGGACCCAGCACTGTAGTTCTGTGGCACTATTACTACAGTGCCATTTCTAAGTGTTACAGATAGTAACAATTATATAAGGTAGATCATCTACAAAAAGAAATATAAAATTTTCTTCTTATTTATGAAAGTTTCCTCCTTTGCTGTCAAATCTATTAATCTAAGACAGTGCCCTGGGAATAGTGTAGTTTGGGTAATACTAATTTATTTTATGTGATTTGTGCTTATACTTTAAGAAATAATAGGCAAAATATGGAAACTGAATTTTTTTTGCTTTGTTTTTTGCTACCATATTCTTTGTTTCTAAAATCTTATTATCAACCTCCATTCTACTTTTCCAATAGAAGACTACTTCAAGCCACAGGCTTTTATTCCTTGGAAGCCTTTTTCAGTAGTTTGCAGCTCTCCAGGCAATGAATTTAGGCTGCATCTTTGCTGTACCCCTCAGGTGTAACACACCAAGCACAAAACCATGGCAGTGCTAGTAGAGAGCCAGCCAAGAAAAACAGAAATACAGCAGGAAGGAACCAAATAGAAAACCCTCGTGTATTCTGTCCTTGCCTTTAGGCAAAAATACTGCAAGCTGCTCTGATACCTCCAAGAGAGTGTGTGTGAAATATCTTGTGAAGGGCTGTGCTCAAGCCTAGTCTCTGTTTGTTTAAATTTATAGATATCATTAAAAACCAAAGATATTTGATTGCTGGGTACCCCAGCTGTTTAGAGCATGTTGTTAATAGCACCAAAGTTGTGTGTTTGATCCCTGTATGGGTCATCCACTTAAGAGCTGGTTTTGATGATACCTGTGGGTCCCTCCCAGCTCAGAGTATTCTGTGATTCTGTGATTATTCTTCAAATTATTCACCTACTTTATAAGAACTTGGGATTTGTACTTCTGGAGTTGCACGTTATGGTTTCTCTGGAAGCAAAGCCGAGTTCCTGCCCTGTGAAAGACCCCTCCTCCCTACCACATCCCCTCTTCTTCCTCGCTTCCTCTCATTCCATCCCCAGGCCATGCTGCCCTCCCGCTGCAAATTTTGTCCATGTTACATCTCGTACATGATCCGAGTCATAAAATAATCTCTGACATCCTGCTGTACTATTCCTTGAGGATCATCATCTCCAAAACCAATATTCCTAGAGAATCCCTTTTCCCTTCATGGCAGCCACCTGCTGCAACCCCAGCATTAACCTGAATGTCAGGTGCCTTTGTGGTAGGGGGAATGGGAGGGTGGGATAGAACAGGGACAGACTTCTGCCAGAGCACTGTGTGTGCTTGAAGACTTAAGGAAACTGAATACTGGGATCACTTTCCTCCCAAGTTTCTTCATGTAGTTAATAAGCTGAAGGGGAATATTAATATCAGTCAAAGAGCATTGCTTCAGGGAGGGAACTGGAAATTTTAATAGCTATTGGTCCAAATTCTCTCTCACTGGACTCCACAGATATTACTAAACTTAATCCAGAGAGGAATTTGGTCCACTGGGTTTAATTTAAGTATGTAATATGATGCAGTGTTGGGAAAAGAAAAATACATCTATTTGGTGAATGTATTTTTGGGATGTCTCTGCTAAGTTCAGAGAGTTTGAAGCTCATTTTTGTTCACAGTAGTGTGACCACAGCTAGAATGTCATGCTGTGTCCTGGTTTCAACAGAAAAGGCAGAATGGAACCAGAGAATGAAAAGAAGGGACACAAGCAGATGATGAGAGAGCTGAGGATCCATCCTGTAAGGAGAGACTCGGAGAATTTGGGGAGTTGAATCTGTGCCTTTTACAGAAGAGGTGGCAAAGAGAGTATACATGCACACCATAAATACAAGTGTTATGCTGACATTGAAGTGAAACAACAGCATAAAGGCATCAGGGCAAGGAATTAGACGACAGATAAAACTCTAATTTTAGGCAAAAGCTATGAAGCAAAAAAACTTTATGGAAGCTGAGTTCCATAAACCTCAATTGTTATGAGACTCTCTCGATACTCAAGCCAGAATTACATAAAGGTGAATCTGATGGACACTGTTCCTGTGTCTAACACTTTCACGTGAAATTTAGCAGGTGTTTCTTTTTTTCCTGCTGGACTATATTCCATCAACCTTATTCATTCAAATAATCTCCCTCAAATCAGTGGGACAACCTTTGTGAAAAGGCAGAATTATTTATTCTACTGGTGGCACAGTGCTTTCCTGATATATAATGGCAAAGAAACAGAGGATTTATGGCTGTAATATCATCTGACTTCTGTATCCGAAATTTGAAACATGAAGGATAAAATATGCTTTCTCTGTTGGAGAAAAAAGGCAGAGGAATTACTTTCTTGGCATATACGTTAGAAATGGCAGCACTGGTGAGATTATATCTGTTATCTTCAAAATTGCTTTAAACCAGAAGCTTGGGTAACAAAGGACAGAAGTTACTTTCATATTAGCATATATGTCATGTTTAATCAATCAAAAGAGAACTGTAATTACTTTGCTCTCTTCTTAGCTAGCTTTAAAGAAAGGAAGTCATGAACCTATAAAGTAAATGTCATCCTGTTTAGATAGTTATAGTTTTATAGGTAATTTGTTGCAGATTTTATGCAGATAATTTATAATTATTTCCTTTCATGCTCATCTTTTAGCCTGGAGTCCAGTTTTAACACAAACATAAGGACTGCAGATGCACAGAAAGTATCAATGAAACTACCTAATTTTTTTTCCCAAAATTTGGTGCACACATTTACAAGTTTATCAGCCACTGTACAGCTACTGAACTTGCCAGGAGTTTGAGCTGCATATGCCATATCAAAGTCAAAAATCAAGAGGTGGTAATAATTAGTAGGCTTGTTTAGATGACCTATGACTTTCAGGAGGCATTTGCATTAGAAGAAATTCATTTCTTCTCCCAGCCTGAGCCCTTAGCATCGCTTTGTGTTGTAGACTTTGCAATGGGTTTCCAGCCCATCATGCTGCTGCTGAGAAGGAAACAAATTGCAGAGTCAGTTGAGCAGGGAACTTTAAATTGTCAAATGTGTTGAACTGCACAGGCAGCAGCAAGATGACTGTGTTTGAAAATAGTCTCAAATTGCCACAGCTGCTTGACTTTAGCATGTTTCCCACCACAAAATAGTCTGTATTTTCTGCTTCATAGATAAAACCCCTGTGTTGGAAAAACTCTGAAGTAGTCCTGGGAAGCGAAACAGAAAGTGTATTTATGCAAGACAAGATTTGTTACAATTGCTTGCTGGCATCATAAGATAAGTTAGTTGTCTTTTGCTCTTTAGAAGCCTCTTATAGAGTTAAGAGGCAAAAAACTAGTATTCCTAAATATTTTAAAATGTTAAGCCAAAATGTGGATTTGATTTGTTATGAGTATTGGCAGTCTGACTGTTGACTGTCCTTTCTCTTCCAACCTACAATAAGTTCTAGAAAAAAAATCTATTATTTCATCACTCACTAAACTGGAATGATTAAAATATGCACCAGGGAAATGCTCCCCAGCCAGGAGAAATGTTGATTAGACTCTAAAGCATTGCATGTCCTTTGCTTTGCTGAGACCCCAAGCACAGCAATCCCATGGAGGGCTGGATAATGACATGGATGCTTCAGAGCTGCTTTTCTTTTTTCAGTCACCCAACACAAACCTATCAGACTAGCTAAGTCAAAGGTAGCATACAAGCAGTGGTGCAGTTAGCACTGTCCAGCTGCCTGTGCCTGCTTGGCCTAAAGTACTAAACAGCCATTTACATCTGTATTGATTAGCAAAACCTTCAACACGAGTCTGGAGTGAGGCTTAAGCTTCTTCTTCTGGATCCATAGGGAAAAATGCTTAACCAGCTTTAACCTCTCTACAACAGCTCCCTTCAGGCTGTTATGAAACATGAATTCATCTGACCTCTTCAAGGTCTGTTTATATCTTCCTGTCTGGGAGATCCAGTCATTCCTTCCTTCAGCCTGCTGCAGACAAATGAATATCTCATGGTACTGTCATATAAAAAGCTACTTAAAACCTTTCAATGCCAAAAGGGCTGCTAGTTTATACTCTTTGAAAAATCAACACAGTGTCTAAATAGCTCCATAATACACAAGGGTTCCACTGCTTGGATTTATTTCTTTCCAGCTCTGGGTGTTTTTTATTCTTTTTGACCAATATGTTATCTGAGCTCACGGTATATTTCATTTCTATTGTATTAAGGATTAACTTGTCCAGCCAAAGGATGCTTCAGCTGCACGTCCAATTCATTCCATTATGGGACTGATTTGTCAAAAATATTAAGCACCCTGGAGTTCAAGACAAGCACATCATACCTGAGAGTCCAGCATAGGTGTGCCAGAGGTCTGGTGGCCAAACACAAGAAACCAGCATTGTCAACACAGAAAAAGGTCATGGCAGAAGCTGGATGGGAGAGGAGAAGGGTTGAATCTATGTTGCCTTAACATGAGGGTAACAAAACGAGAGTAAAGGCAAAGGGTGAGAAAAAGATAAAAGGAGAGTAAGAATATGAATGTGCAGGGAGGTTGTTCCTCTCCCACCCCTGAGGGTAAATCTATCATTCTGGTCCAGTCTAGGCTGAGTAACTGAAGAATGCTAATGAAAATAATTTGGGAATTGATGGGAGAGTGTAATGAATAGTTCCACACGTTGCTAAGACAGGATTGTTGAATTATAAACAGTCCAAATCCCAAATTCTGGAAGACTGGAAGGAAGAGTCGGGCTGAGTGAGGTTACCGTAGTGTGAGAAGATGGGAGAAGTTGTGGAGAAACCACAAGAAGGTGTGAGCTAAAAACAGGCTAGAAACAAGAAAGGATAAAGAGTTGAGAAGGAGCAAAGAAAATGAAGGAAGGAAGGAAGAGAAGTTATCAAAAGGCAACAGAGAGACATGGAAAGAAGGGGTATGATAGCTCTAGATGATGGGGAAGGAGGAGACACAATTAAGGCAATAAATGCCTGGTGGAGCCATCCCCCGGGGCCTCCTGAATGCTCCCAGACTGCTCTGCCACCCCAACTGCAGGCAGTCTGTGTCTACAGAACTGTCTTTGTTTTTCATCCCGTTTCTATCAACCAGTGCTAGAGAGCACTCAGCATCTTCAAAAAGCTAGAAAATTCAAGGCAAAGCAAAGCTTGAAGGGAAACAAAAAGAGTTTAAAAAAGCTAATTCAATTAATAGCAAAAATTACCAAGGATTCTGGAGTCATACAAATACTTAAGAGTCAAGCATGCAAAGAAAGCCCATACTGATTACTTACAAAATAAGTAAACATGTATATATAACTCAGGTCCAATTACATAATTTTCACCTTGAAACTTATTTATATTAGCAACAGTCTCTAGTTAAAATCTAAGTTGTACAACCCTAAAACAAGCCTATTAACTCTAATTTACGGATTATTATACATGAACTGTGCAGGTCCTCACAATAAAAGAAGTATTGTTTGAGTATAGAAAGTACTTCAAATATTTTTAATCTATTTTTTTGCTTTTTGCCTTTTTTTTGCTTTTTTGCCCTTTTTTTCTTTTTTGCTTTTTTTTTTTTTTTTGCTTCAGGTTGTGCTATTTCAACTAGGATATCTTGCTGAATTCTTCTACCATTTTACCTCTTTCCCCCCCTATAAATCTATACATTTTTATATTTTCTATAATTTCTTTGGGGGCTGTTTCTTTGGTAGCATATGAGAATATTTTAATTTGGTTTTCTCTCCATTCCAATCATTTGGGGTTAAATTTTCTCTAATAGCCTAATCCCAGTCCAAATAAGTTTAATGAGAAAACTCCAATGTGATAAAATGGAACCACATTTTCCCTCTTAAGCTTGCACAGCAGACTTTTCTGGCATAATTGTGTCGTTCAAGGATAGAATGAGGTGTGACCCGTGGCTGGCACAAGCAAAAGCTTGTTGCGGATAAACTGGTAAAAATCAGCCTATTGCGATTTCCACTAACTTAGTTTGGCAAGCCAGAGAAAAGTTATAGCATCAACAGCGGAGTTTTGTTGCCACAAGTTGCTTTTCCAGTACAATGGAAGGATATTTCCATTCCAGAAAGACGTTCTAGGAGTGAGCCTGGGCTGAGTTAGGCTCGTGGAAATTGAACATAATTCCAGCAGAGCCGCGTGGCGAAGGTGGCGCTCGCTCCGGTGCCCACTGGTGAGCTGCAAGGTTGGCTGGAGGAAAGGCTGCTGCACAGGGAGAATAAGTCCCCTGCCCTCTGTCCCAGCTGCTGCAGCTCCCACTCAAGGAGATGTGGTGCTCCAAGCAGCCACACTCCCAAAGTCTGAGCCAAGGCACTCCAAGTGACAACCTCTTACAGGCATGCCCGTCTCACGTGCTTTCTGTTATGCCTCTTTGCTTTGATCTCCTCTGCCTGCAACAGAGAAGGAGATCAAAGAAAAGCTGAGCTCTGCCTCTTATCTCTGCACTCCTGCCTCTTTTCTTTCCTTTTTTCTTTTTATTTCTGACAATTGCAGGGGAAGTGAGACACGGAGGGAGCTCCTCTGTACCAACCCCAGCCTCCTCCAGCCCCAGCCCAGGGCTGCAAGGAGACTCTTGCACTGTAGCCTGAAGCAGTTGACCTCTGAAAACTGCTGAAGGTGACAAAAGCAAAGTTTCTTGGTTTAACTTCACAGGAACAATATCTTGATTCCTATCAAAGACACCAGGGTGCAAGAAAGCATTTAATAATGCTGTAGGCAGCTCCTTCTGAAGAGTCAACTGTAGCTTTAAAAAGTCCCAGCAATTTCCTTAATGAGTGTGAGACGTGTTTTTCTAGAATAATAGAAACATTTCTGAGTTAATGGTATTACGCTTGAAAAAAAAAACAGAAGTAGAAAATACATTCATGCTGAAGAGCAGCTGTTCTGTGACAGCTGGAGGAGACAACCAAAGCCAAATCAGTTCAGATTTATGTGTCAACAGTGTTCTGCCCTTAACTCTTATGCTTTACACATCTTTTCATATGTCTTTTCTCATTAGCCACACGGAAGAGACATTATTATAACATTCCTACCTAGATGCTCTCAATCTTTCCAATTGTCCATTACCCATAACTTCAGAGTGAAAGAAATTAATCTGGAACTTCAAAGAAAATCTTGCAGACCCTGTTTTCTGTTTTGTGGCTCTGTATGCTCACAGGACTGCTCCTCTCTTCAGTATTCCCAGAGCATGTGCTGGAAGTAAATCTGGTTGTCCTCACCTCCTGTGCTTCAGGTCAGCCTGGAGCAGTCCTGAGGACATAAACTGGAATTCTGCTGGGAGGAGCTAAATTGAAGGACTCCAATCACTAATTGCGGTTACAGCCCTGTGGTGGTGGACATTCAGCTCACAGAAATGGAGAAAAACAAACCTCTCAGTCACCTGGTGTTCACTGATAGCCAAGTGTTGCTCTCTGCAGACCTGCTCCTGTTGCACCACAATGCTCACAACGATGGCCCAGAGCCCCAGCACACTTTATCTGAGGTTCAGTTCCTCTTCAGTGGCAGAGCATCATTTCTGAATATATCAGCTTCTTTATGAATTTGCTGGACTCTGCATTTTAATATCAATGACTGACCTCACTTTGGGTTTTTCTAATGCTTTTGGGTTCATTAGGTCAAATTCAGGATCAAGAGCTGAATAAAAATACACCTTTTTAGGAATAAATTAACCAGCCCATTAAAAAAAAAATCAAACCACATTATGCCAGTGAAGGATCCAAAGCAAAACTTCACCACCTTTACAACTACATGAATAAACTTCTAAAATATGACTGCTTGTTGGAGAGCTGGTATGCATACACATTAACAGATTTTTTTTCTCTCCAGCATTCTGCTTTCATATTTTCAGTGGCAAATGAACTGAGACTTAAAATGAATGAGCTGTTTAAGAGTAACATGTCTCCCCTTGCACCTGCATATGTTGCTGACTATCAGTGGAGCTCTGCAGCGTGAGTTTCAGTAGCTCTGATTCTTGTACCATGATTATTTTCTTTAGCAATGCATTTTAAAAGCACTAGCAGCCTACCAAGGCTGCCACTCAGCATAGCAATTCCTGCTAAGCCTGAGACATCCTTGTTTATCTATTTCACTGTTCTTCAGAGCAAAAAAGCATCATGTGTAATTCTACCAATCTTATTTATCTTGATTTATGTGATTATGCATATGGTGCTAATTCTTGCCTTCAGCTGTGTTTGTTCAAATTACACACCCTTCCCTTAAAAATGCTATTGTACTTCTGGAGATTGATCTCTTTAATTCCATGTTTACATCCATTTTCATGCTGTTCAGTTGACTTCCTTTTTATATTTCTAGAGCAGGAGCACTTGCTGTAGAAGGCATGAGGCATATATACATGCCTTGAATCTATCTTGCTATCTCTGCCTGTCTTTTAATGCTCTTCCTGAGTTTTTTAATCTGAAGTATGAATAACAATTTAATGCCTTCTGGAGGGGCAGAAGAGCTTCCATAAAAAAGATCATATTATATGAGTTGCATGGCAAAAGGATTTGTGATTTGAATTATTACTGAACCTCACTGAGTATCCTTTCACAATCATTTGCATTTATAGTGCTATAGGTATAGGGTCTTTATGTAATAACTATGGCATCAAAACCCTTTGGTTTTGGCTGTGGGCTGTGGAAGTCAAAATGCTGGACTAGCTCAGCCTGAACTCAGTAAGGAGGGTTCCTCACAAGCATGGGCAGTCCCCATCAGTCTATTTTTCTTTCATTTAAAGATAGACTCATGTTTCTTCTTGACATCTGCCAGAAGTTTTCTAACCAGGTATAAATGTTAGCTCTCTCTGGTTGAGCCCTTCAGTCAGCTTTGTTTCTCTGCCTAAGCTTGTACACAGCCAGGATGGCTGCATGTGTTATGTTTGAGTTTCAGTCTCTCAGGTAATAAAACATTTGTGGTCTAATTTCAGGAATGGCTGGGATGATGAGTCCTCTGCTTCTCTCCTAAACTCTCCAAGGCCCTGTGTATTCACTCTGCAGTTAATTCAGCTCCTGAGGGTTTCAGTGGCAAAACTCTTGGAGCTCATGAAGGTAGACATCCACAATTGCCTCATTGTTTCCTGTGTAGGTAGGTCCTCAGATGATTGCCCTATGCAGTAATTCCAACTCCACCTCTTTTCACCCTCTCTATCCAGTAACCATGTTGACATCTTAGCTATGTTTCTGCACTTACAGTTTATATTCTGGAAAATTAATTATTTTCCATTTTTTGAAAGACTTTTCCAGTGAACCTGCATTCTTTGAGTTTTTCAGTTGGTGATCCAGGCCTTTTGTTCCTGTGCATACAGCTTGTGTTGGATTTACTGAAATGTGTGTCAATTAACAAACCCCATGCCATGTAGTACAAACATTCTTATATTCTCTGTTGTGAACCAGACATCTGGCCAGTTACATCATTCTTAATGAACTTACCAGTAAAGATCTCTCAGGTCCTCACACAGAAGGTGCTGATATGTACCTTGATAAAATTTGTAGATCATTAGAAGACAGGAAAATCAGAGCAAGGAACCAGGGGTTTGTTAATGGTTATCTAAATCAGTAGTCTTTTTTTTTTATAGAAATTAAAAATTGAAAACTTTTGACTTAGCTCTTGTTTTTCTCACATTTCTTTTCACTTATTTTGATTAAATGCTTAGATAAACACCGATTTTTTTTTATTGCTAATGAGATAAATTGTAAATTTTTTTGTAATCTCAACAATTAATAGCATTGCTTAAGGAAATGCTTCTTCATGCTCACTGGAAACATCCCCAGAACATGCTAATTGTACATTTACAGTGACTTTTAGAGGACCTGCCTATTACTGATCCTTGGCCCATTTAATATGGGTACCTTGGTGCAGGCTGTACAAGCATATGGTTTTTACTAAATTAGAATGCAAGGGAGGACTCTATCAGTTTGGCCTCAGTGAAACAGATAATTACTTTCATTTTAACATTTCTTGTGTTGTTTCATGGATCCATCTTGTCGTGTGGTGTTACACAGTTGTGGTAAGATGCATTTTGCTGGCGACAAAAATTCCTGGAGCTCACTTCAGTCTTGGGGCCAAGGTAGGAGAGAGAAGATTTGATGTGGGTGTCTCCTGGACAGCTGGCAGCCTGATCCCCAGGAAAGGCACCAGTCACTTTAACACTTCTCCCACCCCACTTTTTGCCGATAGAGAAGAAAGCTGCAAGAGGCAGAAAATCTATCTTCCAACCCTGCTCTTTCCTATGCTTTCACCTTCTTTCCTTCTACTGTGTCTCCAAAAATCCTGTGTTCTAGGAGAGGTATCACTTGTACTGGTATGCCAGAAGGAAGAGCTGTTGGTTTTTTGAAGGAGACAGAAGATTGTGTTAGTCTCTGCTCTTCTTGCACCTGACTATTGGCAGGACAAACGTCTCCCAAGGATAGAGTGAGAGGGTTCTATGTTGTGAGCATCATGTGTGCAGCTTTGCTCTCAAGGGCAGCCCAGCCGAAGGCAGCACAGGCAGAGCTCACACGCACGTGAGCACTGGCAGGATGGAGCAGGATAAAGACAGAAAGCAGCCAAAGCACAGGGGAGTGAGTTAGATGTACAAGCACAGTGGTCAGGGTGATGATAGGCACACATGTTGCTAGTTCCTCTCCCCCTCCCTCCTGCCAACCACTAAAACAAGCAACATGTGATAGGAGGAGGAGAGGGGTGAAAATCCGAAACTGTACTTGAAAAAAACCCCACCCATCTGTAGTAGATACATATTTCATAGGTCTTGTTTAGGCTTCATTTACGCTCTTGGAATTAATTTCCCTCTCTTACAGAGCCTTGTGGTCCACTCCAGCTCCTTTTCAGCACAGTGGAGGGAGGTGGCAATAATCTGAACTGCAGAGCACTGCAGTCTTCTCATTTAGGGAGGGAGAAATATTTCTTTTGGCAAGCAGAGGTGAGCCTGTGCTCCAAGGTCTTAGGTGTACTTAGTGAGGATGAATAAGTAGTGATGACTACATTTGAATTTCATGAGATTGCTCGACTTTACAGTAGGTGTTTCTCAGATTTGAAGCAAAAGAAAATATGTTTCCAATTTTGAATGAAAATTAATTCTGAAAAAGATCCATTTTAGTTAATTTTCATTCCACAATTTTGATTTAACAATTTTATTTTGCTTCCTGCATCAGCTGTAAGGCTTTCCAGAGGCATATTACTGGCATGTTACATCTGGTATAATATCATTATAATCTTCCTTTTTTAATATCTTAGTTATTCGTAAAGGATATTTATATTCACTACCAATAAAAAACAACTTCATCTTCTTTCCTAGATCAAACTCTCTCTTGTTTTGTAATAAGACATTATAAGAAAGTGGATTGAGTTCAAAAATAAGTGAAGTTTCTCTTTACACCTAAAGAGTATAGTTTTAGTACTCAATTTTGTAGGGTGAGGGAACATTTAAATTTTAATAGCTTTATTCTGAAACAAAGCTTCAAGCACAGATGTAAATAATTCAGCACTGGAAAGCCTACGATATGCTGCAATAGCTCCTTGTGTGCCTAGAATTCATCTAGGTAGACATGAAAGCAGATATTAAGCTGCTCTACCCACAGCAGTGTCACCACGAGGCTGAGTGGTTGTAGGTGAGCCACGGAAATTCCCTGTCTGGTTGTCTGTAGAATGGGGATAAGCTATTCATTTCTCTGGAATGCTGTGATCCTCAAATAACGGATGATGTGAACATCTCTGTTGAAATACTGCATCATTAATTTTCCATTGCTCTTTTGCCAACGTTTGAAGACATTTAGATCTATGATGGTTCAGACTTTAAAGCTACCAGCAGTACTGCAATAACTGTTTTCAATTTTTTTTAAAAAATCTTCTTTCTGAACCTCTTTCTAAACTTTCGCAACTTGATCCTCAAATGCATTCTTACAGAAATAACTGATTAAGTTTCCTGTGCATTGCTTCTTCAGATAATATCAGACTGTATTCAATAATTGATTCAAAGCTAAGAAGAGTTTTCTGTCCCCTCTGTATTTTGGAAGCAGGTTCCTGGATATTGTTGCACTGTGACATGGTGGCCAGGAGTCTCGACTGCTCTGTAACTCACCCGCACAGTAACAGATTTAATCCTTTTGAGAAAATACAGCAGAAATCAGAACTGGAAACTTTTGACAATCATTTTGTACAAGAAGGAGTAAACAGAGAGCACAGTTCTTGAATTGCTGGGTTGCTGAAGCCTTTGCTCCAGGTTTTAGGCATTCATTGCCACCTGAAATGACACTAAAAGCAATTTTTAGAGAGTTGGTGGACTTTTTCTAGACTTTTTCTGCCTATCAATAAAGTTCAGCTGATTGGAGGTTGCTCATTAAAATTAAAGCAGTTTTACACATATTTTTAAATGGACATGTTTATCTACTCTTTGTACAGATAGCACTCAAAGAAGCTGCAAGATTTCCTATAAGCAAAATCCTTCACAGAGCCTAGCAGTGGGCAAATATAAATGAAACACATCATCCCAGGAATGTCCATATTATCGCTTTTGTTTTAAAAGCTGTCCACAGTAATGAGCTCAACATAACCTCCTGCCCCTCAGATTTCTGCAGAGCGATCCACCTGGAAAAGAGTTAAGTCCAGACCATAACTGCACAACACAGTCTGCAAGTGTCATCATCTTTTCCTTGCAAACCCTGTGTGCGTGTGCATGTGTGTGTATGTCCGAGCCCAAGTTTTAAAGACTTTGCCTAATCACACCTCACTTATTTATAAGTAGAACATGTGGTTTAACTTTGCACCCACTTTTCTACTAGGAGACTAAATGTTAACACCCAGGGGCACCTGTCTTAGATTAGTGAATAGTTTACTGCAAATGATAGAACCAAACTGATGGGATTATACTTGGTTCAGAAGCACAAAATTGAGTTAAACAGTCTTTTTTCTTTTCTTTATTCATTTATTTCATGGTACAGAAGATGACACTAAAAACAAAGGGAGAATGTGTCTATAATGCCGTAGTTAAAAAACATCTGACAAGTTTTGCTGACATGTTTTCTGTGTGGAAGGACCTGAAAATCTCATGTCCACTTGACAAGAGCATTTTTGTCATTCCACAGCAGCAAAACAAGTGCAAAATGTGAAGTGGTCTGCACATATGGCCTTAGAGGGCACTGAGGTTTGGTGAGGGTCAACTTTTTTTGGATCTGGGTAAATTTCATGGTCCCAGCTGTCCAGATGATTTGCAGAGGACACCAATATACTGAAGCAACCTGCTGTGAATCTTCATCCAAACAGGTTAATGCATGGCAGGCACCCTGTACGGTTCTCAACAGCTTCACAAAAATAAAACAAACTTTCACCAGCACTACCTTGAGCTTTCCTCTGCTTGTCTTCTCATTGATGGGATATAAATTACGTGATTCTCCTATGATCATCTAAAACTCTTTTCTTCTGTAAATATCAATTAATTCTCAACAGCATTGTCAAGGAAAGAGTTATACTTTCATGGATACCGTGTTTTTTAGATTCTGAATTAACAATCCAAGTACTTAGGCACAGCCATGATGGATTCTTTTTTTTTTTTTTACAAATGTAATATTAAAGAGGCAATAATAGATTTCTTTTTTAATGTTTTCAACCACTGCCCAAATACACAAACATGTCTGCATACTTACACATACATTCATACTACACACACATGAACACACATTATTACTTTACACTTAGACTGTTGAGTCCCTTCAGTCTCTATATGTGTCTAATATATTTTTTCCCTTGTTTGTCATCAACCTCTGCTTATCAATGCCTCTCTGTTTGATTAGTGTTGTGAGCTGCTTTGGAGTAAATACACAGAGGGGGGGAAAGTGGAATTGGTAGAAATTAATTGGTAGCTTTTCTGGATCACTTCTTACTGTCTGTTGCTCTGCCCCACTGAACCTTTCTTTTTTCCCAGGGTATTTTTGTGGTGTCAAATACTGCAGCAAGGCTTTGTCATTTCTCTGGAATGCACACTGCATGGTTGCTGTAATACTGTTGCTCCCACATTTTCAAACCTCTATTTTAGATGTCTTTGCTGACACAAATTGGAGTAATTTAAGAGGCAACTTACAAATAACTTATTTTTATGTATTTTATTATGATCCCTTAATAGCTGATTCTCAGGCATGAATGGAGCAGCACTATAAACTTCTGCCCTTTTCAACCTTGTGGTCACAGAATTTCACTTCATGTTAAAAAACGGTATCATTGGCTTTCATATTCAATTGTCCAAATGTTTTTCTGCCAAAGGAAAGATTAGCATTTGATTGCAGGCGCTCAGAAAAATAAGATACAAAGTCCCAGCACAAAATTGGATATTTAGAACCATAGGTTAAACCTTATACAGTTTATTATAACATGGTAATCCTGGGTGAATTCAAATATTCTGCCTTGTGTCTTGGCACAGAACATTGCAGAGCTCTTGGTAACAAGCTGGCAGATACTGTCCTGTCAGTGTTTTCTTCCAGATAAGTGTGATTCCCAGGAATTCCTGTCACCCACCTCTCACTGCCACTCCTTCCTCTGTCCCACTCCTTCATCACATCATAGCAAAACCTTCATGGCAGCAGTGAAGAAATGACCTTTTATCCTAATTTCTCCTGCTGTTTCACTGTACCTCTCAGTGCTGTGGTGCCCCTCAGGCTTCAGGTGTGAATCCATCACTGGCACACACTCCAGGCTTTCTTGCATTGTTGAAAAATTCTGCACTGAGCTCCTTGAGCAATGCACCAGTCACGGTTTGTGTCTCTGGACACAAGCCTTCTCAAAAGCATATGACTGAAATGCTGCTTTATTGATTGCAGCTCTCTGATAGGAAGAAAAAAAAAAGTCAAAAGTAGACTATGAATGGCAATAAATACAGTATGGGAATTGTGAGTTATTAGGGACATCAGCCCCAGCAGATGTTTTTATCCCGTAACAGAAGCTGATTTACCAAGTCTGCTTACAGCTGGCCTTGGAGCCCCACAGAGCTGAGTCAGCAAGCCAAGCTTTGCAGGGCTGAATCTTCCCTTGCCCTTCACCATCAGCAATACAAATAAGCTTTAATGATTTGAGAGAGCCTGAATTCGTGCTCAGCACCTTAAGAGAAAGTGTGTGGTGCAGTTGCTGCTGAGGAGAGTGGTTGTGTTGGTAAATTTAAGATGCTGGTTTCCTCCTGCAGGGGAAAGGCTCCCACTTCTTTGTGAAAACAACCCATGTGTTGAATATAGCTGGAGCTGCTTTTGCATCAAGATGCCTGCCCTGCAGCTGTGAAACCTGCAGATGCATAAATCTCTACCCTTTATGATAAAATCTGTGTCGTGAACATTTTCTTATCACAGCAGATCAGGGAGAGGAGAAGAAGAGAAGGATGAGGAAAGGCTGCTGACAGATTTGAGCTGCTTGGGAACATGGACCACTATTTAAAGAAGGCATCTGAGTCGTGCTTTCCCTGGAGCTGGTAATAATTGTGCCTTTCGCTTCCATGGGAATAGGAGGAGGCTTTTGGCTGGCAAATGTTTGCATATAGCCCAAATCAAGTCATTAGTTGCCATGTGGCCAACCTGTATTTTAAGGCCCTCCAGCTGAAAAGTCCATTTGCATATTTATCCAGCCAGGAACATGGTAATTAAGTCTGTGGCATTGTACACAACCCCGAGGAAAGTCTGCAATTCAATAGTTCAGAAAGACTCCTGCTGATTTCAATGGGGCTTGGAGCAGTCACACACTCGGAGGGTGTTTACTGCATCCCAGACAATCCCAGTATTTGCAGGAATGATGAAATTAAAACTTCAAATTATCAGCGCCTGTGCCATGGGGAAATACCAGCTCCACCTCTTAGACCGGAGAAAAAACATTGTGAAAGGGGTGAGATTTGCTCTTGGATGTGCTCTCCTGGCTGTTCTTGGTTCGAGTATACCCAGCCTGTCCCAGCTCCCAGCAAAGCTCATCCCTGCCCTCAGGGAGTGGGACAGAGGCTTGGACCTGAACAATGCTCAGGGCTGTCAGCACAGGGTAGGGGGAAATGATCATGCCAAAGATAAACACAAAGGCTTTAGCTGCCACTAAAACATGATCTTGCTATAAACAAACAGCTGTAGCAGGGGAGGATACTTGAAAGGTAGGTAATTCTTCCATGTGGGGGGAAAATGTCTGTGGTAGGGAAAAGGCATTTAGCAGAAGTGAAAATTAACTATCTTTATGGAGGCAGGCCATAACCAGTTCCTGCATGTGGAGTGTTACTCTGCTAAAAGAGATGTAACAGTCTTTTCTGCAATTCAGGGGAAAAAAAGTAAACCAAACAAGAGTGTGAGCTGAAATCCATGACTGCAAATGGGGTTTCATTTTTCAAAGGTCTAAATCATATTTTATTGATTTGGATTTGTATTTTTGGGGATAAATACTTGCCTGCTGTAAATCTTCAAAGTCCTTTTGATTACATTGGAGATGCACACCATCCAAGGCTGTCCTCTTCCCCAGCATACCTGTGAAACTTTCATCCTTCAGCAGCAACCTAATCACAGGATCACAGTATCACAGAATAACTAGGTTGGAAGAGACCTCCAAGATCATCAAGTCCAACTCACACCCTAACACCTCAACTAAACCATGGCACTAAGTGCCACATCCAGTCTTTTTTTAAATACATCCAGGGATGGTGACTCCACCACCTCCCTAGACAAAGTATTCCAATACTTTATTATTCATTCCATAAAAAACTTCTTCCTAACATCCAACCTATATCTCCCCTGGCGCAGCTTGAGACTGTGTCCTCCACTGTTTGTCTGGTTTGCATCTTCTATGCAGCTGATAATTGTTTAATCTACACAAAACTGTGGCAAAACCCAAGAAGTATTGCCAATACGAGAGACATCTTAAAAGTAAATTGAAAATATCAAACCTTTTGAAAGGTGCTTCTACCTCCTGCCAAGGTTCATGCACTGCAATTTCTGCACCACCTTCCAGCTCCTCTGTCTCGCTGAACCTCAGATATCTTTGCCAGCATGGGTGGGCTGTGCAGGAGAGAGGAGATTCCACAGCATATTCCATATTGCTGAATGAAAAGGGGAAGGGAAAAGAGGCCTTGCAAAGAGAGATGAAATATTGACCCAGAGGCAGCTAAGGATGCCTGAAAGAGACAAAGATGTTGGGCCTGATTCAAATCCCATTGAAGCTGATGGAAGCATTTCAATGGGCCTTGGATTGGACCTCTGCAGTGAAATGAAATGGGGAAATAATGAATAGCTTTGGAGACAAACAAATTGGGAAGTGGTGGAGGGAGATGGCACGTCTGTATAGAAAAAAGTGGTCTGGCAGGGAGAAGAGGGCCTGTGCAGTTGAGAACGCAGATAGGGGTTGGCAGCTCACAGCACAAGAGCTTGGCAATGACCTGAAATACTGAGAGAGAGATTTGTTTGCTTGGGGTTTGTAGTGTGTGGCAGCAAACAAGGCCCAGAAATGCAAAAGAAAGAAGAGCACCCGGCTGGCTGAGTGGAAAACAGGGCTAGTGACTCCAGCCAAGGGGACCCATCCCAGGAGATTTCCCTTCCGCCTGTTTACTTCTTCATGGTTTTAGCCAGGAGTTAATTTTTAACCTTTGAATATCTTGCCCTGAAAAAAAACATTTCAGGCAGGTTCCAGTGTAGCAAACTGTGGATGTGACCTAATAAATTCTCAACTGTTTGGCAAAATATCTAGGGCTTTTTTTTTTAATAAAAAATAAAAATATATGATGATTCACCATGTAACTGTTAAATCCAGATTGTATTCCAGATTGTAAGCCAAACCAGCTTCAGATCCTTCTTCCTCATCCCGGCAGAAAATCCTTTGCCTAAGGTTTCTGGGAAATGGGAACATATAAGAAAAAAACCACAACAAACAGAAGTATGAATTTAATTACCAATACTATGCTCCAACCTCAGAGGGGAAGAAGAAAGATAATTGCTTAGGGTCTCTGAGTGGAATCCTGTCCCCATGGCCAAGACAACAACCAGTCTAGCCAGCATCTCAATGACAAGAGAGCAACGTGCAGCGTGTTTTCTAGTGTCAGTGATTCTGCATACAGTCATAACAGGTAAGTGAAATGGTAATTAAAAACTAAAGGGAGTGCTGGCCAGAGGTGAGAACAGGTGGCATGGGGAGGGGGCAGCAATTTGTTGAGTATAAATGGGCAAGATAAAAATATGCAGCAGCAATAAAAGCAACATTCTCGTGGGGAATTTTTGCAGACAGAGAAATAAGGATCTGAAAAGGAAAGGTGGAGGGGCTTTTTCCCCAGACTGCGTAAAAAAGCCTGGACAATAATTGGCAGTCCAGCAAATGCTAACAGATTGTTATGATAAAGCAAAGAGTCCTGTGGGAAGATAGATTTGAAGTGGCAAATGTTCTTGTGAGGGATAAGTGTGAGCTCTCGAGGAGGAATGGCCACAAGGAGAGGAGGATGTGGTGGTTTCTGGGGGATTGGGGCTGCTGGAGATTCCCAGGGTGCTGCCTGCAGCAGCACGTGTGCTGCTCGTGGCTGTGCCAGGACAATACTCAGCTGCTGGTGGGGCCATCCTGCTTGCTGTCCAGGCAATGGGGTTGAGATCAGGGACATGAGAGGAGAGACAGAATCTTGCTCTGACTCGTGGGTTTCTCCAATGGTGGAGGTCTGAGGAAGCATCTCTCAGAAGCTGAGGGGAAATGGGCTCAAGGGTGATCTTAGATACAAACAGAAGAATAATTTGGGCAGAAAAATCTTTTAGCGAGAGCAGAGTCCCTTTGGTCATGAGCTTGTTTGGTTTTGGTAAATGGACAAACAGCATCTCTAAATCTTTTATTGGTGTTGCACACGGCTGTCCTAACAGAAATATGTCCTCCTTTCAGCTTGGAAAGCCAAGGTTAATTTGGTCTTAAAATTTACCTATTGGATTAATCTTTTCCATATTAAAAACACACACAGGAAGGACCTGAACTTGTTTAGAAAACAGAGAGACTTGAACTGCTAATATATCAGATTATATTTCTCTTTGGTTGAGGGAGGAGAGATTCCCTTCTCCTGAGGTTATAATTCCTTGCTGCCAACCTGCAAGTGATCTTCCCTTCATGCAGATAAAATGATAGAGAAATGTACACAAGGACTCCACTCCTGAGTGCTTTAAGCAATCCCTTCATTTTTACATGTAGAGTTTCCACCTGGTTTCCTAAAAAATCTTGAACTTATTTTCTCACTTCATTCAGATAAAATTATAAAAGTCTACTGAATGTTTATCTGACATAAAATGCCTTCTAGCAGGAAAATAACACCTTGTCATGCAATGTCAGCTCAAATCTTTGGAACGTGCTCACTGATTATTTCTGTAACAGTTTATGAATTATCATTCCTATGTTTGCTTGTTGCTGCTGAGTGTCTCTGCAAGTCAAGGGTTATAAGATTCACTTTATAGACACATAAAATGAAAATAGAATATTTTACTATAATTCTTTTAAAAATGCAAGCAATCAAGAGGCAGAAGTCTGTAGGAATCACTCCTTTCACAAGTCATTTCAGATTAGTTTTAAATTTTGTTACACCAGGGGAGAAAAATATCTCCCTGTATGTTTGCAAAATACCTACTTCAGTGCAAACTGTATTTTGACAGAAGTCTTTGATCTCTATCAGAGTGCAAATGACTAAAAATTAAACATGAGGAAGAGCATGGGGAAAAGCACAAACTAGACAAGGGGGATCTTTTTCTTCTTCATTTCAAATGTCATTTAAATTCTCTTTCGTAGACAGGTATTAGGAGACACAACATTGGTTCTGATCCTGCTTTGTTCCCTTCCTCCTCAGTCATCTGCAAGAGGAGATAAGTTGTGGAACTTGGGCTAAAAGATGTCAAGTGGGACTGAATTTTCTGGCTCTGAAGTATTTCCAACCTCTGTGGGGCTGTGCAAGACCCTGTTGCCCCTGAGTTGCAGGAATCAGCAGCCACAGAGGGCTCCAGCAGTTCATGAATGTACAAATAAATAAAAGAGATTACAGATGTTGCACGGAAAAGTCAGAAAATATCTTTTAATATCTGGGAAATAAATTGGGCTTAATTCACAAATGATTCAACATTTTGTGGCCTCTTCTGTCAGCCATAACTCTATAACTGTCTTAACTTCTCTTGTGTAAATCCCTTTTTTGTCAGGTACCTACTGAAAATACTGGTTGGATATTTTAATAACCCATTCCTCCCTGCTCATGAGAAGGATCTGATGAGAATAAAAACAGTGTTATATAGGTGAAAGGCAGGTGGTGAACTCTTTATTCCCTGCCAACATTAGCCTCTACTCAAAATTCCACAAGTAAAATATTGCCCTAACATCCTGATTTACATTTCTGTCTCTCAGATATCTGTGTGTATTTTCAGCTTGGAAAAGTGCACGTGATTCAAGTCTAGCCTGTTTGTATGTCCTAGCAGCTTGTAGTGTTAAACAACAATTTCAAACAGTTCAATTAACACTTCTCTTCATTTTCTGGTCAAACAAATATGGGCAAATGAGTCACATGAATAACAGGAGTCTGTGTTTATGCTGAGAGCTTTCAGCTTCTAAGTGTGCTCTATGGTCCTATAAAAATGTCACCATTTAACACATGCAAATTTAGTGAGATTCACAGATTTCATGTTAAGCACATACTTAATTTTTTTACTGGGTAAAGCTTCTCACCTCCTTGCCAGCTGGAGGTCTTGGAGATTATGCTTTTTTTGTCTCCTACATGTTCAAGGCCATATAGGAAAGGCAGAAAATCACCACAGCCCCACCAGCAGAGGCTGTGACTGTAGCAGGGGAGCAGAGCACTGCAGGATTCACTGCAGCTAACCCAGCACATTGGCTGCTTGCGTATCTCTCAATGTCCAAGCACGGGGGCGTAGGGACAGTCCCTTGCCTTCACATGATAAAATTTGTCACATTAATTACTGGTCGCAATATTTTCGAGAGTGCTGCAGAAAATTAAAACATCATTTGAAAAGGCATGTGAGAATAGCTTGTTGGGATCACACATCTCTTCGTGATTATAGGTCTCTCTTTCCAGATTCTGCACTTTCTGTGACTTTGTTTGTAATGGAAACACAAAACAACGCCACTCTTTGGGTGTCAAACACTGTCATTCGCCCCCGGCTCACAGCAAGAGCTTTGGGGGAGATTGGTTCAGTTCTCTGTAAGAGCCGAAACAAGGGATGCTGGGCTTCAGGTGGCTCTTTAAAATGCTGTCTATTCGATCCAAATGATACAGCAATTCGTGGGTCATGGGTGACAAGAGCCCAGCTCACAGCCTTTTCAGCCACAGCTATGGGTTTGTCTGAAGCTAACTCTAGTTCTGGTTACAATGCATTGTATACTTTTCATTACAGAGCATCTTAAAACATAACAACCAATCAATACTTTTGCTATTACCTACAGCCTATCATAACTACTAACATTACCATATTCATGTTTCTATTTTCCAATCACAAAAAGTTAGTATGTTACAGTTTAAGCTCAAAGTTGCTTTTCAGTTTTCTCACAGTGGAAAATTTTGAAATCTTTCTTTCTACTTGCAACACGGCATTTTTGTTTGCCTGTGAAAATCTTTTTGCTCGGTAAAAACACCTTTTGTTTGAGGTGGATTTATCCTTTGATCAGAGTCATAAAAGCCCATTCCAACTCACATACTGACATACCTATTCTTAGTTATCCAGAGAGACTGGCTCAGCAATTCTTTTCTCCTATATCAAATCTTGCTATCATTTCTATTCCTTCTTCGGATTCTACATTCAAAGATCTTTCTGTTACACGTATATATCACATATATGTATACATATACATATACATATACATATACATACACATACATATACATATACATATACAGACACATATACATATACATATACATATGCATGTACATACATATATACATATACATATACATCATATACACACACATATCTGTGAGACCTTCCTGTCAAATCCTTATCTTTCCCAACTGTTCTCCCTCAGTCTGCTGCAACATTTCCGACTGTGGCAGTGAGGGGGGGCCGGAGGGAGAGGCGAGCGCCGGTCCCGGTAGGAAATAGCCGCAGCAGGGCGGGTTGTGCCCTACATTCACTCGTTCGCTGCGGTGATGCTGCGATGGTTTAACCTGCCGGGGAGCGCACGGAGCGCGGCGTGGAGAGCGAACTCTCCTGCTGATACCCACCTGGAGAGCACCGGCTCCAGCTCACTCCGACTTATTTTTAGGCACCAAGCTTCGTAGTCTTTAAGGGCAAAGAGAGGGGAGTAAAAATAGGCCAATTAGTGCGATTTCTAAAAAAAATTCCTAAAAGATCTTGAGCAGTTGCAAAGGTGACTTTAAAATTTAAGAGGAATGAAAAACAAATGGGCTGGGTAGGAAATTTGGGGCCTCTAAGAAGATCACTTAGCCAATAAATTGCCTTTTTTATTCGAGGATCTTTGAAGTAACCTCCCAGGAGGGACTATCTTAAAGCTAGCTTTAGTTAGTAGCATTGGGTTGTTAATGGCTTCCGAATGTACCTTCGCAATTTTCTAATCTTACTGTAGCCTCTTCCCTAATTTTGTTATTTTTTTTCATTTTGTGTTTGAAGAGCAAACTTAGAACTCTGAAAAGTGGGAGTTTTGTGTAAACACAAGGTGATCTGTTCCCTGTTTGTCACACAGACTCACGTTAGTCTCTTTGCAGCATTGTGAATTTTAGGAAAATATTTCAGTCCTGCTTGGAAATCTCTGTGCCATCAACTCATTGGACATCTGGTTTCAATTTACAATGTATCTGCCTGAGGGTACATTGCACCCCCAGAGTAAATAATAATAATAATGTTAATAATAATAACAATATCTATAATATAGTAATAATAGATGTAAATGAAGTACACGTTCTTGTGTTTCCAGTGCGGGAGAAAACAAATTAGAAAATGAATTGCCTGGAGGTTTGCATCCATGCATTGCACGGATGGTTTACATTTTAAGCAACATGAAAACAGACTGCCTTCAAGGAAAACCATGAATATTTTGGGAAGATTTATTTAAACCAAAGATTTGAGGAAATGTTAAAACCAGATGAATTCTATACATAATAAAAGTGCTAGATCAAGGAATTCGGTTCAGCACTAACTGTGGGTCTAAGTATATGAGCAAAATCTATATTTCAGATCAGGGATGGGTAAATGTCTTCAACCCAACAGGAAAGCAAAATGTTTTCTGAAGCTAAGTGCAGATATTCACCTGGGAAGGTTAAAAGAAAATGGCTCAATGGAATTGCATATGTGGGGGAATTTTTAGACTCTAGTGTTCCCACTTGAGTCTGTCTTGGAGAAAGCAAAATCTTTCAGAGAAAAATATCAATCTGAATAAAGCTTGCAAAGAAAGTGAGAAAGATAAATTAGTGATGGCACCAATGACCATTAACCCCCTCACATTTTGTAATAATAATCTTTACTGTTATTCCAAAAAAGAGAAGAAGCTTTAAGACAGACTCCACAAGTCTGTTGACTGCAGCTTTCACCCAGCTGTCAGAAGTTCAGGTTCAAGGTGCCCCTCAAAAGCAGTCACAATCACAACTTGAACCTCCAGGTCTCATCTCCTGGGACCTGACTCTCCAGCTATTAAATATTCATTCAGGTGTGTGTTTTTCTTCCTCTTGTTTTTCAAGGAGAACTTCAGAGGGTCTCAAGGTCTTCATGCAGACCTTGATGCAGAAACCTCACAGGTAAAATTCCCATTTCACAGAAATGCCAAGAGCAGCAGAAACTGCAATAGAAACAATTCCAATGCTGCAGGTCACTGGAAAACACTGGAAGGAGGACAACAAAAAATTTGGTTAAGAACAAATGCTTTTGTGTGTCCTGGCTTAGCAGATGGTCAGGGAAGGGAATAGCTGGGTGATGGGAGGTGCTGCTGCTCAGAACAAACCCTGTGCTGCAGGACAGGAGCCTGGTACAAGGTAGGAGACCTTAAATACCACTGTGGTCATGGTATGAATAAGGACAATTTGGCTTTTGAGCAATATACACCTAGATATGTATGTATGTGAAAGAGAAGAAAAAAAATACACTGTGTATTTCTGTAGAAATATACTAAAGGGAAAATTCGGGGAAGGAAATCAACACGGAATGTGTTTAAAGAAACACTGACAGAACCATGGATAGTGTTCATATTTCACTACCAAACACAATTACAGAGCAGGAAAACTACCAGGGAAGAAAAAGTCAAAATCCAAGTTGCAACCATTTATTCAGCAACAGAAAATATAATTTGAAAATTAAACTTTTACTCAAGTGAAGTAAAGAAAGAAAAGTTTCTGGAAGATGGGAATATATGGTTCCATGTCTGAGAACTGCAAGAAATTGGAAAAACAAGTAACCAGAGGCTGAAATTAATTATTTGAGTGCCTCAGAATAGAAAAGGAGCACATTCAAAAATGAAAACATGAATAAACATAGAAGAGAAATGGGAACCAGAGCGGCATTTAATGTTATTTTCCAACAAATTCAAAGATTAATACCAACATTACCCTGTACCTTACACATCATCAAGTTTAGACAGCATCAGAGACAAAAGACCTGAAAACAGAGGGCATGAACAACAGTAAAAATAATAAAATAGCCCTGATCCAGTCAAATATTTACTTTGTTTTAGGGAAATTTAGATCAAACATTAATTCTCCTGGAAATGAAACATGAAATAGATGTGCTCTAAGTGGATATAGTATATTTGGCCAGGTAGCTAGTGCTGGCCATTATACTATATAGTAGTATGTACTTTATATATACTATAGAGGATATACTTTATACTAGAAATAATATAATAGCCAGGTTAAACACACAAAAAAAAGTTATGAAGATAATAATGGGCACCCTGAACTACTTCATCTTCAAGAAAAGCATATGAAGAAATAGATGCAAATAAATGTGTTTTATCCCCCCTTACAAAGACTTAAACAAGGGGAGACATGGGAAGATCAGTGGATATCTGTGATCTAGATTTTAAAAAGTCATCAAAAGACCAAACTAAAGACACCTCTAAGTCTGGGTTGCAGTTTTGTGTGTGAGTGGGAACTGTGAAGGAGACAAGACCATGGAGGAGTTTTAAAGGTCCCGGTCTCACCACGGCACAGTTCTGGAACAGAACCACAACTGTGTAAGGGGCTGGTGTTATGCTCATGCTGAAAACTGAAATTAGGCAGCCAGCCCTGGCGGAGGTGTACAAGTGGCTCTGGTAGACCTCACAAAAATGAGGAAATCAGACAGTATTCTGTCAGATGAGATTCCACTTCTTTACAAAATAATTTACTTTAGAAGGTACAAATTAAACTGTGTATTCACTCCTCTGGGATCCAAATTTGCTGTGAACTTCTGAGGAAAATGATTTAGGCATCACTATGGACAGCTCAGTAAAGACATCTGCTCAAATTCAGTATGTAGCAGCAGTCAAAATTGTAAATTAGATGTTAGGCTGCATTAAGAACTGAATGGCTGTAATACAGGAAATATGGTACCATTTATAAATCTGTGAAACAGGCCTGGAGACTGAAAGCTTTCGGTTTGTTCTCTTGATCTCGAACAAAGAGAAAGAAAGAAAGAAAAACCAAAAGTCTGAGGTGGCAACAAGGGATCATAAGAGTTACAATGAGGAAACATTTAACACTGGAGTCCTTGGGAAAGAGGATCTAATTTCTAAAGAGGAAAAAATAAGCATGCAGGTAAAGGTAGAAACATATGCTGTGGTGGAAGCTGAAATGGAAATCAGATATTCTGACATTGCTCTTTTGTACAGAACCATTTCTGTGGTATTTGAAACAGAGCACAGGCTTTTATAATTCTGCCTGGTCTTGGAGATCTGCTAGAGCTGCTGACACAAGGTCTGGAGTTCCAAATTCTTTTGGTCATTCAGTGTTTGCAGCAGGAGGTAATAGTTCAGGAAAATTTCAATTCTTCTCACTTTTAACACTTTCCACGTTTCTAGGGACATTTGCAAAAGGCTCATTTGTATAAGTTCAAAAACTCTCTTTAATTAAAAAGCCATCTTTGTGAATGCAAATGAATACATCAAAAACTCTCAGAAGTCCACACAACTAATAATTAATCTAGATTTCAAGGACTCTCTAACACTATTACATCATGAATACCTCCCTTATTCAAGAATGGGCATCCTTCTAGCAATTAAAAGTAAAATTTAGAAGATAATTAGACACAATTCTCATCACAATATTTTACACAGGTATATGATTTTGAAATTAGGTCAAGGGAGGGAGGGAAAATGGTGATTCATTACAGAGGCTCCAAGAAGTAGAATTACCCCATCATAACTTCTAAGTAATCTGTTTCTCTGAGTTGTCAGTGTAACAAATGATCATTGTTAATAAATTAGGAACCCAGAGAACACTTTACAGTATATTAATAAACTGGGTGCAGTCTGACATGTGTCTTTATCAAAAATATTGCCAATAAAATTTTTGAAAAGTTTATATATTACAAAATCTGCAGACTGTATATTGCTTATATACTGTGGTGATGTGCCATACAGAAAAAAGATAATTACTCCTTTAATATTGCACTTGCACAACCGCAGTGACAGAATAAACCTGGGATGCCAAAGCAATTATGCCAAAATACATCAGCCCTTGCACTCCCTGGAATGATAGGGGAAGGGATAGATGTGATTTATTTTAATGGACCAGCAGAGATAATAAAGAATTGCTTAATGTCTTTCTTCACAGATTTAGATCTTTACGATAAGGTTTTTATGAAATAGAATATATATAACCCAAATAAAGTGAAACCTGATTTAATGAAATTGCCTGTCAATAGCACATTTACAAGTTTGGGTTTTTTTCCTTCAGTCTGGTTCACACAGCCTTTTTTGATAATTGTTAATAGTAACTGTACTTGGATGGTTCTCTGAGCAATCAAAAGTTATTTTCTATAACTGATAGTATGGTCTGGTGGAAGACAATACCCAACAGCTCAGGCAGGTCTCAGAGTTCTGATCCCAATTCTGACACTGGTTCTGTTACTGATTTGCTGTTTAACCTTAGAAGTAGCATGTGAGGTTGTATTAAATAGGTATAAATAGCACCAAGAACACAGAGTTTGTCACAGCTTTAATAATGTCTATGGAGAGCCTGAAAAAAGCCCTCATGAAGTCTGGAAGGCTTTCTAGACATCCAAAATATTATTGTTTAAATAGTCTGAAGCTTTAATAGCATTTCAAGCAAAGTTGAGTGCACACAGATAACAAAAATTCATTTATGTTTTAATATTCAGAACTTTCAAACATAAAGTTTCTTTGATTAATATTTTTGTAAGTATACAATCTAATGTGCTCATAAACATATGTTTTACTGCATTTTGCCATTTTATCTGTAGACAGTGCATCAAAATTTTGGGGAAAAATAATTTCCTGTTTGGTATATTCCTCTGTATGGTCGTGCTGCTGAGCATTCAAGAGATTTCAGCAGAAACTCAATAGGATGCTTTTTGTGAGAGCAGCTCAAAGATCAGTAGGGCAACCTAGTATGTGACAAGATGAATATTAAATCTGTTAGTGCCAAGTGTCTCATTTCCCAGCACTGAACTGAAACTGTTTCTGATACTTTTCTGAAGAAATCTCTGTTGAGATTTTAAAGTCTAGATAGGAGCCAAGTTCAGGGAGAGGATTCCAAAGTTATTTACCAAAGCTGAGTCTCTAGCAGTGGCAGAAGCCTCATCCCTGGAAATGTTAAAGGCGAGGTTGGACAGGAGTCTGAACAACCTGTTGTAATTACAGATGTCCCTCCTCATAGCAGGGGACTTGGACTAGATGACCTGGAAAGGTCTCTCCAACCCAAACTATTCCATGGTTCTCTTTCCAAACATTTGGCAAAAACTGGGTAATTAATATTCTGAAACACTTGACAGCAGAACCATTCCTTTCTTTGAAGAGCTAGTGCTCTTCCCCTAAAAAGAGATTGTAGAGTAGGAATTCTGCTGTTCTAGGAATCTTCTCCCAGTCATCTCTTCCTTCTCTGATATGCCCTCTAATAGTTCCCTGTCAAGTCAGAGGCAAAAATCTTAACCAGCTTTTGTTCCTGATCTTCTGCTTCAGGACCAAACACACGATTCTGATGGGTGCTTTTTCTGCCTTCTTCTGTTTTGAGAGGTTCTCTATTTAAGACCATTAACATTGAGGAGAATAGCTTCAGAGAAACCACTGGGTGTCACATGGGTCAAGTTCTGTTGCTCAGAACCCAGCAGACATCCGAGATGTTAGTCTGTATAAGCAAAGAAACTGAAAAAAATCAAGTGGGTTTGTGGGAGTTAAAACTACTTGAAATTATTAATACAAATGGTAGTATGGAAGCAAACAGCTGAACCAACAGCAATCTCCATCCCAAATACAGTCAGGTTTCAAGACCTGAATGGAAAGCGAGCATTGAAGGGAATCTCAGTGACGTTGTACGTGAGTAATTTTGTGTCTGTTTGAGATGAAGGAAGTACCAGAGCAGTGGGAGAAGAGGAAAACAGCAGACTCAGAAGGATGTTAGAGTCCAGAGGACAAGCCAACAGAGTGTTCAGGACCAGTGCTGGCTCAATGAGGTGATGAAGAAGTTGGTGTTGGCTGGACAAAATGTTATTGAGGCCCAAGGTGTAACAGCTGCCCTTCATTCCAGAGAGCTGAAAAGAAGCATTTACAGTCACTTATGAAACTATAGCAGTCTCCAAATCAAAGCCAAGCAACATGTCATCACCCAAACAGCACAGGGAAGTGCCTGGACATTGAGGAATATTTGATAGAGTGAGGAGAGGGAAGCACAGGACATACAGACATGGGGCAGAAGTCCAGAAAGAGAGAGTGAGATTATTTACCAGAGTTCAAGATGTGGGCTGGAGGCATGGGCGAAGGAGAAATATCCTACTATTTGATATTTGTTTGCTCAGGAAGATTAGACTTTATCAGCCTTCAAAAGTATGCAAATTTGGATGGAAGATGCTCCTGCCACATTCAGTTTTTCCTTCTTTCTAGAAAAATCTCTTTTTTTTAAAGCCAGCTGCTTGAATCCTAAGGATGAACCATGTTCATTATTCAGGGAAACCTGTCTGCGTGCTCATCTTTTCTCCTGCTCCTGATCCTAACAAGGCACCTATGAGACTGAGCATAGTGAATGCAGAAATATGAATCAGCACTATACCCCACCGGTATATTATGGAAGAACTTCAGAGATATACGTAAACTTAGAGACCCACAAATAGTTATTTCACATCTTCAGAATCTTCTGTCTCCTTGAAAATCATGAACCTGAGCAAGTAGAAAGTTTCCAGTGAAAGTTTCCAGTGAAGTCAGTTGCTCATTTTCAGCAGGAAGCAGTATGGTCACATGGAAAAAAAAAGTCCATAACTAGGTGCTTTCCAATAGATTTTCTTCCTGCAGGTACAGAGGCAGAGGAAAACCTGTAGAAGACATTTCAGTAATGAAAATCTCATCTCCCTGTTGCTTCTCTGTGCTCCACTGCAGCATCTCAAGCTGTGGTATAAAAGATTTCATGATTAAAAATTTTAGATATCTTTCTTTATTTTCTCCTAGGCGTCTGAGAAAGTTTGCTGGGAAATTTTGAATGGGGTTCAGTGGGATTTTGATCAGATACTCAGGGAGAGGGCTGAGGAAAAGATCTTGGTGGATTCAGTGTAAAAGTATGAAGATGGTAGTCAGAACAGCCAGGAAATGAAATGGGGTAATGATGCATCGAATAACTTACTGAAAATTCTGCAACAGGGAATAGAGCCAAAATCTCAGTAGAGATGTGAGTCTTTATTTCAAAACAGAGCAAGAAACCTCTTGGCAAAGTTCCCAAAAACAAGGTGTGCAGCTGAAAGAATTATTTCCAAACAGTTCCATTCCAGAAGTACAGATTGAATGGAGATTACCACAGTTACCCCCAGGGCATGACTAACCAGGACTGGTGAGGTAGATCGAGCTGGTGAGCTCTCTAAAGACTGACATTTCAATAACTTATTGTGTGATAAGGGCCAGATCCTCAGCTGGGCTTGGCAAGGGCAGCTCTGAGGACATCAGTGGAGCTGTGTCATTTTATGCCAGGGGAGAGCTTGGCCCGTGGAATGCACGCAGAGATGATTCATGGTTTAATACCAGGTAACACAAGGCTGTGTCAGAAAGACTTTAAACTAATAAACTGTGATAATCTAATCTTGTTATCTCAAATACAAACCACTTCATCAAGCTCAGATTAAGTCAGTATGGGCTACATCTTCCCAGCCCTTTAGGAGGAAAAATACAGTAATTTACCATCTGGTTATGATGTGAGGGTCACACGGAAAGAACAAAAGTCTCTCAATATATATTATTTTTTGTATTCTAGAAGTTTGGGATAATGACTCTACTGTCAAGAACTATTTGTAGGAAAGTTATAATGAGGGGATATGAAGAAATAGTCGTTATTGCTCAGCTCAGAAATCTAACAGGGTTTGCAAAATAGGGTAGAAGTTTTGCCGAAATACTGCTATTGTTCAGGCTCTGGTACACTGACATTTGTAATATTGCTTCATTCACTTTTTCATTTTACATCTATTTGTACAAGCTTGGAAGTCAATGCCACGAGTCACTCTATATTTATTTGGTGAAACCAAAATCCCTGGATGCTTGACCTCTTCCTTGTGTGCAATCCTATATTGCACAAGAATCCCTGACCTCCCAACTTCAGTAACTAAAATTTGGGGTCACTTGCCCAACTTATTAACTTTCTCAGACTATTATTTCTCAGATATTTCTCAGATAGTGGAAGGTTATTGCTCTTTATTGTGAGAGTAATTTTTTTGGAAGTTAATCCTAACTCACTTGTTGGTGGAATGATTTCTGTTTTGTATAAAATTTGAACAGATTATTAAAATGTATTTTAATTTTTTTATCAAATTCTTTCTGATGAACCCTTAAATGAGTGAGATAATAGGCATAAAATTGATAAAAGATATCTGGGGAAAGGAGTAAAATAAGATATTCTACAGATGGTTAACAAAAAAGTAAAGGGATTGCATGGAGATGTAGATTTTGCTTAGACATAAGGAAAAACTTTTTTAATATTTAACTAGGATTAACATAATTTTAAAATCACTCCTCTGTTATTTTGGACTTTTCTAGAACCAAGTCCATAAAAATTCAAAGTAACTGCATAAGATAGTGGCTGTTGATGAGACTTTTAGGCAGATGCCATATTCCACTGTAGTTAATGAGTGCCCTTTGCTTGATCTCATTTGGCTTTGGGATGCCCCACTTACCTTTTAATCAAAATCTTGCAGTCATAATTGAGCTGTCTTGGTATTGGAAGTATTAAAGGTGTGTCAAGGCACTCTCTTACTAATCCAGGAAGGGACAGTCTTTCCTGAATCCCAGAGACACTTAATGGTTTATGGGACACGACTTTACTCTAGGTGTCATCTTTTAAATAGCAAGTAAAATTAAGGTCTGGCCATTTGTGATTATAAAAGATCATTAATTTCATTAAGAATTGAGGTGCTCAATTCCCTTGCATCTAATTGAATAGTGCTTAAGTTACATTTCTTTGTTTTTCTATTATTTCCTGCAAAAGAGTGATTTGTTCTGATATTTAACCTGGAGTTTAAATGATGAGACATAATATCCATAAAATGGACAGCCTTAAACCCACATACACATCTTTGACAGCACTTAATTTATAAGTGTTTCTTTAATATCCCTTTTTTGTTCCTTGTGATTATACTGGCTTAATAATGTATCCATGATATAGGATATATTATGTATAGGCACATGCATCTCTCACCCTATAGGTAACATAAAATTTATCATGTGTTCATCATTCATTAAGAATTAGATGAGATAACCAGTGTGGAAACAGTCTTTTCTCCTCACATGAAAAGATGCATCTGTTTTTTTTCTCTTAAACATCCAGATAATGAACATCTGAACTGAAAAAAATAGGTCCTAAGTTAAAGGACACCAAGTTGTCAAAAAAATTTCTCAGCAAATATTCATTAATATCTATGAAAGGAAAAAAATCTTTCATAAATAACTGAAAATTGTGAATAATTATTTTTTTATATAATATTTCAGCTTATTTAATAATAGTGAAAAATATTTTTTAGGCATATGAGAAAACTGTTCAGAAAGATTATTTTAAAATAACAGATTACTGCTTCCAGGAAGAAGAACTTATTCAAATTTGTTTCATTTTCGAACTTGTAACCTTTGTGGCAATGAATGCAGTGACAGAGAATGGATGCAGCAGCCCCAGCTCCTGTGAGCCAGAGGGACCCCTTGAATGAGTGGGGACTTCTGCTTCAGGCCCTCAGCCCCTCAGTTTAGCAACCTGGGAAAAATGTCCTTTGTATTGTATCTAGGGAAGTGTAGACTATGTGCAGATGTGCTCCTACAGGGTGAAAAAAGCAGTAAAAAGTCCTGACAAGGTAAAATCAGAAATAAAATTGGGAGTTCTCTTCTGATTTGTTCAGTCATTAGATATCTTAATTTTATCATTGAATATGCAAACATACACTGTTTTTAATTACAGATTAACTGACTGCACTGTCTTTGACTTTCACTTTTGACAATTGGAAGACGTGTATACAGTATTATCTGCAGAATTAGCAAAACTATTTTGACTTTAGATTGAATTCTGGAGTGGTATGTGTTGGGATAATTTTTCTATGGTTACCAAGAACTCTTCTGCATTTAAGGTGATTAAATCACTCACAATCAATTTGTTATCCGAATTTTGAATTCCTTCCTCAATACAGACTCTAAGGATTCAAGATGAGTGTGGATTTAATGATAACTGAATAAAAGCAAGGCACACAGAATTCATCACAGGATTTGTTCTTGTTTGAGGAAATGCACATCTTACTCAAGGATTTCTCCTCAAAGGAATATCGATTGCCAGTGACATTCTTAAAAGCGCTAGTCAAAAAGAAAGGAGTTTTTCCTATGATTTTCTAAATAAATATCTGGTTTACTTCAAATGCCTGACACCAAGATGGAGATGGTTATAATATAAAATAGATCTTAGAGAGTGAACTGCAACATGCCTGTTTGTAGCGTTTATAAGTGTATTTGATTTCACATTGCTCTGTTTCTTAAGCTATATCAAGAACAGCTTAACTGCCTGTGATGATGAGTTCCTCCCAGAGCCCTCTGCCTGATTCCAGCAGGGGCAGCTCCCTCTGTTCACCCCTACTGTCTCCACTGGTTGCCACAAGGCTGCAATACCTCTCCTAAACATTTTGCTTCTTTTCCAACAATTAATAATGTATTTCTAAGTATCTAACTAGTTGCACTCCTGCAAGGTTTGCAGGTTCAGATTCCTGCTAGACTTCACTTGAAACTTCATCTTCCTCAAATATTCCATTTCCATGGCTGTTTGGATTGTGTCAGTGCTCTGGTAGTATTCATAAGCAAATATGATCGTAATTTAGGCCTCCTCTTGTCAATGATGCATGAGAGATTTACAAGCATTAATACGAGTTAGGATGTAAATCCCTTGCTCAACAATAGCAGAGAATAACCCCCTTCATATAGATTCTGATGACCTATGAACCAAGGGTCAAGTGGGCCGTGCCACAAATTATCTGACAGCAACAGATGCCAAAGTCTTGGGAGGCAAAAAAAAATAACAAAAAAACTGAGGACTAGGAAATGCTTGGTTCATTTTCACAAAGAAAAAAGCAATTGCAGCTATTTCTATAACTTCATGTGTCAGCCATTGACAGCCACAAATTATAAGAAGTAAAACAAAGATTCCTTCTTGCCTGGCAGCAAACTTCCTTCTTTCTCCAAAAATACACAAAAGCAGCTCCAAAATAAATAGTCATCACAATTAATTACCTACCCAAACTGAGGGCTGTGCAATAAATCTTTAAAGTTTTCAAGTGCACTTTCAGTATAAGGGAATATTTGGAGAGTCAAGCAGCAGAAACCACAAAGTATGTCAATTCTGAAAATAAATGATGTTTTCATAACTCTGAGATAATCAGATTAGTTCTCCACTCCTTTGCCTCAAGTTTTATACCTGCCTAACTCCATTGATTTCAATAGGGGTTTAATCTATGCCACATCAGGTCTATATCAGTCCTACATCAATTGTAAATTGATTTACACCAGTTGTAAGTTAGAGGAGGATCACACCCAGTGTAACAGTTCACAGGCCCTATGGTTTGTTCTGCCTTTGCAGTTTATTCTGAAATCTGGTGTTATTACTTTTGGCTGTTGTAGGGTTTTTCTGCCACCCCACAGGTGTGTGAAGTCCTGTGCACACAGGGAAGAGGTACAGTCGGAACCACGGAACTGCAAAACCCTTCAACTTTTATTTTCTAACCTCATCAAAGTAATTTTTTTTTTTTTTTGACTGGACACTGCTTTTTCCCAGGTAGTGATGAAAGTCCCAAATCCTGCATATATTTTTCCACTTGTGAAATCTATCTGTGGACACAGCACCTGACAAGATAGGAAGCCCCAGTAGAAGTTATGGTGGAATTAGAGCTGTGTTGAGATAAGGGTGGAAAAGAAGAAAAGAAAAGCATAGGCACCATTTGCAAAGCAATTATACATATGAACACCCTTACTCGTGTGAAGGTTGTCCCCAGAATCTGCATTTTGTTCTATATGACAGGAATAGTTTCAAGTTTTAATTCGATGAAATGACTTTGAATAACCTGGCTGGACCATGCCCATCATTACCAGATTCGTCAATTCACACTAACAATGCCTCAAAACAGAGCATAAGAAACCTCAGGATTTGTATCTATTCCATAGTTTGTTGAAAATTTAAACATTAATGAAGGTAAGAGCAGAATAAGATATTGAAAAGATGCAAAGGGTTGTGGGTCCTCGTTTTTATGAAGATGATTCTTTTGGCAAAGACTTTCTGTGAAATTGCAGGTGGCAAGGGAGAGGGTCTCGTTCCTGAGCTGCCAGATGAGCAGCGAAACTCAGTAGCATTTGGTACTGGTGTCTAAACCCTTTCCTTTGTATTGCAATCCCCTGTGCAGGGACTTCGGACAATATGACCCCACTGGATGTTCCATCCTCTCAAACTCCAAGTCTAAAATTCTATTAACTCAGGTTTGATTCTGAGTCTGTTTTGTCAGAACAAACACCTTTGTTTCACGCTATGTTAAATGCAGTGTTAATTAAAAGATCATAATCATTGCTCCCATTCCCCCACGAAACCCTGAGACCAGAAAAGGCCTGCCCTCTGTGTAATTTATGCCTGTGACTGAGGGGATACCTATCTTGCCTGGGTATTGCTCAGAATCACACAGTTCATCAGCTTGGATCACAAGCAGGGCAGAGGCACCAGCCTGGGGTGGGGCAGAGTCATAAACCAAAGGGCAGAATGTACCGTAGGGAAAAACAGGGGCCAAAACAACAGGCATACAGGAGCAAACACTGATGAAAAACCATTTGTGAGGTTTTAAAGTAAAAATGAGTGCCTCCCATTAAATCTGTTTGCAGACATCCATACAACAACTGAAGATGTCATATCCCACTTCATTTTAGCCTTTTTTGTTCTAGCAGCTGCCATCAGCCTTGTTTTCCCTGCAGACGCTCTTGCAAACAAGATGCTAGATCTCAAGGGGATTTCTGTTTTAGAACAAAAAATTGCAAATAAATGGAGGACTGTAAAATATTTCAGTGGAAGGGAAAATGAATAAATTATGGGGGCTCTGACCTGCTACTGTTTTTTGTTTGTATTTGTTCAGAGATTAGCGGCAGGGAAAGCTGGAAATTATTCTGCACAGGCATGATATTTCATGCAAGATAACACACATTTAAAATTATGCCATCATCTTTCTTGTACGAATGTGAGGTTAATTCAAAGGGCCATTTTTTTTCTTCTAGTTTTAGAGGGGATGGATAAAATCTGTACTGGCTCTGTAGTGTTGCTGCAAACTTGGAGTTCATAAGTCCTGTTGTTGCCCTGGAAAATATACTAGTGGCCGATTTGTACCTGAATCAACAGCAGAGTTGGGGTTTTTTTGTGGCAGAAGAAGGTCTCCAAGCTGGAAGAGGCTTTACAGAGGTGTTTCATATGTTGTGCATATTTACAGATACCGTGGAGAACGCAGCAGGAGCAGCCAGTGAATCACGGTCAGGTTTATGTGCAGTAACACAGATGTTGAAACGCTGCTGGCCGTGTTCACTTAGCCAATTTGGGTACAACCTGAAAAGATATTGCTTCCATACAGTTTGGCAGAAACAGACATTTGGTTGCACAGGCTTAATGGTTTTGACTCTTCCAGCTTATTGAATGAAGAGTGTGAACATGACTCTGATTGCCTCTTTATTTTCAAGGGAGGGAAAACAACCAGCTTCTTAAAACGGTTTAGAAGTCCCACTCCAAAGCAAACCCATTGGTATTTGAAGGGATCGGTAAAAACACCCATTTCAAACAATTTAAAGGATTCCGTGAATTGCATGTATGCCTCGTCTGACACAAACACTTATTTTCCCTGGAATAATACCCACTGAATTGTATAGAATTTGAAACCTTCTGTTCAATACAGCAGCACCATGCATCAGGACACTATGTATTTTCAGTGACCCATGGAATTTATATTGGCAATAGAAATGAAAAAATTGCAAGCAAAGCAAAGAATATGCCAGTCAGTGTCAGTTTATTGGTGGACTTGTCAGACATGAGCCAACCTGGAGTTATCACCTAAATACCTGTTCATATGCACTATTAAATATGTATATATGAGTATATATTTATATATTAATGTGGTTTAACCTCAGTCAGCAACTAAGCACCCCACAGCTGCTTGTTCACTCACCCCTCCACAGCAGGATGGAAGAGAGAATAACTTGGTATAAACAATACTCAGAAATGAAATATCAGTGTGTTATCAACATTGTTCTCATACTAAATCCAAAACACAGCCCTATACCAGCTACTAGGAAGAAAATTAACCTTATCTCAGATGAAACCAGGACAGCTGACACAAGCACATATATCTATGCATGTATATAAATTCATTTACATGTATTTGTATGAAAGAAGATGCAAGCGCAGGAAAAAAGCATATATATTGAAAGGGAAATCAAAGTAACAATTATGCTATTTGGAACTAAGGAGAATCTATGAAAAGCAAATCTAGCTGAAAGTAGTAAAGTAGTCGCAAACCTTGAATGGATACCCTTTTCCATGTATTTCAAATAATTTCTTGGACATCCCATTGGCCATCATTATTTACACGTAGCTTCCAGTAACAATAACCATTGCACCTACCTACAAGTGTGAGATCTACTTGCAACACTTCAAGTGATGATGAATTTTGCTCATATTTGTAACCTTTCACTTTACAGCTTTGACATTTCATAAGATAAAGTGGAAGGTGTTTATTGCTTAGTGGGGCTTGTTAAATGGATTAAAATGTGAAGTAAAGGCTTAACCCCTCTCATGTAGCATAGATTGAGATTGCATTAGATCCTATACACCTAAATCTGCTGTACCTACATAAAAATGCAGGTATCTATAGAGAAGCAAAACTTTCTGTCAGTGAAAAGCCTGCCAGAAACAAGTCAGTTCAGGCAAGATACAAGTGCCTGCTTTGCCTAGGAGAAATATTCTTGTCACATAAAAATCCCACCATTAATCAAAAATCATATTATAGCTTCTGGAATGAAGTTTCCTTTACTACTCTTTAATAATAAGTCTAAGATAAGATAAAATTGGTAATTGTACCTTCTCTTCTGATAGAAGATAATACTAAAGTGGTATAGAAATTTGAGTTACAAGAATATATTCACCCTGCTAATAGGCTTCCATTATGTGGTCTTTACTGATTTATTCATTACGCATTTTCCGCACATATAGAAAAATTTAATTGAAAGTTACTTATTACATTGTTACAAAATGTTAACTAGAAAGTTTTCTTTAATCAAATGATCATTAATGCTGGGTGAGCTGGTTTATTTCAATAGCGCATTTATCAGGAGCAAGAATAACACAGGCATTGACAACAATGATTTCACAGCACTGTTTGTTCTGCAAGCACTTTCAGGGACTAAACAGATGCTTTTGCAGCTTGCTGGGATAGTATAATACTTTATTTATATTTATGACTTTTCATGATCAAAGATCTAATGACATGTGAAATGCAGAAAGGTATATAATATTGTGCCTTATCAAAGGAATGACATTACCAAGGATGGTAAGAGTTTGTAAAGTCAGATTCTGCCTCGTGCATGTCCCACAGAAGTAAGTGGAAGAGAAGTGTTCACACTGTCTCAGGCAGGAAAGCAACTTGGCATAACATCCTTCATCAAAGAAAGAAGGAAAGGGGAAAGTGTACTGGCAGCTGTAGCTGTATCTAAGTCACTTTTGCATATTTTGCATTCCCTGGAGGTGATTTTTGTACCTGTCTGGTACTACTGTACGTCCCGGCAATAACATCACCCATACCCTTGGGAAAACTGAGGGTTCTTCTTCTAAATGGACCAGTGTCCCTTTTTCTGAAGTCCTATGCAAACAGAAAACTAAAAGAAATCTTTTGTCCTGAGGAGGTGGAGGATGAGGCACAAAGATATTACCAAGTGGGCACAATAAAGCAGAGGAAAATCTCCAGGCAGGCAGCAGCCTAAGTGCACAGGGCAGAAATTCCAACCCTGTCCTATGCAGCATTTTTTGAATTAATTCTGGCATATAACTGGATGTAAAATCTATCATAAAGCAGGTAGGAGAATCTCATTGCACACCAGATTTAATTCTCTGCAGGCAGTCCAGCACACAATGGCTCCCACAGCATCCAAAGAAGATAAGTACAAACCTGCCTTCTTGCATAGTGGTTACAGACAGACAGGCACAGCCCACCCACAGGGTAGATCCAGGCACCTTCCATGGGATTTTAAGGCATGTTTGCAAATATTTCCTGTGTTTGACAATAACCATAACTACACTGTAAACATCTCTTTTATTTCTGATTGCACACTGCTCTAGAACTGCAGAAAGCTGAGTCATTAGGCACATTCATAAACTCCGTAGCTGGCAGAACCACAATCTGACTCAGACTCAACTGTCAGTGTTTGTTTCCACGGAAAATTCGGTGAAAATCACAGAAGCAGAGCAGCTACTGGAAGAAATACCGTGGCAAACTAAGGCACAAAAATAAATGAGAAAAATTCTAGCTGCAAGTTCAGAGACACTGACCCACACACTAATCTGAAAAAGAGACCTTACGCCCCTTGTTACCTCATATCAACCCTGAGATGAAGACACTGCTGCCCCTTAGTCTCTGGTAACCATTCTGGGACCACAAAACCAGTGATTTAGAAGATATGTGTGATATAATTACATGGTCACATGCATTGAAATCTCCAAGCAATTTGCCATGGCCTATGGAACACTTACTCTGGGTCACTTCCAGTTCCAGCTGTAGCAGAGGGAATGTTCATTGACAGCGCAAAATTCCTGTGCAAGCCTTACAAAATGCTCCTTCACTGTTACATGGGCATGGTGGAGCCCTTCGTCACTGCTGCTGGTTCCATCCCAGTAGCCACATTAACCTGTCCCCACACCCTGTTCCTAACTCCACAGAACATGAGCAATCCTAGGAAGAATATAACAAAAGTGCACCAACACAAGCGGGTTACTTACTTTGTGATCCTTAATTTGATGGTTTCCTTCAAGAGCTCCTTGCAGTAAACAAACCTGAATGGTGGTTATTTCTGGAGCTGCTCATACCCTGTGTGACTTGGCCTCTAGCCTGGAGCTCTGCTTTGCAACCATTCTAAGGAATTGTATAAGAAAACCACACATGCTCAGTGATGTTATGCAACATCTGCAGAGAGCTATAATTGTTTGGAGAAGCCAAATTCAGAATTGATGAGTAAGCATTGCTGGGGAGGCAAAGCCTTGCTCTGAGTTACACCCATGCACAGCCAGCAAGTTGAGTTGCTGGCAAGTCACATTCGTAATGGTGCCCCTTCAGAGCAGAAGTTAGCCTAGGGAGGCTAAGCTGGAATAATTTAAAAGTCTTTTCCATCCCTCAAAGACAAATTCTTCCTTGCCTTAGACCTCTGCTGATGTCAATAGATTTGTTGAGACTGTAAATCAGGCCAAAAGCTGGCCCTTGTTCGGTCCAATTACCCCATAATAAACTCCCTGAGGACTACTCTACTGATGTGTGATTTGTATCCTTTCTCCTCTGAAATGCTATATTTATGTTTATAGATTGAGTTAGCAGTTCTAAGGGAGGGGAAAGGCTGCCTGAATCATTTAAAAATGGGAAAATCCATATATTTGAGACTTGGTATGAAATATTTGCTTTTGGGCTGTAACATTGTGTACTACTGAACTGCTGTCTAAAGTAAATATTTACAGCCAAGTTGCAACAAGTCCTAAGAACATGTGATTTTCTGTGTGGAAAGACTCACAGATAAGGGTGCGACTTTCTCCCAGTAAAACACCGAGTTAATTGTAGGTTTTTTAAATATTATCAAGCATAATCTTGAAATTAATTTTTAAGTGCTTGCTAATGATTTTTAAGCACGTACCAAGCAGCTGGTTTTGTGTCTGATTCCCAAGTTCTTAAACAGACAACTGTTTTCCTTTTAGTGACTTTGTCAGGCTTAACTTGGGATTAATTTGACTGCAGGTGTCAGATAAGCACAGTATTCTAGCAGCACTACCGAGAACCATGTGGACAAAATGCAGAAGCATGAAAGCACGTTGGTCAAAACTCTGAAAGATTGATGGAAGTGAGTTATGCTGCTTAAATATCCTTGTCTGCCCAGAAAAGCTAAACTTGCAAGAGGGGCATAAGGTATGCTGCAGCTAGAGCTCTGCCACCATCCCTGTTAGCATAGATAACTGGTCAGGCTTTTTTTAATCGCAATTTCTCTGTCGACATAAAATCTAGCAAGCAAGCTTCATAAATCACACAGTGACAGCTAGAGTGGTTGGCCAGCGCTAAACACAACTGGACTCTTCTTTTTAAGCCTTTGCTTCTTAGGTCGCCTGCGTCAGCAGTACTCTTCAACAAACATCTGCAGTTCATCTTATCGTTTGAAGAAATATATGAGTTTCTCCATCGGGGTGGTTTTTTTAGCCTCAGCTTCTTGATTTGTTTGAACACCATCTGCTACATATAAAATGCAGAGAATTTGTGAAATGTGCATGCAGTGAGAAAATTTTAATTGTATTAACCTTTCTCTTTTTGATCAATAACTTCTTGCATTCATCATCTCCTGATATGTTAAGTAAGCAAATAGATGTGTCTAAAATACCACCTGGATATTTCCTTTAAGATCTTCTATCTCTATAATACACGAATAGCTCAGACACAGAAGCAGAGTTTATCCCTTCCAGCATTTAAAAGTTATTTTAATACAGTCCAAGTTACACATCCAAAAAGAGTTTAGCAGTAGTAATCTCTTTTACAGATTTGCTCTCATTTTATCACTCTGCACCTAGGCCTGTATTATTTGCATTGGGGAAAAAAAAAAAAAAAAGGAAACGAAGTTAATTGTTCCTAGAATTAATCACCAGAAGACAAATATCTCTGTCGATGGCTGGAGCTCGCTGCCAGCAGCCGGGGCTGGGCTGACGTGTGTCATGGCATGCGATTGCCACAGGGTGGTAGGAGAAGTGCGGCTCCACGGCCACACCAGCCCGCAGAGGAGAAGGAAAAGTTTGGAAAGGGCGAAGGAAGAATCGCTTTCCACTTCGTCTAAACAGAGGTATCAAAAATAAGGTTTAGCTCATAGCAAATCCAGATGGTTAAACATTTGACCCATATCTAATCCCTCTGCCAAGTGTGCACCACCACCATCACCGCTGTCATAACACAGCACAGGCACTTAAAATCACTTCAGTTCCAAGAAGCAGCACGCGTTTTGGAGAAAATTAAATTTTAAAGCCTGTTGCAGAAATAGAAAACACGGTCCTGACAACATGTTATGGCTCCAGCTTTGAGAAGAGTGGTATCATATACACTAAAATAATTCACTGGGACTGCAGCTCGCTGCTGTTCTGTGCATTTTGTAATGATAATATTGTACAAAACATGGAGCAGCGCTTTGATCTTAAAAGATTGTTTCACTGAGACCTATTTATTTTACTTAACCATTTAATAAAAGGATGGGGACATTATTTGCCAGAGGAAAAACAGATCAGAAAAAAGAAGTTCTACCTCTCTTGTAAGTCCTATTCATTGTACTGGTGAGTCCTATGGGTTATTGATTACTGATGGTGAAATATAAAGGGGAAGGATCAAGTGACACATATGCAAACTAAGTCCTTGGGTTTTGGAAATTACCTTAATGCCACTGATGTTCAGATTTGCTTTCTAGGGCGTCTTACTCAAAACACAGAATACTGCTCGTTTATACTAAGAGACTATCCGAAACACCTTGATTGAAAAATAAATNGTAAGTCCTATTCATTGTACTGGTGAGTCCTATGGGTTATTGATTACTGATGGTGAAATATAAAGGGGAAGGATCAAGTGACACATATGCAAACTAAGTCCTTGGGTTTTGGAAATTACCTTAATGCCACTGATGTTCAGATTTGCTTTCTAGGGCGTCTTACTCAAAACACAGAATACTGCTCGTTTATACTAAGAGACTATCCGAAACACCTTGATTGAAAAATAAATAAATAAATAAATAAAATATTAAAGTAGGAAACATGGCATGTGTTTTATATAAATATAATATATAACTTCCAAATGCCTTCATGTTCTATTTGGGGATTAATATAGTTATGTCCAACTAACAGACGAGGAATGAGAGGAATATTGAGCTCAAGACCTTCAGGGTATGGAACAAACTACATATTCAAAAATGGGCAAGGTTTATGTAGTATAGTATCATGTTTTAAACAGTTCATAAAAGAAACCAAGTGTCAACAGAGCAGTGTGGATGATATAAAATAATGTAAACCTTCCTTCAAATATCAAGCAGTTTTTTCTCTGCCTCAACTCACTTTCCACAACAGAGTGAGTGAAAAATCCATAGAGAATAAAACCAGTGATCCCTTTGAGCAAGGATACAAATTTACCTAGATATGTCAACCACACAGATTTATGGGACAAGGAGTTTTTCACCCTGAAGAAAAAAGCCTTCTTGTCAGTCATCTATAAGAAAAGCTGAAAATAAAGCTCTCTGAGTTATTTTTATGTTTTAGGGATTACAAGAAATTTCTGTTAGGGGTTGTTGGGGTTTTTTGAGGCTTTTTTTTTTTTTCTTTAAGCTTTCCCATAACCATGGAATAGTTCTCTTCATGGATGTATAAGAAACACTTGTGTTGTGCTGCTATTAATGGTATGATTTGTTAGTGTACTTTTATGTATGGAGTGTCTGCATCTGGTAAGGTCTACAACTGTACCTCCTTGACAGTGCCAGATGTTGTGAAGATAAAATACCTCCTGTCTGAGGAACTGCTGGAATCAGGCTCCATGATAGGTGTTCTTAATACAGTTTAAAAAGGCATCTGTCTTAAAATAATTTCAACATCTTACTTTTCTATTTACTGTTTTGTCAGACCTTTCTTTTTACTGGGGAAATATTTTAATGCCCCTCCTAATTTGTTTTTAAAATTGCACTTCAGTTTCTTCCACATTGTTTTTGTGGGGATTTTTTTTATTCTAAATTACTTCCCTAATGAAAGGGAGAAAAGAAAGAAAGAAAAAGTTTACTGTGGGACTCAGCTGAGAGTAAGCATATTTGCCCAACCGAGCGAAAAAGAAATTGTCAGCAGGTATTTTTAAACCAGGTTGGCCGTGAAAGAGCATGGAAGATAATGAGTCTGAATTTAGCCAAGATTTGCTCAAAACATTTCAGAGGGGAGACAAGAGGGCTGATAGAAGGCAGGAGAAGAGCCCTGCTTTACTATCATACCCCATAACTCACTGCATTGTCAACCTCTTAAAATAGTAATGATACTTGACCCTTATTAGTATTTCTGGGCAATATATGAGCTTGAGTTTCCTTGGGTGAAAGATAATGCCTTAGACCACCCTTTAGACCACCATTCTATCTAGTTATAGTACATATTAACGTTATTCTTGGGTCATTTAACTTACTCTCAGTGAAGAGTGGAGAATGGTGCTAAGCTGTAAATCAGCTCTGTCCTGCAATGGATTTGTGCCATAAGAGATCATCTTGAAAATTCCAGCCCTGCCTGACCATGGTAAAGAGATTATGGTATGTAAGAATTCTGCTAAACATAGCTTGTTTCATTTTTGTGCTTCTCTGCTTGTCTGCCTGGTGAGGAAGTGTTAAGACCCGTTATGGTGGACAGTGCACTGAAAAGGAATATTGCTATAATAAACCCCCCAGGGCTAAAACTTTTACCATATGTGGTTAAACTCTCCATCTTTTCTAAAGGTGAGCTGCGGCAGTGAGGAAATTATTAAAGAAGGCCACTGATACTGTGCGTAAAAATTATTTTTTTAATCCTCAGGGAAAAAGAAATGAGTTCATAAATGTATTGTGCTTAAAAGGTATCCTCTGAGTGCCAGTGTTCACACCCCAAATGACAGACTGAAACGTTCAGTCACATTAGTCCATTTAACTAAATCCTGATTACTTGAGATGAATTAATTTAAAAAGCAAATGTACTGCTACTCCCTTAGCAGAGGTTTCACCAACTATTTCTTGAAATCATAAATATTTTTTCCACAATGTTCTGGCAAACAAATAATGTTTACCTTCAGCTTCCTAGAGAAGATTTGCAGATAAGTCCCTAGTCTGTTTTGCAGATGTGCCTTGGTGAATTTAACAGTAATATATACTGTCATCATGGTTGTCTTCAAATCTTTGAAATCACTTATGCCTTTTACAATACATATTTAATTGAATGTCTAGCTAGCAGATATGTATATGTATCTCACATTTGTGGGTGGGCATCTGTGTGCCTAATACAATTATTTAGCACTCAAACATGGTACGATGAGCGATTGAGAAATGCCTAAGAGAGAGATATTTTATACATGCACATAGAGTCAGTAAATGCATAATCTCCTGAAACAGCCAGAGACAGAGAGGAGAGTGAAGAGACATCTGCAAATTAAAAAATCATCTATCTTTGGGGTCATTCACAAATTAGTTTTGCAGAATAAGATAGAACAAAAACATAATTCTGATGAGCATTTGTTCTGGCTATTTATCACATAAAATTGTGTAACAATATTAGACACAGGAATTTTTGCTCAGCTTATTCCTTATAGTACTACCATGATTCCACAACTTGGTGCAGATGTTTCGTGCTGAATAATGTCCTTTACTTGACATTTGTGCTCTCACTGTCAAACCTTTAAGTAGCTGTGATGCATATATTCCATAGGAATACTATGGGGGAACAAGGGGAAGGTAAATAAAAAACAAAATCTGCTTTAGGAAAGGAAATTTTAAAAACCTCTTCGCCTCCTGCATTGGTGGAGGGTCCTCCACATTTAATTTGCTATTTTTAAATAGCTACTTGTAATTTAAATTATTGCTCAGTAACAGAGGCTTTTGAGGAAACCTGAATGTTCCTGGGATTTAGTTAGTCTTTGGAAGTGTGAGCACTTCCCGGCTGCAGTGAGGATGGCATGTCCCTCGGTTGAGACATATGTACTAAAAACTATTTCACACTCAAAGCTTATTGTTAATTTTATTGCTTGAATGGAGCAAATGGTTGCATTTATACCTCAAAAGCTATTGTTATTAAATTAATTGAACAGTTTTGAAGTTCATTTTTCTCTGTTAATTATTTAAAAACAAAATCCTAAGTCTTAAAAGAGCAATTTACTTCTGAATTAAGGCTAAAGAAAATTTTATGTTAAGTAAAACATAAATTAATTTGCTATCACAAGATGAACCTTGTTCAAAAAAGTCATACAATCAGTATATTGATTCCCTCAATGCATATTTTTCATTTATTGGTATTATAAGATTATGCTCAAACCTGCAGAGGAAAAAAAAAGAAAAAGAAAAGGAAAAAATTATTTAAAAGAAAAAGGAAAATAAAAGAGAGCGAGAGAGAAAAAATTTGAAACTCTGCATAAGTATAGAACCTTAGCTTAGTTTTATCCTGGCAAATTATTTTTATATGTATGCCTTAATTTGGAATTAGTCACATTAATTCTAAATTTCTAATTAATTTCTTTTTATGCTTGAGGCAGCATAACTTTCTCATTTGTGTGCCTTTAGAAAACTGTCAAAGAATTTTCAAGAATTTATATTAAATTCTTTATGGAATCCACAAAAATATATGTACTGAAAACACAGCATATAAGTATTTTAATCAAATTAATAAAATTTTCATTTGTAAATCAGCCTATATGTTTGTGAAAACGTTCCAGCATGAAACTTCAGTAAAATTTGAACAAGTTTGTTAAGGATCAAATTTCCTGCTGGCCTAATTCCACTGAAATCAGGGGAATTATTTCAGAAGAGAATTTGATTCTTCATTACTGTGTGAATTTTTCAAATCTCCAATAATGTTATGTATGCCCTTCAGTTTCCTATGCTTATAGAACACATTGCCAAATACAGCAAAATTATATTTTATTCCTCTGCAAAACTAAAAAAGTGGCGGAGGGGGGACAAAATAAAAATCTTGTTTCTACTATTTTCTGAACTTTTTGGGGCTGGTTCACGTAAGACAAAATCCCAGGAGGCTCAGTGCACATTCACTCTTAGGCCAGCATATCCAATGCACTCTTTAGTCTTAGATTAAGGAATTAAAGCACTGCAAATGAATTTCACATCCAAAATCATTCAATTTGTCCCCTTTGTCTTCTAGAATCCTAAGCATATGGGACCATACTAAGTATAGCAAAAATAGCTGCTGCTACAACCATAATTAGTACCTATTAGCCCTTCCTAGGTGCAAAACCCCAGTGATGAGAGCACAGCTCAAGAACCTAGATAGAAGAGGATTTGAAGTCTCTGTAGTACAGGACTGTTATTGCTGCCCTTGCAGGTTCACCAAACGCAGCGAGTGAGAGGGAATTGCTGGGCTTGGGAGCCAGATCCTACGTGCCTTTCCCATACACACAGAGATGTACAGACTGAGATCTTTTTTACCTCCTTGCTGAGCCATTTCTTCTTGTCCAAATATGCTTTTTATAAAAACCCGCTCATACATTTCTAATCATTTTTAAAGGATTGCATTATTAATTTTTAATAGCTTAGGTATTAAAATTTGTTTTTCAGGATGATGGAGACATTTTTTTATTCTTAGTCACATAGTGGATAGCAGCTGTTTCACACGGGCTGGAACAGCTATTCAGTGACCAACTTAATGTCTGAACTTTTTGATGAATGATTTTGGCAAGCTCGTCTTTGGTAATATGTATAGTTTAGATGCAGATTTCAGCCTCCTTTCCACAAAATGCTGGAGTTATAGGCAAGAACAGATCTAAAAGGCTTCGTCAATGACAATTAAACCAA
>VWZS01009397.1:710561-756778 GCA_013397075.1 Rhabdornis inornatus | reverse complement strand
AAAAAAGAAACCCCGGGAGCCACAAAAAGCAGAGATCCTAAATTGTGCATGAAAAAATCAGCGTGGACCGATATTTGTGATGGGAAAATTTGCCCCTGTGTGTGAGCAGGTCTGTGTGGAGCGCGGCTCGCCCCGGCAGGGCGCGGCTGCCCGGGCTGGGGGAGAGGGGACCGGGAGCCCGGAGCCGGAGCCAGCCCCGCGACACCGCGACAGCCCCGCGACACCGCGACAGCCCCGCGACACCACGGCCACCCGGGACAAGGACAGGGATGGGGCAGTGCCACGGCAACCCGGGACAGGGGACAGGGACGGGGCAGTGCCACGGCAACCCGGGATAGGGGACAAGGGACAGTGCAGTGCCACGGCCACCCGGGAGAAGGACAGGGACAGCGCAGTGCCACGATCACCCGGGACAAGGGACAGGGACGTCACAGCCCCGATGACCGCAGCCGGACCCCGCACCAGCGCCGGGCAGCGCTGACACCGAGCGGGGACCTCCCTGCTCTCCCCTCCGCCCGCTGGGGTCGCATCAAAAAAAAAAAACAAAAAAACAAAAAACATCTCCCTGCCCAGGTTTTGGCTGTTGCAAGTAGTTCTCAAAAAATCTGAGGCTGTCGTTTTGTTCAGGGCTCCACTTTATCCCCCTTGGCTTCAAGCATAAAATCAGGTGAGAGCCAGAGACAGCTCATAAAAGTGAAGTCACATATGATAAGGAGAGTATAGATATCATAACCTGCGTGTGAAGGGGAAGGGAACAAGGTTATGATCATTGTCTGAGGAGATCTGTTCAAACAGTGTAATAGAAAGCTGCCCCCTTTAAACAAACATTAAACTTTTGCTAGAGGGTTACAATTTACGGTTCCAGCAGGATCTTTTGAGGTGCTGTGGATACATTTAATATAAAGATGTCTATACAGTTTCCCAAATGCAAGGCATATCCTTCCCCAAAAGCTCTGCAGCTACTTTTTTTAATCAATAGCTCATAAGTATTCATTGACTGGTATTCTAACCACTAAACTTATGAGGGAATAGCTACAACCATATTAAAATCAACATTTACCTTTGAGTCTTTTTTTGAAAATGACAAAACATTGTGGCTCTTAAAGGAATTTTAATTTATTACGAGAGAGTTGGATAAATGTTTTATACACTGCTACCAATATTTCCACATAATTAACCCAGTGAAATCTGTTAAGAAAGCAAAGCAAAACTGTGATTTAACAGCGAGGTCCACCACATGAATATGCAAAGGAGACAAGAGAAACTTCACCTCCTCTGCAAAGAGCTGCCCAGCCCGACCCTCACCCACAGCCCCTGCCACCACCACTCATTTTCCATCAATTATCCCAGGATGAAGGTTAGCTGGTCACCTAGATTTGCAAAGGAAAATATTCTTTAAAAGGTGAAAGCCTTTCTGCGTGTGGAAACATTTTGATTGCTATTAAAGAAATGATTACTCAAAGCCTAGATATAATTAAAAGATTGGGTGTATTTTTATATACACTGACTGGTCCTCATGCCTGAAAACACATCATCTTCATTGTGATTTATTTTGCAGTTACAATAATGCACTACTTTTTCTCCAGAGTGATCTCTATTTAATTTATTACCTGAAAACCAGATTAATTTCCTTCAAATTTTTTAATAATATATTGTACAAGCCCAAAGGAGAAAAAAAAGTAGATACTTAAAGGGCAAAATAACTGACATGTTGCATACAGACCTGGATACCGAGTTCTGAAAACTTGGACAGACTTAGATGATCATGCAATATTATAGTCAATAATTCACAATTCATGCATATCTCCCAATGCAAAAGTTATTACCATGCCTATTTTTTAATAAAAAGATATGAAGTGAAATGGAGATGGAAGGCCAATATGGTTAAAGGGATTATGGGAATGGACTGATCCTTCCTCTGCAGTGTTGGCTGAAGAAGAAAAGTGTCATCTACCCCAATTGAAATCCTCAAGCCTAATATCCCTCTACTTGGAATTTTTTCCCCACTGTTAAAAAATTGGCTTAGTATTCTGTTCAAAGCAAATCTCATCCACAAGGTCTCATCCCTGCTGTAGAATTATGTGTGCATAGTGAAGGGGCTGCACAAGGCCCCCGTGCAGCTCCCACTTGTAGAGGTGGGAAGTGGTCCAGGGGAGCAGCCCTGTCCCAGCCTCAGAACCTCCCCCAGGAGTAAAGCCCAGGGGTCCATGTCCCCCCAGGGAGGGGAGGGAATCGAGGTCTCCCTTCCCTGCCTCTGTGTTTGGGCTAACGAGCATAAAACCCCAACTTAACAAGCCAGCTCCTGATTATTTACTTCTTTTTTTCCCCAACTTGCTCAAAAATCTCTAACCACACAATTCAAAATAAATCAATCTTAATTTTGAAGTCATTGCCAGGCGAGCAAAATGCAATTTTTTGACTCATGCCCACCTTTCAAAAACAGTTCACTCTGAACAATCTGAGGCTGTGTAGGGCACGTTACTGGGCAGCTCTTCTCGTCTTGAACAAAACAATTTGGAAGTGATTTTCAGCCCTGGCCCATATATTCCCAAGCAGCTCCTCCTCCAGGTGTTAATCTTCCTGCTGCCCAAGTCACTTTTGGCTGCTGTGATGGAGTTTTTCCCACTTCTTCAGAATCCTGCTACTACAAAAGGAGTCAGCTGTGTTCCTTGTAGCTTCAAGGGATCTCTGAAGGTGACTTGCAGCAACAAGTGTTGCTTGTTGCTAGAGGGACACCCATTTGGCAGCACTGTATCACCAATTAGACCAGGAAGTTTTCTCCCAGTTTCCTTACATTTTCTGTATCACCCCATGTGGAGCTAACTGCAAAGGAGCGTCTCCATGCATTGGATATTCTCCATGTAGTTGCATTGTCCAAATGATTTTTTACTTGAATGATATATTTCCCCAAAGGAACAAAATAAAAATATATGGTGCCACAGTAATTGACAGAGTCCAGGATTCTGCTGCATTGTCATGTACTATAACTGTGTATTCGTATTCTCCCCATGCATAACCTTATTCTACATCTGGTTTAAAAAAAAAGATGCAAAGAAGAATGCAGGAAAAAATCATGTACATTAAGCATTTTTCTGCTTCTTCCTCTTCCCTGGAAGCCTGAGGAGACTCAACACCATGGTGAGCACTCAGACCAAGCCACTGTGTGGTAGCAAGTGGAGTTCTGGGACTTGAAGAGCTGGCTATGAGCTGTGCTAGTCCATATTTGGGCTCAGTGCACCTTGTGATTGACATCTGCTTTATTTAACTACATACTCACAATTCGGTTAAACCTAAGCAAAACCAAATCCTGATGTGTATTGTTGATTCTGCCATTGGTTTGCTTGTTTCTTTGCAGTTTGAACCACATTAGCGTGGAGTGATTATGTTTTATTAGACAGATTTCTGGAGTATATTTTGAGTAATTTGCAGAAATCTTTTCCGTTTGAATGTGATATTGGCCACTAAATTCAGTCATTTTTGCCAAAGACTGCAGTTAGGTTTTTGGTTTGGGTCTGGATCTTGTTCAAATTGGGCATGATTCAAGCTCCTTGTAACAGATGACTGCTTTATCCTGAATTTCAGCAGCAGGTTTTAGAGCATCTACCCTAGGTCTCTAGAATCAAACTCAGGCTGAATCATGACTTAAGAGTGACAAGTGTTCCCTAGTGGCTGAGGTGTGGCCATCAAATGCAGTTGTGTGTTTGCACAACATTGGCACTGAAGATCTGACCTCATGACCAATATTTTCACACAACACACTCTCCTCTGATTCCTGCAGAGCTGGGTCTTCAGTTTTCTCCAGAACTGGTGAGACTCTTTGTTGTACAAATACCAGAGCTGACTGGAAAGCTGTGGTCATCTACAAAGTAATTGCAGTGTTTCAATTCCTTTATTCTTTCCTTCTTTTTTTAAAACAGAATCTTTAAAATTATTTTCTTCAGATGAAAAAGCTCTTGCACCTGCAAAAACAGAGCTGTTTGTCCACAACCACTTAATGTAAATATACACTAAATTGTTTTGTACTCTTTTAGGTTTTGGGGTTTTTTTATGCATATTGCTCAGAAACCATCAGGAAGCCTAAAGGCTGACATTTACCTACAAACAAATCCACCAGGAGCGTGCAACATTGCAAAACTCCCTTTGGGGCATGTGGAGGAAGCACTGCCAGGAGCATTGCCATCCCCAGCCCCATCCTCTCCTCAGCTCCCTGCTTGGAACAGCTGCTGCCTGATGTGCCCATTGCTTTGGGGGGTTTGATTTGAGTGCTCAAGACTGACCTTGTGTGGACCACGGAGCAGTCACGGCAGGGGAGCAGCTCAGGCCAGCAGCACATGAGCAAACATCTCCATCAGCACATGAGCTGCCCTGTGAGTCAGGTACTCCAGCAGCAGCCTCTTCCCCTAATTGTTTGCCCTCTGTAATTAATTAAAGAACTGGCAAGTAAACCCCACACTCCCAAGTTTTCAATGCATTCAGTATCCAGAGCTGGCAACTCTTCTCCAGCAGCTCTCTAATAAATACCATCCACAGGAGTTTTGTGCACAGTTTCTGTGTTCCAGGCTCAGCTCAGGCTGTGCTTGTAACACAGTTTCCAGCTGCTCAGCTCCAGTTTGTGCGAGGAGCAAAAAGCATTTCTGAAGCTTCAGCAGCAGTTTATAAATAGTCACATGGTAAACAGTGAGTTGTGCTGGGTACAAGAAAATTCAGCAGAGGTGTCGCCACAGAGAATATCATTGCTTATTAGGAGCTAGAAGGGGCCTGAGGAATGTTTCCCAGCATGGCAGCTTTCTGCAGTTCAGTACCCTCCTGCACAGGCATGGTGCATCTCCCTGCTGGGCTTCCCAGAGCCTGCGGTGGTGCCGGGCTGGCATGGGATGTGGAGCAAGGAGGAAAATCCACATCCCACAGGCATGAGGTGTAAGTCACTGTGGCCACACAGGGAGCCCCAGCAAGCCTGCAGAGCATCCCACAGCCTGTCACACACAGAGGTTCGCTCCAGCCTGCTTCACCTGAGGAGCAGGCAGAGCAAATCCCGAGGGTGCCGGGAGGTTTCCTTCCTCCACAGCACCAACTGTGCAAAGGACACTGCATTTAGACCANAGGACACTGCATTTAGCCCCCAAAATCTCTTTTTTTTTTTTTTTTTTTTTGCACAGGCCAGCAAACAGCCATCATCTGGGAACAATGAGAGCTGTCAGGACGGGGGAAGGGAGCCGGCCAAACTGCGAGCACGGGCTTGAGAGCTGAAGGGAAAAAAAAGAAACACCCCTCAGGAAAATTTTGCTCTGAAAAACCCAAACTTCATTAGCTGGAAATGAGTGCTCAGTCTATTGAGATGTGCCCAGTGCCCAGAGAGCAGCATAGCAGGGATAGGTGACCTATTTTCCCTGGAGAGGAGGGAGAGGTTGCTCTCTATCGATCCCACCCTTCCTCTATTAGTTTATATATTAGCTCCTATGGCCTGTGGAGGAAGCAGCCAGTAATGGAGTGAATCATTCAGAATGAATAAATCATCTGACTAATTTAGCTTGTTTTTCTTCTTATGGCTCTTCCATGAACAGATCACCATTTCCCTAAAGCTATTCATTATTATTACTATATAACTTGTCATTTGGGGATGTTCCTTTCTTTTTCTTCTATGTTTTTATCTCCTACAAATTAGCAAAAATCTGTAAGCTCAGTTATGACCAGACAGATGAGTTTCATGGGGCTGTTCTAGCCCCACACTGATGAGCTCAGCATATCTATTGCAGGTATTTGCATCAACAAAAAGAGAGACAAATTTCATTCTGTAAACTGCTGAGTCCGAAGTTCAGTTTCTACAGACGCACATGTCCTTCAGGACAGAGATCCCAACACCTCTGTAACACAAACACCCTTAGTACCAGCACAATTGGAAGAAAAATTACTTGTATTTACACAAAGCATTTCTAAATGAATTTCTATCATATTCTGGCTAGCAATCACCTCAATGAACAGCATATGTGGGGTGGTATCACCTAGAGGATTACTTGGCTTTGTCTCTTGCTAAAATGATGGCAAAAACAACGGAGAAAGCTGCCGTGCTGGATTCAGATGAGGTGTGTGGGATTCAGATGAGTTCTATGGGATTTGGATTCCATGGTCAGCATCTGAATGGATTGGGAGAGCCTGGTGTGTGCTCCAGCTCCTGATGGCACGATGGAGTGTGCAGAAAGAGAGGAAGGCACGGGGCTGAGGGCTGTGATGGGATGTCTAGGGAGGTCTTTTCTCTCTGTAAATGTCTTTTCCCCCAGCAGAGCCAACCAGTGGAGCAAATCCCTGATGGCTTCAGGCCTAAGTTCATGCCCATATTTCTTCCAGCTTGTGTGTATGTATGTTTATGTCTCTTTTGCTTGCTCTACGTGAGAGCGCCTCACTCTTTCATGAAGACTTGATGTAAACAAAAGAAAACCAAAAGGCAGCAAACAGCACCCAGAATAAAGCACCACCTGCAGCACAAAAATACCAGGCAGCTCCCACACACCTCCTCCCACCCACCACATCAACAGCAGCACCGTGCTCTGGCTGTCAGCATCACCAACACCCAGGTGCCAGGCAGAGAAAATTCCTGACTCCATAGAAAACAGGGAAAAGCTCCCATTCTTGCACTGCAGGAGCTCCAGCTCCAGCGTTTCACGAGCAGTCTCTGCAAGAGCTAAGAAAAGAAGGAGTCCAGTCATGCCAGATCTCAAGCTAAGCAGTGTTGATGACTGAAATTTTACACACAAGCTAATTGCAAACTGATGCAAGATGCAATTGAGTGGTGTGACGCTTCCCTGTGTGAAGAGCTGCCCAAGGCTTGCCCTGTGCCTCCTGCACAGCCCCTGCCCCTGAACAAGTGCAGGCCCTCCTAAAAGCTCTGTTTCCTCACCAGGCTAGGCTCAGTCTAATCACTGTGAGAAATGGTTGCAAGAGTCAAACTGGTCAGAAGCTGGGCTCCTCCTGCCAAGTTCTGGGCAAGTGGCCCACAGCCAGGTTGTAATCAAAATGATCCTTCCTTCTCTCTCCTCAAACTATCAATAAATCAAGCGTCCAGTGTAGTCACTTGACCAAGAGGTTTAATATTATTACAGCAAGGCCATGTAGTCTTCTGGGGAGCCCCTTTCTTCCAAACCCTCATACAAGTCTGTAAAACGAGCTGACAGCTGACATTTCCTCTCTGAGTGCAAGTCAGAGCTCAAAGATGAAACTGGAATGGAAGCAAAAGTGAATGTAGCTCTAAAGAAAGACAGAAGAGGAGATTAAAAGCTATGCTAATTTACACTACTAATTGCAGCAGCACCTTAGGTGAGGTAATGGAAACCACATGTAGCTCTGACACCTCCAGTGCCACCAGCACTGCTCCAGCTGCAGAGCAGCTGTGTGCACCTGAGTGTGCAAATGAAGATGTGTTGGGACAATAGCAAGGTGTTTGTCCTGGCCTGAAATGAGGGGGCTTTTCCCTTAGATTATACCCTAGACTGAAGGGAAAAAGAAATTCCAGAAGTGAATCATAAATATATGTGTGTCTCTGTGTCTGTGTATATATACATATATATATATGTATATATCTGGAGTGAATCCCAAATATCTCTTTGGCTTTTTAGTTAGACATTTTCTTAATTTCCAAATGTCTTGTGTAAACAAGATGTAAAGGTAAACCCAACCCATTCAAGAGGTTAAACCCCATTTCTGACTCAGTCTTTTCTTGCATCATTTGACCAATCTGTACACCTGGTTGCTCCTTTGTTCCTCCAGTTTCAACCATTTGCAATGTTCTATTTAACCACCATAGGGTCTTTTCCTATTTAAACGTTGTTAAGGGTTTTTTCCCTACCAAATTAATGCACATGTTTAATATTTTCCCCATTCCAGCTTAACTTTTTCCTCGGTTGTTTCTGGGAGACATCCTGTTACGGGAGGATAAATGACAAACACACTGTGCGGGACCAGATGTGTGCCTTCAACACCGAGGGGATGGATGAGCCATGAACAAGCCACCACTGCAGCACAGCAGCAAGCCACAGGAATAGCCCAGCTACTCATTCCTCAGTAAGTACTAGGTTACCAAAAGCAGCTCAGCCTCCAAAGAAAGATTTAAGATGAGCACAGCACTCCACAAGACTTACAGCTTGGTTCTCTGTTTTCTCAGAGCACCCCCAGGAAGCAAAGGGGACAAGAAAGTCCTAAAGATTCTCAATTAAAATATATTTTTAGAGTTTTTTCATGGCACTTTAGTTTTTTGTTCTGGAGTATGCAGCTGAAAACTGCTACACAACTGCTTAGCCATGTCTAATTTGGTAGTACATTAGACAGACTTTCAGCTTAATACTCTTGAGTCTATTGTAAATACTCAAACATTCCAGTCAACCAGACTGATAAAAACAATTTAACGGGGCTATTGGCAAGAGTGGTCTCAGATTTGCTAAAAATCATGTCTACGTTCACGGATACAAACCAGCACATTTTCACTTACCAGACTGATTGACTGGTGAAAAATCTTAATGTAAAATAAAGCTACTGACACACACTGAGACTGTGAGACTATTCCTGGCTGGGTCTTGTAGGTGCAAAGAGCATCTATAAAGTCTAAAGATGTTTTTAAATGCTCTCAGAAGGTTTTCTTATGACATAATTGAAAAAAAGGGTCAGTCACAGTTATGAGATGAATGCTTCAAAGCATCTTTGGCAGTTTTGTAAGGTAAAAATAAGCTCATATTTTAGGGTGCTTTGTGATGAAAATAAAGTGCTGTGTTATTGGCATATGCTGGAATTTAGTGAAAGCCAAAGAAATACTTAAGAACTGCAGTTGCTTTTTGAAAAGTTATATTGAAATGTTTAAGGCCCAGATAATCACATGATCTGAGACATTTGGGGTTAGGAGGGACTGTTGGCCTTTTCTCTGATCTGTTCATAAAACTTCCTATATTCTTTCCCTTTGTATATCCTTTTTGCAGTAAAGAGAGAACTTTTGTCCTGTGTTGTATAGATGGAAGTGATGTTTCTGGTAATACTTTTTTGGTGTCGCTGACATGAAATTCTTATAGCAAAAGATGATGAATTAATGAGCTTTACGCAAGGAATACAAAATTTCATAAAATAACTGCACAAAGACTCAATCCTGAGCATTACTCCCAAGTAATATCTACACATTCAGTTAAAATATAAATCATAGAGTTATTCACAATACCCTGTTCTTGCAAAAACTCCTCAATATTAACACAACTCTGGTATTAACTTTCTTAGCAAAATGAGGACCATGAAATATATAGTTCATTATCCCTGGAAGCCATTCCTACCACTCCTAGTTAGAAGTATTTTCAGAAAATCTAACTGATATTGACCTCAGCACTGTTGTCTGTACTGGGTTTCTAACTTCTGCACTAGTGTGAAAACTTTATCAAGGTAGCCAGAGTTACACACCTACAGAAGGAAATTAAATTAGCCAGTTTACCATTAACATATATTCAGCATGTGCTGGATATTCAATACTTTATACTAACCAGGTACATATCTCAAGGCTGGCTGTAATATGATATGTCAGAAAATTGCTTTTTGAGTTCAGAGAGAGGACAGATTTCACTGCAAATGTCCAGAGATTCAATTTATGGTTTTGCATGACTAACTTGGACAAATTAAGGGATTGAAATATAGCTACTTTGGTAGCTATGAACTGGAAGCAAACTGCAAGTGTGGCCAATGATACCATGAAATCCTCCTAGTGGCCAAAAGTCCTCTGGCTTGGGTCACCTCCGCACCTACTTTCATTAGCAGGCATTTTGCTGGCTGTTCTTCTGTTTATTTGCATCCATAAATCTCACCATGATGGTGAATGTAGGCATGAGAGAAGTCATAGCTGCGCACTAAGGATTAGTTTAGTTTGAAACCTGGTCTTGCACGTGGGACAAAGACGAAGCTGTGCTTGTGAAATGGGCAAGAAATTTTTGCATCTTTTCAGTCTCCCTGTCTTGAATTGATGTTGTCCAAACCTTAATACATATTGTTCTTATCAAAATAAATACTGCTGAATACTAGATAACAGAGATACATGCTATCCTTAGTATTTCAAACATGATGGAGTAAAAAATGTTTGCCTTACAGAAATTATTAGCTGTACTTATGTCCTCTTGCTTATCTTGCCCTGTGTTTTTCTTCATTCACATGTTTCTCCGTGAAAGTTTTCAGCTTGAGGGACTCAAGTCTCACACATCTTTTGCCTTTCCAAACCAGTGGTGGCCAGTACCAGATGGACTCCCATGGGACATCCTGACCACACTCCTTCCTCCCAGGTCAGCAAACATTCCTGAAGATCTTCTGCATCCACAACTCCTATTTCTGCCAGGGACCAAGGCAGACTGGACATGATAAGGGAGTTTATGCTTCAGCAGGCTCTCCTGCCCTGCCATGCCCTGCTAGACATCAACCACAGACAGCAGCAGCCCAAGGAGCAGCCCTTGGCCAGACATCACTCACATAACTCCAACTACAGCACAGCCACTTCAGCCATCACCTCTCTGTGTGAGCTCATAAAAGTTCAGGTAACATGTCTGAGGGTTTTGTAAGGTGAGGTCTTTCTATTGCTGAGACTTCTGCTGAGTCTGAATACTTTTTATCCCAGCATGATTTCCTGGTAGCTTCATGTCTGAGATGGCTCCTGCTTCTGCAAAGGTGAAGATGATATTCCCAGCTGATTCCAACCAAAATAATTCAACAGTAGATGTGAAGTATTCATCAGACTTTTACTTTCCCTCTGGCCATTGAGCCTTATGGTGGTTTAGAAGCAACCTCAGAGATCCCACCACAGGTTTCATCTTCCTTTTGCAAAGCACATCTTGGGGCAAGTGAATAGGCTTAGGGAGTGACTGCACACTGCCTCCATTGTGGCCCATTAATACAAATCAGGACTATTCCTTTGATCTGCTTTATCTTCTAGCAACCAGATGTAGACTCCAAAACAGTTTAAAAAAAAGAGCATCATCATATTTATTCACTTGGCCCTGCAGTGTTGACTTTGTGCAAATCTTTGAATTGCCCACAGGTCTCGAGTCTGGCAAAAGGTTCAGTTCTGGGAATAGGTTTTCTCTGTTCTCACTTCACTCTTCATCATTTGTAATTATGTTTTTGTTGTCTTTAAATTTTGAAGACCCAAAGTCCGTTTTTTTCCAGTTGACATGGGTGTTTTCTTACGCTTTTTTCTGCTAATTTTATGTAATAATATGACCTATTCTAATATTCACTTAGATATCTCTCAAGAAGTTGTCTTAGACAACGGAATTAGTGACCTTAATTAGGCCATCTAGTTTGGAAGGCAGTAGTGACATTGGAACAGGATGTTTCTGTCTGATTACATTAGTTAGACCAATCTAGAAAGCAAAAGCAATGTGAAATCAAACTCTCTGCTGGTGGGAGGGAACCAAGGGGTGGAGGAGCAACTCCATTTGCCTGATAACATTTCCATTGCTGGTCATGCTGGCACACTCTGCTGCATGGATCATGCACCAGCAGTGGTTCTGCTCTGTACAGAAACAACTGTGATGGCTTTGGAGATGCTTAGTTGATAAAGCATCATTTGGGGAATCTGTCAGCACATAGAAAGGCTCTGGTAATATCTCTTCCTTAACTCTTTTGCTGCAAATGAACCAGTTGCTTTGTTCTTCCTTTCCACTGGCATTGCAAGATCAGATATACTGTACCTGGGCTGGCACCTTCCCTAGTGTATTATTTTGGATTTCTCAATAGCATTGTAATGTTTTTGATGTTCCTGATAGTGTTGTAATCATGCTAGACACAGGCTTCTCCCCCCATCTTATCACACACACACACACACACCCTCTTTTTCTGCATTTGTATTGTGTCTCTATGGCTTTTCATGCCAAGGAAAGCTAGCACACTCTCTGCAGCAATGCCATGGACTCCAGATGACCTCTTTAAATATCCTTCAGCCATGGACTCCTCTTTAAACCCTGATTTAGCCAAGCTTTTTCCTAATTTGGATAAACATGGACTACTTTGCTCTAAAACAGCTCAGCTTCCTTATTTGTGAACTGTTCCCAATGCCATCAAATTTGTCCAAACATGCAGTTGCAAATTACTCCATCCTCCCTGCTCACTATATACTCTCTCAGCCAAGAAATCTCTTCTGAACACATTTTTGGTGGTTTCAGTCTGTATGGCACAGCACACATCTCCATGATGAATGCTCACAGCACAGCCATACCCTGGGCTCACACCCCACCCAGCCCCGTGTGGCAAGGAATGGAGCTAGCAGGCATCCCTTCCTGCTGGCCTCAGGGAATGGTTCACCAGGAGGAGACAGGGACCCTCTGCTGTTTCATCAATGTGTCCAGCACAGGTGAATTTCCTCATACAGCCTAAGGATGTGCAAAGCAAGAACAGAGCTTGGCAGTCTGTGACTTCCCAGCTGCTGCTTCCCTACCTGCCCGTCTCCTTGCTCCCACCACCCATGGCTGGACAAATCCAACAGCAGCACAGCTGGTGGTCACCTTCCAGTCACTCACAGTGGCCACTGCCTGGTCACTCAGTGTCAAGCACAACAGCACATGTCTGGAGCATGGTGCCCAAGTCGCCCAGAGGATCGGGAGAGGAGATATCAAGGTACTCTGCACCCCTGCGCCACTTTTCTATGCCAAATGCAACAAGCTGGCACATTCTTGATGACAAAACACCTGCTCAGATTGCATTCATGTAAATAAGGCTAAAAACACATTTTCAGGTCACACTGTACACAAGGAAGTAAGAAAATAAACCCAGGGATTTTTTTGGGTTTTCTTTTTACTGTAAATACACCTAGAAGATAAAAGGCAGACATCAGCTGCTTAAAGAGGGCAGAAGGACCACACTACGTATCATTGTACTAGGAAAGCTCACAATTGCTTTTAAATTCTTAAACAACCTGGCATGGTTTATCCTGAGAACTGAAAGCTCTGCTACCCAGAGATCACTCTTCTCCCTGCTTTAAGAGGATTTCTGGAGAAAAAAAAAAAAAAACCTTGCCAAAAGCAGCTGTCGTCTAATGTAACGCACAGCACCACCGTAAGAATGGATCCATGAGCCCTGGCAAAACCTCAGTCCTTGTCAGGACCCATGAATGAAACTGTCCCAGGGAATCTGCAGAGCAAGGCTGCATATTTAGGAAGCTCAAAAGGGAGTCAAAACAAAACAGAGTGCAGCAGGAAAAGCAGCACAGACATGTCAAAGGGCTGCCCACATGGCTCAACCAGAGGCCAACCTAAAGCCACTGCCACACAATTCCTTGTGAAGCTCACAAAGGAGCCAGATGCTCCTGTCAAAATTATACCTTCTGCAAATCTACATGCGAAACCTGCCACCATCCTGTCTAAGAGGAGGAGAATTTATACCATTTTCTTGACTAAAATGGTATCTTTTCAGTGAATTAGCTGGAGAAAGAGCAAGAGCTGTTTGCTTTGGACAAGTATATTTCCAAGCATGTCATCCCCACAAAAGATCTTTCTTTCACTCTACTTTCATGCTACCCTGAAAGCAAATATCTGATGGATATGATCTGGCTAGCTCCACATCTTCAAACAAGAACAGGGAGCTGGTGGCAAGTGGGATTCTTCCGTTGCTCTGAGCTAATAGATATTGGGAAGAAAAATGCAGTTCTTGTCTTGGCTGGCTTTGAGATGTACTTAACATTTCATTCAGAACATGCTGCTTGTATCCACAAAGCTCGACAAGGCAGCGAATATCATTGGCCTGTTTCAGAGACAGGAGGAAAACGCCTTGCCCGAGGTCCCACCGCCTGTCACAGCAACAGGGGCACGGATGGTGAACCTGAATCTCAGCCACTGGGCCTCATCACCCCAGTCCTTCCCATGGTGGCTTAAACATTGATCAAAATTTAAGTTAGTAGAGGGCGTGCCTGAATCAGCTCATGGTCTCACAGCTTGTTCTGGTTCTCAGATTAATTGTTCTAATTAGCTACTCCACAGGCAAATATATATTGACTCTTTCTTCATCTCAGAGTTGGGGCCAAGCATGATTCAGAAAAACAGTCAGCTGTGGCTTTCTCCCAGAATTTGCCACACATCTAAATTGTAAACATTGCAGCTCAACTCCCAGTTCATAGCACAGGTAAGAAACTCACCTAGTGTTACCAAGTGGTTTTCTTCTCCACTTTTTTTTTTTCATTTCAGAAGAGGGACAACTTAATATAGCTTCCAAAATCCCATGCAGCACAGCACAGAACTGCATTTCTGCAACAACATTGGATCTGTTCAAATCTGGATACTAGAACAGGAGGAGGCACTGCCAACCTTTCAGCCTCACCTTCTTGGAGACAGGAAAGCCAAATAAGCTTAACACTAGTCTGGCAAATTTGGTGGGACGAAAGATTTGGAATCAAAACTCAGTGTTGTATACTCTAATTCACAACGCAAGCGGGATTTTTGCCCCAACCTCATCTCAACTCTTGTTTATATGTTTATTAAATTTTCAAGATGAAAACATTTAGTGTGGAGAAAACATAGCAATCAGTAAGTACTGTATCTTCCACACAGAATCTGCTTGTATGTATTCCCTAGAGATTGGACTGCGTGGGCAGTGCACCTGCCCCATCTCTGTTAAAAAATGAAGATAATTTACAGGTAATTAATGACTGAGTCATATTCCCGGCTTTGTTACGTGCTCTAACAATTCCAGTCTCTCAGATGTGTTCATAACCTCTCCTGCTGCCACAGAGTTGCACTTCCAGTGGCTTCTGCCCTTGCCAGAGCCTCTGATAATTCTCTATATGGGAAAGAGACATCAGCTGCCAGGTCTGGAAATAACTACACAAAATATTAATCATCTGTCTTGACAAAATTATAAATGCTTGATGAAGAAACAGACATTTTCAAGATAAACATAGATGATGCAAAAGGTTACAAAAAATGCAAAAGAGCAAAACAAGCTGTGCATGTCAATTCACCATTGCTGTTAACATATAGCTCATGTTGGTCTGTTTTTTGTGGCTCCTTTGTATTCATGCTATGGTGTTTTCTTGTAGTAGCAATGGAGATTCTGATATTTTAGAAGTTAAATAAACCAAAATAATAAATAAATATTTTTGAAGTTTAGTTGAAACATATTTGAGCAGTCACACATGATCTCAAATGGCCATTACCTTGTAAATTATGAGCACCTGAATAAAAAGATTTACACCTATATTTAGAATGAAATTTAGGTGGGAAATCTCATAAGTCTTTTCACACAGTATTTCTGAACTAGTAACCTTTTAACAATTTCAAAAGCTGTCACTGGAGCTCTTGTGGACTGAAACTGCCCACTTTCAGTCAATCATTTAATTTTTTTAAGTTTTTACTTTTAAAAGAGTGATGGAGAAATAGTAAAGATAATGCGCGGCAAAAACAGTGTATGAGTGTTTGTAAGAACAAAAAGATTTCCATCAAGCTTCAATGTGTTGGGAAGGACCTCTGTTAATTAAAAACAAATCCAGAAAATTACAGCTGAACTGAACAGAGTCATGCAAACGCTTTTCAGTTCAAAATTTGTTGATAATTAAAACACAACTGCAATTCAGTTAATCTTGTAAGGGAAGGACAGACAAACAATGTAAGTGGTGAATGGTGAATAAATAGGTAGATAAACACCTAAAAATGAGAATGTTATTCCCAACAGTGTTGAATAGGAGCAGATTAGAATTCAAATATTTCAGCAGAAGCTGAGCCTGTCCCTGCCAAAAAAATTTTGCTGGTATTAACTCTGTACTGCCCAGATATATTTTCTCAAATCCTACAGAGTTTATTTGCTGGAATAAACCACTTGTACAAGATCAACATAAAGGTATCTGGGCAAAAGTGCACCACTGTTTTAGTTTAACTTCCATCCACATTTCCAGTCTATGCTATTCTGCCTGATTTAGTAGTCGCAAATGATTTATGTAGAGAAATCACTCACAAGTGAGCCTTCACTGATAATGCAAAGAGCGGATGTTATAGATGCTTTTTTTAATTTGTATTTGCCTGCTTGGTCCTATTTTTTATCTGCTGTAACTGTGTGTGTGTCTGTGCACATGGATGTTTGCACGTGTGATGCTGGGTGTGTGGCACACGACATCCCAGGGCTGGCTGGGAACACAGCCAGTGGCAGAGACACTGTTCCTTGTTCCCTGGTGCCACTGTCCTTTCCCCAAGTGGGACACTGCTCTCTTCCTCTGCTCCCACAGTCGTGATGTACCCACATCCCACACAGTAATGCAAGTTTACGCACACTGGCAGACTCCTTTGCACGCTGTGTATTAACTTAGCCTTTTATTGATCATTTGGGAGCAGAATGAATGCTAATCATTAAGTTTTATATGAATGTTTCTATTGCATGAAGCATTATAGCATATGCACCGAGTTAAGGGATGTTGCCTATGTAAACGAAAGATAATTCCACATTAAAATGATGTTTTCTGGAGCATCTTTATTCAGTTATGTTTCAGCTGATCTAAAGGACTCCTATCAGCACTAACACAGAGGGGTAAGGCTTAGGAATGTAAGTGCAGATAATAGTTTTTTAGGCCAGGATACTATTTCTCTGCCATGGATTTCAAAAGGACTTACTGTACATACTGGTTCTGGCATTTGAAACTCCAGCCTTAGCTGGGGGATGGGGAGAGGTGGAGGAAAAAGAAGACTTGATATGAAAACAGAACATTTTTTGTGAAAGGCAGATTCCTTTTGTTTCTATGTTCCATACAGTCAGTATTTTTTGAGTCTTTACTGATGCTCTCACACAAGAAAAGTGACTCTTGAAAAATGCACCATTACAACTTAATATATCCAGTATGTAATTTGTACTTAACAGAAAGATATTTAGGACCATTTGCCTCAGCCGTGAGACTTTCAGCTGCACAGTGGGAGGTAGTGCTTCAATGAAACCTTTGTTTTTAATCTTCTGATACAGTCACTAAGGCAGTTGGCTGGCTTTAAAATTACATCAGTCTTCTTTTTTAATCTAGGGTTTGCAAGCAGTAGTTACTTTGGGGCATCCACTAAAGCATATCATTTCACAGGCAGAGGTACCACCCTTTCTTTCCTCTCTTGGGTAGGACGCACTGAAATTGATGTCTAAAAACGAAGGAAAATTAACCAGAAAGTTGCGCGGGGAGCTCGGATATTCCCGGGAATGCCGTCCCAGACCGTGTGTACAGCGCAGCACAGTTCAGTCACGTTTACTTTGTTTCCTCCTCTTCCTAAAATTAGATTACATTTCCCCAAGCGAGCACAATGATGCTGAAACTGGACAAGCCAGAGCCTGAATCACTTCAAAGCAAGCCCCTGTTTTCAGCGAGCGTCACCCGTCTGCCACAGCCCTGTGGAAAGCACATCGCTCTGCATAGCAAGTTGGGTGGCAGTGGGTCCATAATATAAAACTGTTGCCTTGTGTTCCTCTAAGCTCTGCCCTCCTCGGGAAGGAAAAAAAAAAAATCCCTCATAATTCAGGCAACAGCTGGAAAGCTTAGCTTAATGGTCTGTGCTTAAATGTGGAAGGTCACAGGGTGCTGATCTAAGGAGCGGAGAAGTCTTGCTCAGCCGACTGTTGACACTTAGTAAACGGAGGAGGAGGGGACTGTGTGTGCATCTGAGAAAGCCATACCCCGGCCCGCGAAGAATAGGAAGCAACTTCTATTCAAGATTTGCAGGGGTCCTGGACCCAGTAGGGAAAAGCAACAAGGCCCTTCACTGCCTCTAAGTTACCTTGTATTATAACAGGATTAAAGTACATTTAGCTTCTCTATTAGCATACTTTAGCCCCATTTAGGCTTACTTGATGTTTCCGATGGCCTTTGATCAGCCTTGCATGGTGCTGGTCAGCTTCAGGACACAGCAGTCAAAAAGCGAGACTGTGAAATTATCCTGATGTTGAATCTCACAGGAGATATTTCTGGCTGTTTTCATTCACTCACCCCCAATATTCCAGTTTCTTNTTACTCATTGTTAAAAAAACAGGGGGGGGAGTTGAAGAAAGAAAGAGAGATATTAAAAGAAAAAGGTAGCTTAGTGACCAGTAATAATTAGCTCCTTGTTTGAAATCTCTGCTGGCTTGTGTGCCGGTGCTGAAGCATCTATGAAAAATACTATAATTTCTACAGTGTCTGGCTTTTTATTGCTTACATTTGCATATAAATTAAATCCATATTGTAGCTTTAAGGCAAGCTAGGCTTAAAATGCCGTACAGCTCAGGGTCCTATTGTTTTACATCTACTTTCTATACTGTGGTTAAATGAAAAGGGAGGAGAAAGTAAAGGAGGCAGAAAGTCAGCTTTGTAGCATTTTTAATTGCTTCTTTGCCAATTATGGACAAATTAATATTTAAACTTTGTAGTGCTTTGAGAAAAATTGTTTACAGAATCCACCTCTTGATGTTCAGTGCCCCTTGTGCCTACAGCAATATCTATATTGGAATCTTTCATCGAAGAAAATGAAAAATAATTAAAGATAAATACTGTTCTCTTTTAAAATATTTTATGAAAACAAATGCTGTTAATTGAACTGTAAATATTTCAGATATAGGCATGAACCTTATTCCCAACAGCAGCCTGAAAAGCCATTACCAGATGGCATTTTTTCACCTGATACTGTTTATGTGCACGCAAAGATCTTGTATCATTTACTTCACTTGATCTGATTTTTGTCTTCCTCCTCTGCTTCACGCTGCCATCTCTGCTTGACCGACTTAGGCTGGCCGCTCTGAGACCCCGTTTCAGCACAGCTCAGAAATCCACAGGCTGCTAACACCAGCACATCAGGGCACAGCCTGGGAAGACAAGAGACATTTGCAAAGATGAGTAACAAGAAGCAAATGGCGCCTCAAAGTCTCCCTTTAAAAATTCTTTAATGAGATACAGTGCATTTTTTTTTCATTCTTTTCTTGGGCTAATGCCTAGTATGTACCAACCACTGGGCCACATTTTTAGGAAACATCTAAATCAAAAGTCAGAAGATTACACAGGGACATAAGAAAATCTTAAGATGGCAGGAGGCCAGGAAGCCCAGCTAGGCCTATCCTTTCCTCTAGTTAACAGTTGTTCTCCATAATATACTGTTTTTCTCCCCCTCTCTCTCCATATGCTTCTTGCTCTATTTGAAATCTGGTCAGATCAGTTGCTTCTAGAGCAGCATCTGGTAGCTTATAATATATACCCTCTGGAAAAAAAAAATGTATTACATTTGTAGAGTGCAAGACCTCGCTGGAGCCATGTCCCTCATCCTCATATTTGACATTAGCGCTAATAACTGCAGCACTGCTCCCTGCGGTTCCCCCCAGAGCCCTCGGCAGCTCCTCCAGGTCCCCTCTCAATCTTTTCTCTTTGCGAGGGATACAGACCTAGTTTCACTCAGCATTTTGGAGTCTCCAGTCTCCAAGTCATTATGGGACTTTGTTGTACTATTTCCATTTCTGCAATATCCTTTCCATAATTAGGTAATCAAGACTGTGCATCTTTCCCATGTGGCCTTTTGAGATCGATTTTATTTATCAGTTTATTCATCTCCTATTACACATTTTTTAGATTTTGGTTGCAGTACCATCAGCTGGGCACATTGCTAGTCTTCACAGCTGTCTGCTTGCTATCATAATTTCGTTTTTCCTCTTGCCACTCATTCATTTGCTTCTTCTGTCTGAATTTTGCAGCTGTTCATATTAATAAAGGATGTTACAAGTGCTTGAATGCATGGTGAATTTCATGAATAGTCTCCTATAGACACCAATGGCAGCATGGCAGGGCCTGACATGTGGGTGAAGAGGTTGGTGGGGCTGATTTAACATGAGTGCTTCTGGACAGAGACAGTCCCTGGTTATGGGGTTACATGATACCTCATACGGAGAAGTCCTGCCCCTGTTTTTGGATGTTAGCAAAACAAGGCTGGAGATGCAACACACTGCTGTACAGCTGATTTCACTTGGGCAGGGGCTGCCCAGATTATATTAACACCATAAAGATCCTTCCCAAGGCAGCTGACTATAGCCTGGACTGTGGTGTAGCAGTAAAATTCTCACTTCTTGTTTCCACTACAGTAAAATTATTGCTTTTGACTTATAAATACCTATCTGTACATCCAGGTCTTTTCTATCAACTATAAAACAGCACTCTTAGACCCTTCTTCATTACTCCTTGGAGCAGTACAACTGGTAGCTGAGAAAAAGTTCTATTTGTTTCCACACCTATTATGATCTTACACCTATCCTCACCTTTCAGTTTTCTGTAGGCTCTGCCCATTGCTGGGTGACCCTTTAAACTCCAGAGATGAGGGTCAAGCTCAAGCTCTAGTTTGATAACAAACTTCCTCTCTGTGCCTTTCCTTCCTGCTGCTCAAGACTGTCACTGTAAAAACCACCAAGTTCCGGCCCCACATGGCTGCATGGTTCCTGGGAACACCTGTGGAGATGACATTGCTGCACCACATCATTCTGGGCCACCCTCAGGCCTCATGGCACCCACCAGGCCGTGGCACATAGCCTTGGATGTCAAAATATCCCTTGGGAAAAAGGGAGACCAAAAATCTACAGGGGTCCTTCTTCTGCAGACCCTGATGCATTTTACTGATGAGACACAAAAACTTGGGGATCAGTAAGAAAATACTGCTTGTACTGATGCCCTTTTTAAATGTTACCATCTTAAGCCTTTCTCTCTCTGTTTCCAAAGTGAGAGAGTAAATAAGAGAAGGAGCTTTGGCAACACCAACAAAGGCTTCAACCATAACCAGACACAGATAGTTCTGAGGCTTAAAAAATTTTGATTTCTTGTTTGTTTTTATCATTGCTCCTTTGGTGTTTCATGCTCCTTTCACGGTGGACTGAATCAGAGCACAGGTGTCCCATATACTGCAATACCCTTGAAGGAGGATCCACTCAAAAATGCCCACTCTTGTGAAATTTTCAGTCTTCACTGGTTGAGACTTTAAACAACTGTATGAGATTTAAACAACTGCATTTTATAAGGACAAAATAAATTGAGTCCAGACTTCACAGCATTTTATATCCCCCTATGAGTGGCTTCAGTGTTTGTTAGTTCTTCAAATTTTAGCTTTCTGTGTGTTACAAACCCCATCTTCTGGCAGTTTATCAGGTGCCTCCAGTATTGGTTTCAAAATAGATATTAAATACTGCTCTCTCACCTTGTAGCTGCAGTCATTTCCAAATGTACTGAACAGCTTTTCTGCTTTCCAGCCGTCAAAGATTATACACTGAGAATAAATTACTCAGCTGGGTGCGTTGTTTGTAGGCAAACCCAGGCAGTGACAGTATCAGTAGTCCCTGTGTTTAAAAGCATGTAAAACACTTTCTCTTTTTCTGTGCTTTACATGGTGGGTCAGATACATTCCTGCACAAACAAGGATGCTGGTGAAGATGCCCTGAGGCATCAGCCATCAGCCCATTTCCTCACCCTTCCTGCTGTGGAGGAAATCCCTGGCATGGGAGCAGTAGCCTTGTAGAAGTGAGGTGCTACAGAGGACATGGGGGACACCTGGCCGCCACCCCAGCCTGAGGGACTGTCCGCATTTCATTCCCCTGAGCTCTTTTGAGCATTTCAACAACCACGACAACTTAGATTCTTTTTTCTTCTTTATTTTTTTCCTCAACAAATCAATCATGCTTGCTAAGTATCAATTAATGCTTCCAGCCCCAGACAGATTTCTGAGATTTCCTTTTATTTTTTTAATTATTTTTATTTTCCCTTTAGTAATTTCTTGTCACAAGACCCACACTGTCCACAGCAACAGTGAATAGCACTGCTGTCCTTCAATACCAACATCATATTTCCTCTGAATTGCTGAAGTCCACAAGACAATTCACAAACCTAGCATCAAACTGGAAACCAGGCCAAAGGTTCTTTTATCTTTCCTTTCCACAACCCAGGCTCCCTAGGATGTTTCCGTACAAATGCTCCCAAACAGTGAATCTTGACCTGTAGTTGAAAACTATTTTGTCAAGAGTTGGAATTGGCTGGGACAGAAGCAGCACGGTTCATAAATACTGCATCAGTTTGCTGAGACCAAAAACTGTGTCTGAATTAATGTGACCAGTCACAAAATATCTCTGATGTCTTTAACCATCAAAATTTTAGGCTCCAGGTCTGCAAGAGTTTTTCCATAGATAATAGAAAAGTACATCCAAAGGAATTCACACTTCTTCATCCTCAGAGTATGAAGCACCTTTTTCAAAACACTGATTTCTATCCTTTGGTAACACAAGGAGCTCGGAAGACAAGTTTAGGTATATTCATAACTTTTAGCTACAGCAAATATCTTGCTATGGACGACTCACAAATCATCCATAATTCAAATATGTTTCCAGAAACAATTTGTCTAACCATTTTGACAGAATGAATTTGAAGGGGAAAAAAATCTGCTTGCAGGCAAACTGCAAGCACAAAAGATGACTACATTCCTTTAATTAAAAAATCAGTGTAAATAGTACTCTTGTTGATATTAAGTATGTTTGTGAAGCAGAAGTAGCTTAAATCAAAACTTACATATAATAAATACAGGGACAGGTTTCTCACTGTGCATATGATGCCTTCATTATCTCTAAATATAAAATTGATTCTTCATCTTTGAGTAATAAACATTGTTTTCTTTTTATTTTAATGCATCTTTAAAGTCAAGAAACAGGATTTTTCTTCTGCTGCTTTGTTTTACTTTCTGGGTATTTCATGAGTCCTTTGGTTATTCTTGTTTCTGCCCAATATCTGAGACAACCTCCCAGGGTAGGAGTGGGGGAGATGTTTCAAGCTCATTTACTCTTGTTCTGTCCTGTAACAGCTGTGATTCTCCACTGCTCTCTCATCTGCAGCAGATCAGGATGAGAACAGAACTGACTGACATGATGTGTTACACCTTCCCTGATAGGTCAGGCATAGCAATAAGAAAACTCCCTCTCTTCAAAGGAAGTTTCCTATTTGTAAGTGTTCCCTTTGTTTCTTGAGGAACATACTCTTTTTCCAGGTCTCTCATGCCAGCGTTGATCAGTGGTAGCTCAGCTTCTTGGAGAAGGGTCAGAGCAGCTTCAGGAAGAGAAATGACAGTATGCATGGAGGGTTTGCCCTTTTTTAGTCCTTTCCTTTGCAGCTCAGCCTAAGCAGAAACCCAGTATTGCATTGCTACCATGTAAATGCCTCATCTTAAATTTAGAGCAAAGGGATCCATTAAAGGTTTGTGGCTTCAACATTCAGTATCAATTTGTTCTCACTGATGTGAATACTGGAGATGTGAGGAGAGAAATCACTTGAAATAAAGTGTCCCATTGGTGTCTCAAAAAAAGATGCTGCCATTTTTATTATCAAAGTACAGAAGAAAAGGCAGTAAAGAAATAAGTTTAGAAAAATCACTCAGCTCATCAAATACTATCGAGAAATCCAGTAAGACTGGTCTAAGCTTAAAATACAGATCTGAGTTTAAGATATTTTGAAATCTTACATGGCAGAACAAATTCTCTTTCTCACACTAGTGGCTGTCTGTGTCTGTCTGTCAGCTCAATCACGTATTCACAATAAAGTATGGGTCAAGTCCTCGAATGTCTGTGTCTTATAGTCTTATTCTTGGCTGACAAGTGCTACATCTAAATCAGGGTATGGCATTAAGTTATAGCCTGAAAGCAGGCTGGAGTGGTAAGACCAGCTCAGATGATAAAGGCTTCTTGCTCCCCCCAGCCCTCCACCTCGCCCAGGTCACTGTTACTCCAAGACACAACTTCCAGCACCACTTATCTAATTGTAATTCCACAAGTGAAAGCACAGCTCAATAGTAATACTGTAAGGGACTTACTTGGGCAAGCTCCTATCATCTGGCCTGAGTCAAAAGATTACACACTCATAATAGAAATTTATTCAGAGCAGAGATATCCTGGCATAATAAGACCATCTTGCTTCGCGTAATTATAATTCATGCATCCAGAGACAGCTGTCCATCAGATATATTGTATTACCTAGCTTTGATTTCTATAATGAGTTTTATTAGTTTATTTATGAGGAAGAACAGTGGCATTTAAAGAAGTTATGAATAAGTTATTATGTGTGCACAATCAACATTTGGGATCTTCTAAGTCTTGCAGAGAAGTTAAAGTCTGAATGGATAAAGACACTGAAATACTTCCAAAATATGGTCCATGAAGACCTATTTCATAATATATGGCATCAACACTACCCATTGTTTTGTTTCACACCCATGAAATCATTCCATTTAGGCAAACAAGAAATCTAAGGGGGTCTGAAAAACCTGAAATTGTAAGCAAGAATGTCAAGTTTTAATTTCTCTTTAATACTAAATTGATGTGATATAAAAGGAACTTTTTGGATATGAGAACTGGTACTGTTGGCCCTGGTTTCCCACATGCAGGAGCATTCCTGTACTAGATGAGATACATTGAATTTAGAGGGTTTCAAGAGATGGCTGTTGATTCTTCCAGCAAAAATGGTGGAAAAGGATGGAAACGTGGGACCAAAGTGAAACTCACTGTTTGTGGAGATGAAAAGAAAGTATCAACAGGAAGTGATGCAATGAAATGATGCAGAGCAAGTAAAAGGGAGCAAGCACTGTTTCAGCAGCTCTGGAGACACATACCAATGGAGACAATGTTCTCCAAGTCCAACATATAAACACAGAATCATTACAAAATCTGTTACATAGATAACAACAGTAAACAGGCTTGAAGCCTGAAGTGAGACAGCTGATTTTGAAAATGTTTTTCCTGTAAAAGGACTCAGGACTGTACCTGCTGATGTCTGTAACCCTCTACCTGTTCCTCCTCAAGGGTTTCACAGTTCTGCCTTCTGCAGAGATAAATTGTCCACACCCTTGTCCCCTAGGTCCTCAGGCTGTGCCCACACCATCCTTGTCACACTGGTAGATTTGGGAGACTTCAGACAGCTGAAGACAGAAGTTGCAAGATCTAGGGGAATATTAACTCCCATGCCAGCACTTCCTGGTGAAGAGGGTCCTGTTACCCAATTGTGCCTCATCAAAGCATTTTGACCAAATCCATCAGGTTTCCTCAGCTACCAGACAAAAGACCAGATCTCGTGTAGCTGAAGACTGGACCACACACTGCCAAACTTCAGCTTTTCAAATTGTATCACCAAGGGCCAGTGCAGTACTCTCTGCATGAAATGTTACTGGCTAGGCCAGCACATCACATGTTCTTCACAAACCCTGGAGAGATAAGAAGATTGATCCTCATAAAAATTCTCTTTTTACGGGGACAAATATATAGGCAATCAAGGCAAGGTGTGATGAATAACAGGGTGCTTGCCATGCACAAGTAACAAGAATAGATGGATACTTCAAAAGCCCAAAACCTCTTCTCTGTGTCCCCCAAAACAGTGTCACCTAAGCAAGAAAAGAGACCGGGTCAAAGTCTTCAGTTGAGCTGCAAAATTAGCCAACCTCCCCTGGGTCTACCCACACAGACAAGTCCATCTACCACCCCTTCTGCCTGCGTCTGTGTATCCAGCACCATATTTTGCTGCCATGAGCTGATCACGTTCACTGTGGTGAAGCTGAGGGTGACATGTCCAGTCATGTTTCAATCTTAGAACCAATTTCTGCCTTGCTGGCCAAAAATGCCATATAGACTGAAGAGGAGTTAAGCATGCAAGAGCAGCTCTGTGTCACCATTACAGTTCAGGTTAGCCTGTCAGTGTCAGGGAGAAACCAACCAGAGTCAAAAGCTATCCAATTATTTTGCTACAATCTTCTCAAAAGTCTTCCTTAAAGCTGAGACTTTTCAAGGAGACAGGAAAAGTTGGTTAGAAAGACTTTAACAACTCCTTCTTCCAAAGAAAATCTTAAGTTGCTGGCAAGTGTTGGGTCCTGCATGATACCTGCCCAGAGCTCAGAGGAGTCTCAGTGTCCCAGGTATTGCCTGACCTCCTGCAGGACCTACGGTCTGAAATGGCAGCAAAGATTGCATTTGATCTTCAAGAACTTATTCCACTTCTAGAAAGAAAGCAAAAGCCAGTGTGGTGCTGAATGATCCTGTCAGGACAGTAATTGGAAAAATCCCCACAGTAAGAGAAGCTCAACTGTCACAGTTTGTGAAGAGCCTTGATGAGCCAGGTTGTTTACTGCTCACAACCCTTGTGCTATTCACAACTTGGCTGACACTCTGCTGAAGGGCACGGCAGCCCTTCTTGGCCTCGTTCCTAAGCACAAGGTATTGTTTCCAGAGCCCTTTGTGCTACTATCACTCCAATTAGGAGCTGGAGTGCCGTCACAAATGTTCTGTCCTCCCACTTTGTCAGACAGAGATGATCTGAATACTGCAAAAAGTTTTGAGAAGGGGAAAATCACAGACGAGGGCATTTAGGGATCATAATGGCAGTGAGTGGCAAGAAGAGATGATTACAGAACTTCATAAATTTTAATCAAAATATCAAAAGAGGGTTCTGTCAGTGCAAAGATATCCTTCTCCTAATGGGGCAACAAACTAAAGCAGTAGCTTTATAACATCCTTTGATGCCTTAGGATAGCAGGACCCCCGGAGTTGACTGTTGTATCCCACAATAGTTCATTAGTATTGAAATTCCTAATTCCCTTTATTGGATCTGAGTTTTGGCTTCTAAGGTCTGACCCCTGAAGAGCCAGAAACTTCAGACTGCTTTTTGCTACACACTTCCTCACTTTGGGCATTTAACTCCACACTTTTACAAATACCACGTGCCTTTGCCACGGTGAAGAGAAAAGAATAACCCATTATCTTTTAGCAAGGTATTCTTAGTCTCAATCAGGCAAAGACCTCTTCCACCAAATCATCCCTCATATTGCTGTTCTCTTGTAACTGTGGGAAAATATGTCTGTATTAGAGCTGAAAATTAAAGACAGAAGGATGGAGTTTACATCTTCTCCTTCTGGCCGTGCATTTGATTCAAAATTTTGTGACATACTCTTCAAGTACCTGCCTGGAAACAAGTATCAGCACAAGACCACCAGTCCAACCAGCCACTCAGTGTTTACTTTTGCCTTATATTTCTCTATCCAGGGTGCCATGGAAACTCACAAAAAAAACCCGCTGAATTCAAAAAAGTTGAAAAAGTTATTAATTTACCTTCCTCTTTTTTTCTTCTTTTTTCATACAAGCCCTCAATCCGCAAACAAAGAAAAAATAAGGAACCCTACCCATATGTCCCTTAAAACCAGGACACTGGATATGTAGTGCAATGTAGTGCAATTGGAAGAGAAGATGAGAAAGGGAAGAGTTAACTGGGTTTATAATTGTTTCCAGAGAGCAATTATTCAGTCCCTAAAAATGCTGGTAGAAGAAGAAAATGGAAAATGAACATGGTCCCAACAGACAAATGATTAATATTTAGGGAAGGACTATAGCAGGGTTTGATCCAAAAGAAATGGAAAAGAGCATTTTAATGAGATTGGTGTTCGGACTGTACAAACTCATTAGATTTGGGGTTTTCCATCTCATAAAAAAAATGAAGGATGTTTTGAAGGCAAGTTTCATGTTTGCAATGCCTTTCCCACCACCGGTGTCTGTGAGGAGGTGCACACCAAGCAGCCTTGGCAGCCTCATGATACCAAAGCAGAAACACAACCTAGAGCAAGAGCCAGGCAAATAACTGGGAGCCAAACATGCAGCTGATTAATGCTGCCAGAGAATTTTTATAGAAAATGTTGTTTTTCTTTCATTTCCCTTCCCCTGTGCAGCTTTCCTCAGAGCAATATCTGTGAGTAATCTCCGCTCTCCAGCTGATCGGGGTGCAGCTCTCTGCGTGCAGCTAATATTGGCACGGTGACATTTTGGCTGTTTTCGGTGGACACGAGCAGGTGCAAAGCAGGACCTGTGGGAGCAGCACAGCCTGGCCCTGCAAGGAGGATATGGAAGTGCTGGGCAGAGTTCCTGGCCACACCACTGCCTGCCTTCAGCTGGGACCGATGGCTCCTGCCCGTGCCGTGTACATTGGCTTCCATGTTTAATAAAGTTGTGCACTATTAGGTTCACCACAGCACAGCTCCCAGTTTTATTTCCCAAGGGTTCATGGCAACAGTAACACACAGTAGTTATAATGTGTCATAAAATAAATATTAGCAAAAGCACCCCTGAGTCTCCCCCAGTTTGGAATTTGCCTGGCATCACACATCCCCCAAAGCACGCCTCCAAAAGCCAAAGTTGTCTGCTCCCGGAGGAGGTTTGTTTGTTTGCCTTAGTTTTGTTTTTTCCTCAGCTGGCTGGACTTACACCACTGCCACAGCTAATAAAGGTAAGCACTGGTACAGTACCTTGTGCCTTGCCCTAATCACATTGCTCTTGAAATTAAGTCTGTCAGCGCTTGGGCTGTAAACCCGTATTGCGAGAGCTTAATAACTCCACTGTGAACAAAAGAAAATTACTTCTAGACTCAAACCCGGTGTGCAAGACTTCTGCCTATGGGGTGACATTTTATTTGTTGCTGGGAATATAAACAGCATGCCCAAAAAGTTTAAATAGATCAAAACCATGAACAGAAAACACAACGTGTGTGAGCAGCACATGCACACTGGCAAACGTGCACACACGTGTAAGTAACCTCATGTGATATATTTCACAAGCTCTGTTTGCACAGGGAGGAAATAAAACCATCAGGAGCTTCTGGCTCCTTCCCATCAATTTCCTCAGTTTTAGACTAATCTCAGCCTCTACTTCTTTTTCGAGCGGTTGTTTTTTTTTTTTCCTCCAGAATAACAAATTTGCACTCAACCACCACACAACATGCTGGCCTGAAGCTGAGGCAGCCAAGGTAAAACTCCATCCTAGAGCAGTAGCCAGATTTTTATGTATCAAAATGTCCCATGTTTGAAGTCGAGACTTAATAATGTCTCGCAGGAAAGCCCCAGGGCAGAGCCTTTCTCTGCCACAGGTTTCTTGTACTACTTTAAGCAAATCATTTAGCTCTCCTATTCCTCAGCTGCACTGCTGAAAAATTGGAATAATTAAATTGCTCTATTTCATCAAACATCTGTAATGATAAATATGCTACAAAATGCACTGAAGTGCTTGGGATGAAGATTACCTGCTGGACAGAGAGATACAGAGCTAGAAAGGGGAGACTTGTGCCCTCTAAATTCGTGCTGTTTTGAAGTCCAGAAGTGCTGTTCTAAACCAGTTTTAAAGTTTGTTTTCTTAAAAATATGGTGATCAAATGGATTTTTCTATACAAACACCACATTTTTATTTTCTATTTTCTCTTTTCTCATTTATTTTCTGTTAAATAATAATATAGGCCATGTGTGTGGTACAACACAGTTTTGACCACACAGTTTGGGATGGCCATGCTGGAGCTGATGGGGATCCTGTGACGGCTTTGAACAGCACAACTGGAGATGTTTTGCTCTGTCAGGTCAAGATTACCCTTCCTTAAGATCTCCTGATTCAGATACTAAGTCACACAAAAGTTGTCCAACCTCATAAGGAGTGGCAGAAAATAACTGCCTGTGTCTCATGACACCCCACCACCAGGATGTCTGCCTTCACCCTCATTCTCATGTCACCAGGGAGGCTCTGGTCCCTGAGCACAAGAAAGGGAAGGGAAAGTGTCATGCAACCAGGTACAGGCCTGGAAGTTCACCTTGTCCCTTAGATGGCTCCTGCACCAGGAGATGACCCCCTCAGTGACCACAGCTGTGGGAGTGAAGCTGTAGGTGCAAGAGAACCTGGAGAAAGAGGCACTGCCAGGGGCAAAGGGTCTCTCTGTGAAAAGTGCAGGTGAAGTTAGGTGACAATGCAGCAGATGTCATGGACAAAGGGAAGGAAAATGGCCAGTGATGGATTAAAAAGAAATTAAATACAACATCAGCACATGGTGTAGTTGAGCTCACAGGAGTGACCATCACAGAGAAATGAGATGTCCCAGCAGTAAACAGTTACCAGTTCAGATTTTAGCCATCAAACCTTCCTCCCTCTCATGTTCCCCTTGCCTCGCCCCCTTTCTTGTGTGGCCTCTATTCAAATTCTGAGTCTAGGCAGAACTCATAGCATATATCTTCCCATTGCTGTGTACAAATCCTGCCTCCCTCCATCACCTGCTCCCTTTGGGACCCCATGCAAAAAGCAATAATGTTGGGATCAGCCAGAAAGGGTTCCCACAGCTCTCTCAGCTCCATTTTGGTTGAGGACAGCCACAGCAGAGCAGTGTGGTCTGATGGTGCCCATGGATAGAGACGCCTGTGTTTGCTGTGCTGGCCATGTATGGGGCAGCAGCTGGGAAAACCTGGGGTGCCAGGGCAGGGTCTCCCAGGAGCTGGCTCCTATGAGTCCTCCACCCATCAATCTTAGAGCAGTATGCCGTCATGGATAAACAGCAGCTGTCGCAGTAACCTCATCAGATAACAGGCACATATATTAAAGTACCTTTAGCACACTTACTAAAACATATATTTAGCTAGGGAAAATAATCTCGCCCTGCCTATAAAAGTCAAAGTTTGCCTTTATAAATAACTCCTGGAACCCTGCACGCATCTCAGGAAAGGGCGACGGTGTGCGTGCTCAGCCTTCTGCCCTGAAAAGATCCCTGAATAAAATATAAACACGCTGAAATATAAAGAACAGTTTGGTGAAGATAATGAAATCTAGTGAAGCCAGTAATTTACTCTGTAAATCATATAGCTACTTCTTCCTTGCAGTTGCCTGCCCTGATTTACACCATGAACCTTATATCCAAGCCTCTCCCTGCCTTATTGCAAGCACGGGAGCACACAGAAGAGCATCTGTGTGTCTTTGTGGCTGGTAAAAAGCATTTATTTAGACTTGTGAAATGTCCTGCTCTGAATATGCCGCTTTGACTTGACACACTTGTTGTTTCTCCAGTCTTCTCTCAGAACCCAGGTCTTCCTGAGAAGAGAAGGAAAAGCAGGCAGCCTAAAATGCCTGTTTTGCACCCATTCTTGTGGCAGCAGCTGGGAATGGGGGTGATCTGGGTGCTGTGTTGGTACCGGTTACGGGGAGCTGCACATGGACGCCGGATCTCCCCCCTCTCCCCACCGACAGACTCCAGCATCGTGTGGCCCTTTCCCATTTTATTCATGACATAAACCCTCTTCCCATTAGCATGCAAAGGCTTTGAACTTCAGAGTTTTCCAATACTGCACAGAATATCTTGAGAAGGGGCTGGAAATAATTGGGTACTTTCGCTTCCATAGCACGGCCATGTACCCTTGAGTGCGTGGAAACCCAAAGTGGCACCGAGCACTCAGGGGCAGGCAGAGACCCCCGGGGGCAGCAGAGCTGCTGCACAGGGCTTGGCCCCAGCCTCCTTCCTTATTCGCAGCTCTCCTTTAAGTCCAACCACTCCGAGGTGAGGCTGAACCTCGGTGAATTCAAGTGGATTTCTCTCCTGGTGTGTGCCTGTGCATTGGGCAGGAGTAGGCATCACTCTGCCTGGCTCTGTGCAGGAATAGAGACTGCAGAGGAAAAATTATATCTAGATGAGTCTTTATGATGTGTTCCTTCAGTATTAAGATCTCTTCAGGCCTTGTGTATCTGGTAATATTGCTCTCATTTTAAATTCTTCTAGTAATAATTTTAAGAGAAAATTCTTTGTGACAACTGCTGTTGATTTAAAACTAATGTTTAGCCAGTAATGGGTAATTGTATTAGACTAGAAAAAGGCTGCTGTAAAGTCGACCCCAGTCTGATTTTTAATTTACTGCATCATCAGCTACTTTTATGATACTATTTAATCTGCTGAAATAAAACTATTGCTCTATGAATATCTCTAACACTTAAGAAAAATTGTTTTTAGCTGTTCTGCTCTTGGGGCTGAGGAGTTGTTAATTATTATATGAATAATTCCTGTGAATACATTTATTTATATTTGTTTTAATTGTCACAATACTCAGAGAAGTAGCATGTTCTATTTTCGCCATGAACTCCCTTTTAACACATAAACAAGGAAAGGGAAAATGCCCATCGTGACTTTGCAGATGTTTGGAGCTCACAAAATGCATTCTGCATTTCCATGGGGCAGGAAGAGTGCTGTGGGGGAAGCAAAAAAACTTCCCTTTATTTTTTTTTCCATAAGAACCTGCATTTCCCTCAGCCAGGACGATCGTGCTCGCAGCTGCATCCAGGCAGGGCTGCTCTCCCCATGAGCCTGCTTTGCATTTCCAGGACCCTTTCCCACCCCGTGGCCTGATCCTGCTCTCTCCTCCCCAGAGCTGTGCCCCTGATGAATGCAGCTGTGGCACAGCCATAGGTTTGCCTCTTCCAGAGTTAAGAAATCAGCAGCACCTGTTCCAATCCCCCAGCACAGCTAGAAAGACCCACACTGAACCCAGAGGGCTTTGGATGGGTCCCCACAGTCTCTGCATGGGTACAAAAGAGCCTTGTGAGCTGCCTTGATACAAATCATAAAAACTAAAGTTACAAACATGCTTTTCTTGCTTACTAACGTCCTGCCAAAATAGCATGCATCAGGGTCATGCAAAACAGCCTTCTGTCTATCCCCAGCATCAGCAGCCTTCTCAAAACAATGCGCCACCAGATTAAAACAGCATCGAAAATATTGTGCCTTTTCAGAAGAGAAAGAAATCTTCATTAAAAAAAAATGCCTATCGCAACAGATAACCTGCACTAGTAAAAAAACGGGTATTTTTTTTATTTGCTAGTCTTTTTATTAAATAGTAGCTCTTGTAAAGATTACCTAGAAGATAAATCGGTCTGTTGGAAGAAAAAAGATTCAGGGTGTAATCAAAAATGTGTATCTGTGGCACATGAGTTGCTGATTTTTAATGTTACCAGCACATTTATATTGTAGCTTTAGGTTTATTTGCCCTGATAAATACTTGATTACCTGCCTGCAACAACTGCAGGAGAAGGCTGTTGTCAAATCTATTATAATATGATCAAGTAATGGTTACAAGATAAAGTAAGGTAAAACAAATAATTCTTAATGCTGTGCAACCACCTATTATTTTATCCAAACAACTTCTGTTATCTCCTTATGGTCGAATGCCTATTCCCCAGAAAGAGAGAAGAGGTCTCTTTTTACCTCAGTAATTAGCTTGTTTGAAAGCTCCCACAAATTCTTCCTATCATAAATTTTGCATTGCTTCACGCACAATAATGCACATAAAATTAAATAAACAATTTAATTAATTTAATTAAAATTAAATATTAAACATATTGTGTATAAGAAGCCCATGTCTGTGATTTAATTGGGCAGGAGTACCCAAAGCAGTTTCGGTAACAGTGAAAAATAATTAAAAACAACAAGTACGGTAGCCTCTGGGTACGAAGAGTAGTTGGGAGCTTTCTCCTGAGAAAGGTTTATTTAATTAAAACCAAACTAATCTTTGGAAAACACTTGATAAGCATTTCATAATACAAATCATAATCCAAAAATGAAGCTTATACTTCATCTACATGATACTGGAAAATAATATTAAATAATTCAATTCTGCCATGAGCTGCTTCCCCAGCACACACAGAATAATTCAACAGACAGCATGTTTACCACCTTTAAATTTTCAGTAACATTTAGTTCATCTAGATAAATATTAGTAAATTATATGAAGGTATAATGGATCTGTGAGTGATAAGGTTGAGAATTAATGCTTTATTTAGACTGGTTATTGCTTCTTGTAGATATTATGCCAGGCAAGAGAAGCACAGCTAACTTAGAGGGCAGGCTGTGCCTGTGTTGGCAGGTAAGCCATTTGGCTGTGTTCACGTTTTCTAGCCTATTCTTCGACACCTTTCATTCATAATAGAGAATGTTATTTCCGGGATCCCATATAACTGAAAGAGGAATAGACTATTTATAGGATGGTGTCTCTATCTATACTTCATGTTGCCAAATGCTTGTATTTCTATACTGTCCAGTGATAATTTCAGCTCCCTGAAAAACTTGGATCCTGCCCAAGGTTGCAAACTATCCGGCTGGACATCAAACAGTCTGCCTTGCACAGCCACTCACAACCTGGACTGCAAATGCTGACAGGCTTTATAGGTCATTTCAAAAACAAATGCTTCATTTTAACACCTTAGACTGCAGCAGCTCCTACAACAAGCTGCTGATGCCAACTGGCTTTTTCAAAAGTGAATGTATCCAAAGAGATCCTAATTGACACTTTCAGGCAAGTGCCCAGCATAACTGAATATTACTCAGGTTTCTGGAGAGCAGTTTTAAAGTGACCATATAATTTAAGTGACCTTTGAATATAATTTGAAGTGCTACTGTAAAGCCTAGTTCCTCTCCCACTGAATGGACTCCATCAATGGGGAAACTCTCATTGATGTTAATGAGGGCAGGAGCGGGTACTTCCCCACTGGCTCCCATTGAATTATCCAGGTTCCTTTTTTTGTAGGAGCTTTTTTTTGATACATTCCTGGGAAGATCCTGTTAACTGACTTGGAGTTACTTTGGTTCATATCATACCCACAGCTTTTTAGCAGAGAATCCAGTGATTAAACAGAGATTTCTGTCGAGCAGAGGTACAATAGAGCCCTTTACAGGGTGTGGGAATTTCCCGCATGTTGATTAACTTCATACTGTAAAAGACCGTAGGCCAAATCCTTCAGTCCTCACGCAGACAAAAGTCCACATTGACTTATCTGAAACCTGCCTGCAAACGCTCCTTAAAGTCAATGGCATTTTGCTTTGGTAAGGGCAGGGGATTTGGCCCGCTGGTTGTCTCTGCGATTGGGCATCGCCAGGAGAAGGGGATTACCCCAGCACCGAGCCTGCAGCAGGGTCTGCCTTGCACCTCGGGCACTGCCTTCCCTTCAGCTCCAAAAGCTCGTGGCAGAACCCCACTTTCGGCGCCAGCCTCATGCTACAGGTGCTGAGGGATGCCCAGCATCACCCCTTGGGCCACCTCCCCAATGTCTTCATGAAGCCACCCCCAGGACCCTGCCATTTGCCCCACAGGGCAGGCAGAGAGCAGGCAGGGTATTAGCCACTGACCCACAAGGCTCCTGTCCTCCCCACTGCAGCTACTAGCCAAAAACAGCCTGGCTTACATCTCTTCCTGGACGAGGTAACCAATATTTTAGAACTACCTTAGGGGAGGGTACATCCATCCAGAAAATAATAGAAATATAGCCCAAAACACAGTGGGCTGCTTTCTATTTGTTTGTTTTAGCTGTATCATAGCTCAGACCTTCCTTGCCATTGTGGTTCAATATTTACTGATTGAAAATATAGACTAGCTGCAAGTCACAGCATTTGCCAGAAAGAACGATTATCATCAGAAAGAAATGGGCATTAAAAGAACAGCTCTTCTATTTCCAGAATATAAAACACACATTCAGAAGAACAAACAGAGCAGAGAAGAAATGATGGTCATTTGCAAGTAAAATATTACTGAACAATATAACATTGGATTAACTGTTTCATGTATTTATTGTGAAAGAATATATAGAACTTTACATGAGAAACTATCAGTACAAGCAAGAAACAATGCAGCCTTTTAAACAGCTTGCTTTTAAGTCTAATGCTTCTGCACATAGAGCACACGAGCTTGCTCCCACTGAAGCCTATGCAACAGCTCCTGTTTAGTTCAAAGGGGTCAGGATCAGGCCCTGAGGTTTTCAGCTTTTCTCCTGTAATGTCCCTTTCACCAATATTGCACCCTCTGCTCCTAATGTGCTTGGGATGTATTTATGGTGGGGAATGTGCAGTGCAGCCAACAGGCACCGTAAAATGCAATTTGGGAGGGGCCGATCCTGAAAACTGTGGAGGGACTTTTTCTTCTACATACATTTAGAAAGAAAAGGGGGGGACAGAGGGGCAGGATAAAGAAAGAAGGGGAAAAAAAAAAAGCAGGCACATATTGAGTCCAGTCCTGCATTCTACTGAAGCAAACCATTGAGCACAGTAGCGAGGGCTGACTGGACCGGACAAAACCTGACTCCATTTATTGTCTTTTGTTGTGGTGTGCCAGGAATGCAGGAGCTGTAGTTATTCTGAATTAGGGCTGGCTCTGGGGATGGCTTTGTACTCTCAGGACCTGTGCACTGCTGAAAATTGGTGCAGCTCTGATCTCTGGCTTTAGAGAATTTTCTTCCTTCCAGGACTATTTAAAGTAGTCATGTAACAATTTCAGTAACTCTGTGGCAATTAATTTTTGTGAATTTGCAATTAGTTTGCTACTCTTACATAAACTTAAATTGGATTAATTTTATACTCTCTTACCCAAAATACAGCTCAGAAGAAGGAATTCTAATAAATTTGGTATGCAAGTCTGTTCTAGTACTTGTCTTAGTTTACCCAGAAACCATTCTAAATCATTTACCATTCAATGCATGCTTTAGCACTGACAAAAATTAGAACCAAGTTAATTCTATTATTTAACTAAATATTAAAGAGCTACCGGAATTCCTACACCACCACATTTTTTTTAATCTATCTGATCAGAAAATCAACTTAACACACAAACATTTTCTTGTGACTTCTTCTAAATGAAAGAAACTTTGCAGAAACATAAACATAAAAATAATTGCAGTGGTACGGTTGATGGCAGCTTTCCTGGCAAACACAATAACTGCCTATTGAGATAATTGGGGCACCAGTAGAGATGCATAAGATAAAAATGGAGTTTAAGGCTGGATTAGTACAACCTTTACTTTATGTGATGCAAAGGGTTGGGTCAGATGTCTCATGAAGTTGTCTCCAAGTCCATCTTCTTTCATTCAATGCAGAGGGAAGAGCCGTATTTATTTGTAATGCTTGAGCTTTCCCTTCAAGTTCACTCTATCCAAATTAAATAAAAACCCTAAGACTCTTTTGAATCACTTGGAAACAGATCTTGAAGCCCTGATTTAATTTTAGCTTCATACACACAAAATTCCTGGTGATTTCAAGGATGATTTTGCCAGACATAAAAAAATGGTAAGTTCAATTGTCAGTCACTACTGCTATAAGTGTGGATTTAGGAAGGATCCAAAATAGACGAATCCTTAAAAAATAAACAAAATCACAACCTAATGGGGCCCCTGATGTGCATTAATAACAATAGTGATGTCACTCATGTTCAACCATTTGCGTGTTCTCATAAATCATTTTTAATAATTTATTTGATATAAAGAAGAGCTTGAAGTGTGACAAGCTGCTGTAATTTTAAATAAAGCTTACAAGTAACTTTTCAAGCTTTGCAGGCTCAGAGTGGTAAAACCCACTGACTGAGCAATGTGTATCCAAGTACAAAAACCTTCAGCAGAGGCATAAGCCTTCCTGAAAGGCAGAGTTGGGTGCTCTTCACTCAGCATCAGCACTGCAGGGACTAATCTGGAGGTGGTGTAAGCCAGTGTGGAAGGGAAGGGAACCTGTGCTGTCTGCATCCACCTCATCACACAGCAGTGGAACCAGCAGGGCTAAACCACTTTAAACCAGCTCTCAATTCAGGACACTGCCTTCAAAGCAATTCTGTGATGGATTTGGGGAGCAGCAAGAGGAGCATTCAGGAATTTCAGGGCAGTGGTCAAGAGTTAGTGAATTAAAGAGGATCTGCAGGACCCTGAAGCTTTCTACAGCACCCTGGGTTTCACTCTTTTGGAGAAAAATCTTTCATCTTTGCTACTGAACTCCCTGGGAAGTTAGAGCTTGTTGCTGACTTGTGACTGACCACATTGCACAGCCAGTTTACAAGGGCTCAGTAACTCTGCTGGAATCAGCACTCAGGAATGTCCTCAGGTGGGAGGAACAGTAATTGTACCATCTCCTGGATATTCAGAAAGCTACAATATGCAAGGCAGAGAAGAATGCTCTACTTTCTTCTGGCATTGCTAGGTGCCTGTTATTTTTGCCAAGATTTATCCCACCTACAGCAATATTCAGGGCACTAGTCTATTGTTGTAGCTCAGGCTGAGCTGATGCTCATTTTTAAATTAAACCTCAGGTGAAAGCTGCAAATCCACACGTGCAGATGGTTTGTCTGTGCTTGCAATCCTGCACGCGTGCAACTTAGCACGGTGCAGCTCCCCTGACCTCTGGCTGCTGGGGTTTTATTCCTGACAGGCTAGATATGAATAAAATCATATGGAATTGTGTTTTTACAGTTCAGCCTTCTGAGTCCCATCCTGCTGCCATTGAAATCAATGGTAAAACTCCCAACTTCCCTAGTCATATCAGATTAGCTTTGTTCCACGGACTGAAACAATCTAATAGATACCAGGTGTCCTCCACAGAGCTTGTGTGGTCTACAAGTAAGTGGAACATATTTTAAAAAGTCAAATATGAAACAGCTACATCACAGAACCTGTAATAACCTCCAACTGATAAGATTATCTGTGGAGGACATGATCAGTATCTAAAATGTGACTCATTATATATTTATATGATGCATCCTATAACAGACATTCTGGGGTAAATTCAGCTGCATGTTAAACCACTACAGAAAGGGATCCATATTTATGTTCATTTCCACAAGAAAGCAAGGATCTCGTGTGTTTTTACTTAAGGGAGGGAGCCTCAAACAACCTTACATTAATCCAGAAATCCACTTTAAATATATGACTCTGCATGTAAAAAGACCTATAGAAGTGAAAGGCTGCAAGTGAAACCAGTAGGTTGCTACTCTAACATCCCTTCTTGCTCACAGTTATGAACCCCCACCATGAAATTCCCTACCTGCTTTTCCAGTGATGGACCTTCACCAGCTCCTCCAGTAGCATGGAGATCACACAGTGCTATAAATGTCCAGACCTGGGCTGCACCCAGACATCCATCACTGCGCAAAGAGTTTAGCTGGAAAATGCACAAGGAATTTCCTTGTGTGACCTCCTGGTGTGTAGGTAGTCCAGGAGCCTTGCCTGGCCGAGGTGAAATTCTCAGTGCCCTTCTCTGCACCAACAGGGCCAGAAAGAAATTGCTCTGCCCTCTATACGGCCTGACCCTGATTCCAGCACCTGCAGAGAGGAGCTTCAGTGCAGCTTCTCCTTGTTTTGCTCAAGGAAGCACCAGTGCTTCCAGCCAAGGACCCATCACACAGGTACAGCCAGGTTAATAACTTAGAAACATACAAATGGAGTGATCCCAAACAAACAATCAGACCTTTCTCGGGAACAACAAAAAATATATTGGCCATTTCTCTAATCCAATTAAAACTCCTCAGATGTGCCAAGGTCTACCCTGGTTCCTTAGCCAAAAGGATACACCTGGGGCCAGCTCTTGGGGCTGTTTTTGTGCAGGTGCTCAAGTCTGCTGCTCTGCCCTTGCCTTGCAATTCCATGTCTTAGGGACAGACTCCATAGATGTCCCTATTACAAAGTGGGCCCGGGGCTCTTGTGGGCATCTGATGGATGGGGGGCCAGAGTCAGAAGGCTTCAAAACACTTTCCACTCACTTTCTGCTAGGGAAGCCAGGGAAGCCTCACATCTTGCAAGCCTCCCTCTTCTATCCAAACCACTGGCTCTTGTCTCCTAAGGGTTGAGGGACAGTAGGGGCTTGCCCCAGCCTGGCTTGATGGGAGTGCCTTCTCAGCTGGGGTCCAGGTACTCCTGCGGCAGCCCTGCAGGAGAAGAGTACTACAATAGCTGAGGTGTGATACTCCCAGGCAATATTCTAGGCAGCTGAAGCTACCCATGGAAAGGGCCAAGCTGACAGTGCTCTCCAGCAAAACTGCTGCTGGAGTCACTGCTTGGCTCCTGAAGGAAAAGGGTACACTTTATTAATTGTTTTTTTTTAAGGGGCAGCAGGAATACATCAAACCCCATTAAAAAGGCATGATCCAATCAGTATCTCATTTGTACCTGAATATCTTGCGCTATCTCTAGTCTTATATTTTACCAGTCAGCCTCTTTCATTATAGTCTCCTTAAGAGGCTTACATACTTGTACTTTTCCAATAAAGATCTTGGAAAGTACGTTCAAGGGTAGCTTATTTTAACATTCATCACATTTAACAAGACTTTTACCAGAGCAGAGAGAACGCGTAACTAATTGCTGGAAGATCTGGTCAAGTTTATCGTGACGGGTAACTATCGGGCAATTATGATTTATTTATTCAGAGGGAGATAAGGCACGCATTGTTCTCTGGAAGGAAAAAAATGGGGATGATCCTAAAGTTAATATTATTTCCCATGCCGTCTTGAATCTTTTCATAACTGAAGGCACCCACCAGAGTACAGTCCTCATTGGCTGCATTTGCTCCAAATGTTGGGGTTTAAGCTCAACTTCTCCCCCAACCTCTCCTGGGCCCGGCGAGGCCGTGCAGGTGCAGCTCCTCCTCCACCTATTTCTTAAGAGGTCTGTTGGAGTGAGGGGACTCCTGAGGGAGCCGATGTCCCCACAGGGTCCCCGAGCCTCGCTCCCCGCCGGGGGGAGCCTGGGATGGACGGGGGCAGGGTAACAAGTGGGGTGTCCTTTTCATCTGGCAATCAAAGAAAGGGATAGGAGATAAAAATGCCCCGTTACCGCCAGTTTCTCGGGTCCCTGCGGTGTTTCCTCGAGTAGCAGCGTGTCCTCGCAAATAGAGGCGTCGGGGAGCGGGCGGGGAGCGTCTCTGCCGGCACTGGGAGGCACGACGGACAGGGACCGGCCGTGCTGCCAGCACAGCCCGTCCCCACACCCCACCCGCTCCGAGAGAGAGCAGCGCCCGTGGTACCCCGGCAGCGCCCGGCCTCGGGGCTGCCTTCACCTCTGCCGTGACCCCGCTGGTCCCCGAGCTCGGCGGACACAGCCGAGGCACATCCGAGGACACACACAACTTCGAGCACATCCGAGGATGAGAAAAACAAAAAAACAAAACAAAACAAAAAAGTGCCAGGGCCCGACTATATCCCCGCATCTCTCTGGAGCAGCGGCTCCTTCCCGTACTCGAGCCGAGCCCTGAGGCAGAGCCCAGGGCAGAGCGGGGCTGCTCCCAGTGTCCGCCCCCGCGACCCCGCACGTCTGCACCGCCGGCACCGGCATCGGCCCGGCTCAGACCCGCAGCGCCCTGGGCTCCGCAGCCCCCTGCCTCCTTAACCCCCGCGACAGCTCGGCTGCTGCTGCAGATACCAAAGTTTTATTCGCATCTTCGTTATTCCCAAACTGATCAAGTGGCCAAGAACAAACAAGTCTTTTTAATGTAAGGGTTGCTCACCTGATGTAGTAAAGATCAGTTCTCAGAGCAAAGGACTTCTACTTCCAGCAAAATCTGGTTCCCCGACTTACTCAGCCGGAAGAGCGAGCACCATTAGCTGCTTTACATAGACTTTTTAAAGTCTGTGTCAAAGGCATTTGATGTAGAGCATAAAGATGCACCTTGCGCGCTTCTGTCAACAGCCAGCCCGAGGCTGGGGCTCGGGTGCTACGTGTCCAACTCCCCAACAGAAAAAAACTTAAGACTTTTTTTTTAGTTATAGTTTATTACCTCTGCTCAAAGTTTCAGCCCTTGGCCATTCGACAAATCTTTTTCGAAACGGTTTTAGATTTAATCGGAAACCGTTGGAGTTGTGTTTTGATCCGACCGCACCTCTGCATTTATTTCTTGTAAGACAGAATGCAAGTTATATCGAACTGGTTTCGCCGACAAGAAGTCGGAGCCCTGGGGTTGGGGGGTGTTCTGGGCCGTGCTCCCCGCTGCCAGGACCCTCTCCGGGCGCGGAGGGAGCTCCCCGCAGGGACCGCCCGTCGCCTCCCCCAGGGACTCCGCCGGCGGCTTCGGACGCGGCTGAGCGGCTCAGGGGCGGGAGGGCAACCGGGGCAAGACCGGTCCTTATAGCGCCACAGCCGCGACCCACTCAGGACAAATGATCGACGAGCAGAGCTCCTACCTCCGCTCAGTCACTTGCTAGCGCTGCCTCGGACCTTACCCGACGGGGAGGGAGAGGTGAGTGCTTGGCAATATTCACTGTAAACCACTGTGGTATTCACTCGCTTAATCCCGGCGTGGCCTCGAACACCGCAGGGAAGTACGGAGGGAGCCCGGGGCCGTGGCCGGACCCCTGAGTCCCGACCCCCGGCACCGCCGTCCAGCTCCCAGCGCCCTTCGGCGAGGTGGACACGGCGCTCCGTGCCCGGGGGAAGCGCATCTGCCCCCGGCCGGAGCCGAGGCGAGAGCCCCCCGCACCCACGGCCCTCCTAGCAGAGGGGAGGGGAGCGGAGCTCTCTTGTAAAGCTCCCAGCCGTCGGAACCCGCAAGATAAACATCATTAGAAATCATTGTAATTGGGATTGTGAAATCTGACCTCTGACCCTCCGGGCTACGTGTCACAACCGTGTCTGCTTTGATTCCTCGAAAGGCGGCACAAAGGAACAAGCTCCGTGACAGGAGGCAGCGGGATCTGCGCCCCGGCCGGAGGGGACCAACGGGGGGGACCACGCGTGGCCTTCCCCTCCTCCTCCGTGCCTCATTTGCATATGCAAATCAGCAGACCGCCGGGCCGCGCCCTCCCGGGGGGTGGTCGTCGGGCCAGGACCGGGGGCCTGGAATAATTGTGCCCGATTCAAGGGGTGCCTTGGACGGAGAAATAAGCGTCGGTGCGTCCCTTCCACCAGCGGAGGGAGGACGGGGGTGCTGGAGGTTGTCTGTTGGGTGTTGACTGATATTCACATCCCACAAACGTGCGGCTGCCTCCCGAGAGTCGGGGTGTGGGGGAACAGACCCCCGAGGCACGCAGGAAGGAGGGGGAGGGTAGTGCTTTGCCTCCAGGGCTTTTCCGCCTGGGCTAGCGGGTGCGCCTCCTGGGACTTGGGCTCCCCATTCCCATCCGTCCGTCCAGCCCCCAGCATTCCTCCCCGGCCCGGGGCCCGGTGCGTGTCCCTCGCCTCCCCCCCGCCACTCCGGGAACACCTGGTTCCTTTCCTATGGAGAGGATGTTGCGCCTTCTGCTCTTATTTCTCAGCTCGGGCTGGTGGTGAGCCTCGGGTGAAGCTCTTCCCATCCTCACCCGACTGCCGGAGAGGACTCCCCGCGGGCCTGTTTGCCCTCGGCACCCACAGGGGACCAAGGTCACTCGTGGAGCCAGCGAGGACAGACCTGGACCTCGCCGGCCTGCACTGATTCACCAATATGCCCCGCTCGGCTGCTCTCTATGAGAAATTCTAAAAGCGTAATTACGTTAAAAAGTCTGATTTGTTTAAATAATCCTCTTTAGGATTCCTTTAATCTGCCCTGTATTTCCCTCGTCGGCTTTATTCCTGACTTGTTCAGCTCAACTGAGTTTGGCTGGACAACCCGCAGCTGACGAAACCCTTCCTCATCTTCCTCCCCCTCTCGAGCCCCCAAACCTTCGGGCCACCCCAGCGCCCCGAAGCCGGCTCCCGGCTGCAGGTAGGCAGCAGGTCCCGAGGTCTATCGGCGGGACGGGGGTGGGGCGGGGGGGCCGATATCCCTGCTCGACCCACTCCGAGAGCCAGCCTGAGTATCACCCGTGTCCCGCGGACAGGGGAAGCGAAGCGGGTCGGTGCCCTCTACCCTCGGGAGGTCCGGCCCAGATCCGGCCCGGGAATGCACTTGGGAAGGATCGTTACTCGACTTTTAAGGAGAAATGCCATTTTTCGCCTGTACAGCTCCAGGGGAGTGCGAGACGGCGTGTATGGCAAAGGCAGGGGATTGAACAGAGACTGGAGCGGGCGGGAGTAGGGGAGCAATCTCTCTGTGTCCCCCTGACAGCGGCAAGTGAAGGGGGGGCTCGGGGGGAATCTGAATGCTGCCCCCGAACTCTGCAGTTGCCCCTGCCGGTCCGGGCTCTCGCCGACAGCTTTCCCCGCGAGCGGTGGAGCTCGCACTTTGAAGGACGGCTTTATTTTCCCCAGTATTGAAGATTTGAGTTCANAAAAAGAGAAAGAAAGAAAGAAACGCACAACTTTAGATGGCGCTGTACAACATTTATTTAAGCCCTCCGAGTATTCCCGGCTCCTCGGCCTGCAGAGAGAAGAGCCCTCGGCGGGCAGAGGCGGGCTGGGCTGGGCGGGGATGGGGTGGGATGCTCTAGGGTAGGATGGAGTGGGATGAGGTGTAGGAGGGGTCCGGTCCCACCGGCAGCGGGCACGGATGTCAGGGAGCTCTCTCCCCAGCCTGCACCTCCATCCTCGGACGGTGATAGCAAACCGCAGCTCTAAGCAGGAAGAGTTAAAAAGCATGAAAATGGCAGAAGCCATCTCCCGTTTCCCCACTGCTCCCCTTCTCAGATAGATGGAAACCCCCTAATGCCTCCAACGGGACGCAGAGTTGGGGGCTGCAGGCTGCGCCGACCGGGAGTGCTGCTGCTTTCCCCCTTCCGCCCCCCGGTCCCACTGACCTGGGCATGGCCTCGGCATCGCCCCATCCTCCGGGCAGATGCAGAAGAAAGGGTCCCCCGGCTCCAGCTTTGCTCGCTTTTCCTCTTCGTCCTGCCGGCTGCGGGCCTAGAGCAGGGATAGAGAGGAGCAGAAAGAGGAGAAGGAAAGCAGACAGACAGCCCGGTCGAGGGGGACGGGCGGCTCTCCACCTGCCTCGGCGCCCGGTTTCATCAGGGGTAGCGAGGAGCGGAATCCCGTCGCCTGCCCTCGGCTCGGCGGCGCCCCACGCAAGGCCCGCGTGGGCTCGGGCCTGGTGGTCCTCGACAGCTCGAGGACAAGGCCATGGCCACGGCCCGGTCCCGGCCCGTCGGTGCCTCCGGGCCGGCGGCGAAGAAAGCCGACCCGAGACTGGGCAGGCCGGCTTTTAATAGGTTGGGCGGGTGGAAAAGCGGAGCGGGGGCCGCAGCCGGGAGCCCCGCCGTGCCGCCGGCCCCTCGCCGCCCCGCGCATCCCACGCACACGGCAAATGTGAGTCCGAGCCCTGCGACAGGGAGCGGAGCGCAGGGACCGGCGTCCGGAGCGCTCCCGGGAGCTGCGGCGCAGCGCCCGGCGCCGGGCGCCGATCGCTGCGGTCCGATCCTCGAGAGAGGTCCTCGTTGGGAACAGTGTGGGAACAGATCCTCTCGGAGAGAGGCAAGGAGCTGTCAGACAAATATCTTTCCAACACATCCCCGAGCCCTAAATGTCCAGACAGTTTCAGGCAATTTTTCAGCGGGAATTCGTGATATATTATCACCACTACTATGAGGTGGTTTTAATTTCTGGTTAAAAAGGAAAATGCGGGAGGTGAGGCATGACTGCAATTGCAAAGACAATTATTTTTAAAGAGTAGAAAAATTAAAAATAGTTTTTAAAAAATCTAAGGAATAAGGGCTCTTAACAAGGGATGAGCAGCTTAAAAATTGCTGCATCTATCGAAAGCAAAACCTAAATATGCCACCGAAATGGCACTATGCACACAGCATATGGTGTGGGTATATATACATTTATTTATTATATTTATATTTGTATTTATATTTATGTATATGCAAACATCCATACACTAAAATAAATAATTACAGCCAGCCTGGATCCTGAACACAGTCTACACTTTATTTCAGACTACAGATTTCTGAACATAATAAAATCTTTGGCTTGTAGCGGCGGGTTCAGTCTCGCAGTCTGTGGATCAGAATTTTTTTTTCCTCGGGAAAAAAAAAAGGGAGAGACAGAAATTCACACACACACACAAAGAAAAAATAAAATAAGATCAAACGACAGATGAGAAAACTCTGACATTTACTGTAAAACAGGAGCAACAGACATCGGGGGGGGAAGAAAAAAAGAAAGCAAACAAAACGAACAAACGAACAAAAGAAAGGAGAAACAGAGAGAAGGGAAGAGAGAAACTGTCCAGCAAATAGAGATCGCTACACATATTTCTTACCTGAAATTAAATATATACAAGGTCATATGCTGTTTGGCTATATAGAGATAATTTTTCTTAAGTGTTCATATTTAATTTTTTTTCTTAATCGGAGTCCTTATACTATGGATAGACAATAGATCTGCTTTTAAATCGCACCTGTCCGCCTCCCGGCCGGCGGGCCGGCGCCGCGGCGCAGGGCTGGGCTGGGGCCGCCCGCCTCACTCGCTCTCCTCTTTGTCCTGCACCGTGGTGGTGGAGTGGTTGTAGAGTCCCTGCGCCATGAGGTGCAGCGCCAGCCCGTTCTTGATGCCGGTCGCCTTCTTGATTTTGGCCCGTTTGTTCTGGAACCAGATCTTGATCTGGGACTCGTTAAGGCTGAGCTCCTGGGCCAGGCTCTGCCGCCGCTGCTCCGTGATGTACCGGTTCGCCTGGAACTCCGCCTTCAGCCGCTGCAGCTGCTCGGCCGTGAACGCCGTCCGCGGCCGCTTGTCCTCCTTCTCCGTCTTCTTCTTCTTCAGCTTCCTGGTGCGGGGGCCTGCGGGCAGGGCACACACACGCCGCTGGGCAGGGCCGCGCCGCCGACCGACCGGCC
>VWZS01009397.1:662656-706847 GCA_013397075.1 Rhabdornis inornatus | reverse complement strand
CCCCCTCCCACCGACCCCCGACTAGCCCCGTAAACAACAACTTCCAGACACGCCGTGTCCTCCGCGGGTGGCGGGGATTTGCTCATCGGCCGCTTTCCTGTTGCCCCAGCGATAATAAACACCCCCTCCCCCAAAATCTGTGCGCTTTTCCCCTCTTTCTTTTTTGCTTTCTGTTCTCCCGCTGCGGCTTTGGGCAGCGCGGGGAGATGGCGAGCCGGGTGGAGGCTCCCCGGAATCACATCTTTTTGGTTTTGAGGAATAAAAAATTGCAGTAATAATAATAATGATAATAACAATAAGTAGCAATAAAGGCAGGAGGCACTGCCGGGACAAGCTGGTCTTACGGCCGAAGCCTGTCTCTGGTTTGTTACTTTACTGGGTTTGGGATTTTTTTCGGAATTCGAAGCAGATCAGCTCCAGCTCACAGCTGAACTCGTATTATATGTCCTCGTCTGCTTTTTGATGTTTGCTTGGTTGGTTGGTTTCGGTTTGTTGCTTTTTCTTTTTTCCCCTGGTATTCTTGTTCGGTTTTGTTTTGGTTTTTCTGCCCGGCAGGGAACGAGCACTTCGGGGCGTGTGTTGAAGCAGACGGAAAATTTAAGGATTTTAAGGGATGGGAAGAAAAAGCTACTTTTTCAGGATTGATGCAGCTGTCTAAAAATGAATTTACAGAAAATAAACAAAAACACCCTGGTCCCAGTTCTGTTTTTGCTGGACCGCTGGGGCCGCAGCCAAGCGGCACAGGGAGGACGGCTCTGCCGCAGCCAGCGTCTGCTGCCCCGGCCCCAGGCGCTCACGGCCGCGGGAGCCGAGCCGCTGCGGGTAAGGGCAGTGTTGGTGCTCACACGGAGGAGCATTGGAGATGGGGGTCCCACGACACCCCACATTTTACACAGCGGAGGAGATCCGGCGCGGTCTGGGTGCCCGCAGCAGCGGCGCTTCCGCGCCGGCCGCAGGCACCTGCTCCGGCTGGAGCAGCTCTCCTGCCCGCGGCAGAGCCCCGGGGCTGCGGGAAGGGCAATTCCGGGCGTTTTCTCATCCTGACGTAACCGAACCCCCCCATTTACCCCCTCCCCAAAACGGCGGCCGGATGGCGGTGGGTCCGGGGAGGCCGCGGGGCCCCGCGCAGCGCTCCGCGCCTCTCCAAAGGCGTCACGTGCCGCCGCCTATGGATCCTATATGTGCACGGGTGCGGGCCCAAAATACACCTATAGCTCTATCCCTGTGTGTCCGCATCCTTGCGGGCTGAGCTGCGGTGCCGGCAGCAGCGAGGTTCCCCCGCCTCGCCCCGCCGTGCTGCACCGGCTGGGCGCTCTTCCGTCCCCGGGAGCAGCCCCGGGGAAGCGGCCCGGCCCGTGGCTCCGCGTTCGGGGGGCGACCGGCACCGGGAATCGAAGGAGACATTTCTGGGTGTGCGTCAGCTGCTCCCCGGGTGCCCGTGAGGCGTGTGCATGCCCGCACCTCCGAAGCACGTTCGGTTATTTTCTGCACGGGAGAAACATTACCGAATTGTTACCTCCAGCCACACAATAATCCCCTAAAATAATAGCTGGCAGAACACAATCAGCCCTGGAATCAAGAGCTTCATCCGCAATTAAATGAATGTTAAACCCCCCCTGCATTCACAATATCATATCATTTACTCGCACCGAAATTGGGTTTATTTATATTTAAGTTAGCAAAATTGAAATCTTTATCCCAAAAGCGAGCGTGGGTACTTAATTAAATTCTAATTAGGACACTATCAATATCCCATTTAGCCACGTAGCCTTTGTGAGCCGCGGTCCCTTTCAGAGCTGTAAATGGGGGCTCGCTGCCTTATCTCTCCTGCAAGAGACGCCTTGAGAAGGGCTGCAAAAGATAATTTATAGGTTTTAATTACTCTTCATTCCGCCTGATCAGCTTGGCGTTCATCACAGGACGGCGAATAAAACCTGGTCAAAAGCACTGTCACTATTCCCTGGCAAGACGCTTAATCAAAGTAAGCAGGGCCATATTACACGCTGCGAGCTTCTTCACGTAATTTCCCAGCTGCTGATAAAGCTAGTTGAATAATGCTGCAGTCCTTCGGAGACACCATTTACAGAAATGACTTTATTGACGGCTTAACGTCGGTAATTCATTTTACCTTTCATGTATTGGGAGCCCGGATTTGTTACAGTAATAGGATGATAAATGTCCTGGCGGCCCTATAGCTTTTATTATTGAATACAATACACACACCCATCCTTAAATGTTCCAAAATTGGGTAACAAAAGGGAGAGAGAGAAAAATCGAAGGCTTTAACTATTTAATTTGCCTTCCTGAGCACGCCCGGGGGGAAGTGTGTCTACGTGCGCGTGTGTGTGTGTGTGTGTGTGTGTGTGTGTGTGTATACGTGTGTGTGTAGGGAGGAGGATTATTTCATCTGGAGTCTCCACTTCTTCTAGAAACTGTTCTGGATAGTAAAGGCTTCTCTATAAATTGAGTAGGTTTGTGTACGGAGGGGGTGGGGGACCGACTGGATGAATGAGGAGGGGTTAAAGGAAAAGACGGTGTATATTTCCAGGCTGGATATTTTTTCCATCGCGACCCTTCCTATCTAAATAGATAAATATTACTCCCCGGCTCGCAGGTAGTTACAGTAATCGGGGTAATATGTCTACACACGGTGGCTTAAGGACGGAAGCTTAAAAAAAAATCCCTTCTTAGGAAAAAGTTTCCTCTGTAACTTGCGGGTGCCGCTGGGTTTTGGGGCGCCTGTCGGGGTCCCGGTCCAGCGGAGCCCCGCGCACGCTGTCGTGGAGGGAGGGCCACTCCCGCGCAGCCCTCGGCTCTTCCAGAGGGGCCGGGACACCCAGAGCTCCCCCGAAAGTGCTGCGGGGCCGGGGCCGTGCTGCCGCTCTCCTGCCCCTCGAAGTGCCGCGGTGCCGTCTGAATCTCTTGCAGGTTGGTGTCCCCACCGGCTCTCAGCGCTGAGGCTTGGGTCAGCCCAGCCATCCCGGCGTGGGGCGGGAGGACATCCAGCCCGGGGGGCGGAGTGCAGCCGAGGGCTGGCGGAGCCGGGAGCCGGGCTGGGACGGCCGGTGCCCGCCGTCGGGTCTGCGGAGAGCGGCCGCGCTGCTCCCGCCGCACCGTGCCAGCCCGCGCCGCCCGCAGTCTCTTTGGAAACCAGGCAAAATATTTTCTCCGATTTCGTTGTATTTGCTTTTGTTTTGGGTTGTTTTTTTTTATTTTCTTCTCTTCTTCTCTTTTTCTTCTTTTTGAGGAAGGCCGCCAAAGGAAGGAAGTTTTTAAATTGAAAATAAAAATAAAGTTAAAATTAGATCAAAAATCCTTTGCATTTTTGTTTTCTCGGCGCCCTTATAGGAAAGAGGAAGTATAGAAACGTGGTTAATATACGCTGTGGTAATCCTATTTCTACGTCTAGATCAGATCTCATTGGGGCCTTTGCTGAAGGACATAAATGAGTTGTTCTAATACAATAGATTTCATCCTTCCTACAGGGACTGGCTGACCAGAGGTTTTGTTAAAAGTGAATACGAATAGATTTCTGCTACAAGTGCAGCATTATTATTATGAGCTGTAAGGTCAGACTATACATTCCGGGTCCCCAAAGCCTATAGACCCTGGGAAAGGCGCGGGATATACCACGTCATTGTACCTGACAGTCTCTTCAATAGACTAATTCAATTATCGCTTGGGGATTCAGTCTTCATTGAAAGCAATAATAGCGGTGTAATTCGTTGGTAAATAGGTACTGAAGGCAGCTCTGCTCGAAACTTTTTTCGGGGCACAGGTTTATATCTCTGAGAGTCAAAATCTCTCCTGGCAGCAACGCGGGGAGTGGGGAGAGAGGAAGGGATGTTTTTTATGAAGAGGAGGGCCGGGCTGCGGGGAGACCTCGGCGCGGCCGAGGAGCCGCACCCCGGGCCAGGCGGGCAGCGCGGCCGCCCCGCTCCCCCGAGATGTTCCCGGGGAGCCGCGGATGTTCTGCCCTGGTGTCCTGGTGTGGAGTTATGAATCAATTACCATCCAGGACCACCCCCACCCCAGCAATGCAGCCCGACTCTCAAGTCACGGGGAACTGTAGCAAAGATTTAATTTTATTTACTTCGTTGTCTGTCCTCCCTTCCCAAGTGGGATGGAGACGACAGTTTCTGCAGAAGTTTCTGAGGGGAGAAAACTATCTTTCTTATTCTTAGGGGTATTATTGGTTTGTTTCTTTTCCTACGAGAAAAAAAAAGGGGGGGGGAAGAAATAAAGGAACCAACAAAAATGAAATAAAGAAAAATTGATCAGGAAAAGGGAAAAAACCGAACAAAAATACAAAAAGGAGAATTTTTTAAAAAAGGAAGGAAGGATGGAAGGAAGGAAGGAAGGAAGGAAGGAAGGAAAGAAAGAAAGAAAGAAAGAAAGAAAGAAAGAAAGAAAGAAAGAAAGAAAGAAAGAAAGAAAGAAAGAAAGAAAGAAAGAAAGAAAGAAAGAAAGAAAGAAAGAAAGAGCTGAAAAGGTAGAAAAAACAGTAAGGTGCCAAAAAAACCGAGAAAAATAGAAGGAAAATTAAGAAAATAAGCAAGAGGGCGGAAAGGAAAGGAAACAAAAGGGGGGGTAAGAGAAAATAGTAGGAAGAGAAAGAAAATAAGAAAAGAGACAAAAAGGAGAAAATATGAGGAAAGGAGAAAAGACGAGAAAAAGGAGGGGAAAAGAAAAGAAAAGAAAAGAAAAAAAAAAAAAAGAAAAGAAAAGAAAAGAAAAGAAAAGAAAAGAAAAGAAAAGAAAAGAAAAGAAAAGAAAAGAAAAGAAAAGAAAAGAAAAGAAAAGAAAAGAAAAGAAAAGAAAAGAAAAGAAAAGAAAAGAAAAGAAAAGAAAAGAAAAGAAAAGAAAAGAAAAGAAGAAAAACTTGCTGCTTTCCAGTGGCCTGGCTGCAAACCCCTTCCCATTTGCTTCCCAAGCCCCCTCCCGCCTCCCACCCACATCTGCAGCCCACCCTACCTCGCTGCGAGCAGCACAAGTCACCTGGATCGGCTGTCTTAAAAAGTCCCAGCTCCCGGAGATGTTCCTCGCTAGCTGGCCGGGGAAGGATCGGAGGAGGGCAGCGGCATCCTCTCGCCCGGCGAGCAGCTCCGGCGGCTGCCTCCGGCCCCGGCTGCTCCCTGACAATCTGGTTTAAGTTACAATGGGTGTTTCTGAGCGCTGCTTTACTCCACTTCGGGACAGATACCCTGTCCCTTCGCTAAAGACGTTTCCAATAGGGGCTGAAAGTTCCGTGGAGGGTTTGGGGTCTCTGCCGGGCCGGTCCTGCTCCGGGTCCCGCCGTGCTCTTCGTCACCGGCACACCCGGCCGGGCTGGCTCGGACCCGTTTACATTTTTAAAATATGTTTTCAATTTCCTCCAGCTCTTCCCACCTATGTCTCGCCCTGCTTCCCCCTCGGCTCCGGGAGCCTGGAGCAGGGAAGAGACCAGAAAACTTTCGCCGCCCGACCCCGCGGGAGGCGGCGGGGCCGGGGCCGGGGCCGGGGCGGCTCCGCGGGGCTCTGGCGGCGGAGGGGACGTCCTGGCCCGGGGAAGGGGGGGCTCCATGCCCGGTCAGGGTACCGGAGCCCCGCGTTCGGAACGACACCCCCGAGACTTTTCCCAGCTCTAGTGGATGCAGAGCTGCCTCTTCGTGGCAGTAAAGCTTTTCCCTTCACCGAATTCGGGATATTTAGGTGACAAAGGGGCACACGCGGGACTGGCGCCCACGCCGTGCACCCGCTGCCCTGCCCTGGCTGCAGGGGCAGAGGCTGCCTGCGTCCAGCTCCACGCAGCCCCGCCGTGTCTCCCAGCCATTCCGCACACTCCGCGCGTGTATTTGCCTGCGAGGGTTTGCGGGTGCATTTGTGCAGCTGAACGCGGGTGCAGCGAGCGTGTGGGGAATATTGCCTCGCACACACACGTGTGCAAATGGCCGTAGCTGTCAGCTCAGAGGTTGCACACGGGCACGACCTCTCTCCATCACTATTCCCTGGGTTTCCCTTTTGCCCCAGGGCCGCCTCGAGGGGCTCCTCCTGCCAACCCCGAGCCCGTCCCCTGCCCGAGAGCAAACGGTCCGCCGCCGCGGAAAGTTTGCTCAACTCTTGGCGTGGAGGAATGGTCCCTCACGGGGTCCTCTCCTCGGCTCTCAGGTGCACACCCCTTCTCTAGCGCCTGCCTGCAGGGGTGTCTGGGGTTCTCCTGCAAAGATCTGGTGTTCTTTAGGTTTTTTAGGTTTTTTACCCCGAGGTCCAAACGATAGCACTGGTGTCGGGGGACATGAATGTCACCAATTCTCCCCTTCCGGTCGGCAGACGGCTCAGGGCTCTCTCCCTGTCAGTGCTTTGGAGAGAAACCGAACCCTATGCCCCTCTCCACAATATTTCTCTGCCCCTTCTGTCACTTCACACCCCCAGGGCAGGGCTGTGGCTGCGAGATGGGCCCCGGACCCGAGAGGCGACACCGGGTGGGAGGGTCCCGGCCTGCCCCGGCCGGTGTGCAGGCACCGGGGAAGTTGGGAAGGGGAGAAAGGGGACGTGAAGAGGGAGGGGAGGAGGGAGAGAATCCTTTGTGTTTTTGTCATCCTTTGTTCCGGAACTAACTTGACCAGTGTGGCTGGGAAGCAGCACCATTTCGATTGGAAAAAGCAGGAGAGAGGGGGGCTCTTTTGATCCTCGTCGGGGAAATTATGTTCTAGGAGGTGGTTGGAGGCGCTGACACCGGCGCTGGGCTCTCTTCGCGGCGGCTCACAACAAAATTTCGTTGAAGGCACTATTTTTGCCTTGCCTCGGAACTTTCGGCTTTAATTATCCGTGTGGCTCCTACGGGCTGGGCTTGCTTCTCTCTGCTCATCCGTTCCCAGGGAGAGAAAACTGTGTGTAGTGCTAAAATGCAGCAAGACAAAATAATCAGCTTTAAAAGTACGTGTTGGCTTGGGGGTGGGAGACAGGGAGAGGGGCAGAGAGTAAAACAAAATAAGTCTATTGCCTGGAGAAATGATGCAATGTTACTGCTGCCCAGTGGCAGTAACCGGAATTGGGTCATTTTAGGGACAAACCTCGGCAAAATTCAAGTCACGTCCACTTTTGATATAAGGATGTGTCCTCTTTAAAAATTGTTATGCAAAAGACTCTCGTACGTGATCTTCCTGCGATAAAAAGCAGCAAGCCAAATATTGGAGCCCGAGTCAATAATGTATGAACAGATTAAGCAACCTTTCTCCCAAGCAATTATTTCAGCAATTGAAAACCTCGCTCGCTCCAAATTTCAATAATAATAAAAATAACAATAATAGCAAAAGTAAATAAAGCTCATAATAAGCGAGATGGTCTCCTGCTCCTTGGCCCTTGCTCGGGAAGAGTGGGTGGAATTTTTATTTTTTTTTCTAGCCGGGAAGAGTAGCCGAGAAGGTATTTAAACCAGCAGCAGCTTGAAAATCACAACAATTCATAATAATCTACGGATCGCGCGAGTAAACAGGCATATCGCTGGGCCACCGGCCTGCGGGGTTTATTTGTCTTTAAAGCTCGGGGTAAATTAAGTTTCCGGCTGTGTAATTCTAACAAAAGGTGATAGAAAACGCACTGGGGGAGTAATAGATGGTGGCACCGGGGATCATAGGGGGGAATGGGTTTAATGCTGATTTATGTGCCGAGGGCCGGGGCGCGCCGCGGGAGCTCCGGGAGCACCTCCGCGGGTGCGGGGGCTCCGCGGGGCCGGCCGGGCTCAGCGGGGCCTCGGGCACGGCCCCGAGCAGCGGCTTGTGCTGGAGCTGCTGCCGGGAGGCGGCTTGACCCGGTACTCCCTGCCGGGAGACTGCTGCCCTGCGCGGGGAGGAACACGCGTCCCTCCCGGCCGAGATCGCCAGGAGACCACAGCGGGAAAATAAATTCAGCTGCGGGAGAGCTGCAGGAGGTCTGGCAGTAGGGAGACGGGGGCAGAAGGGAGATCTGGGATGGGTTTCCCTGAGCATCCTTGTGGCTAAAGTCGCCGCAAAACTTCGAGAGAGAAATTTCCCCACTTTTACACTTCACGTGCCCTGCCCGCACTGCCGGCCAAGCAGTGGGCAGAATGCTTTTACGATGTGCTTCTCTCTGGCTCCACCACAAAAACCTGCCCTCGCCTGCACCGGTTCTGGTCTTGGTCTTCAATTTGGCCGATGGTTCAGTGGCAATAACCAGCCGTTCGTTTCAGCTGCAAAAGCAGAGAGCAAGACAAAAGCAAGGAAATTGAACTTTCTGGAGATAGCCTGGTGTAGGCTGGGGTTTCCACTCTCGAGGAAAAACCGTGACCAGGTTTCAAGTGAGGGATGGGACTTTAGACCCGTTTGAGGGACTGTGTGAGAGGAAGATGAAAATATTATTTGGGAACAATTCCTCACGATGCATCTGAGTGAAGAGATCGTGAGAGCACCGAGATGTTGGAGCACCAAGCCCCACCGACCTGCTACAGCTAAGACCGTTTTCCAAGATGTGCCAGAGCACAATAGAAATACTCGCTAGCATGGCACTTCACCTGCACACCCAGCCCTGCAGCCAAATCCCACATCCCTCTACAGACAGCAGCCTTACATTCCTGAGCTAGACAAATGATGAAAAAGTTCCAGTTATCGTCTAATGAAAGGCCTCCATCTCCCTTCCCCCAGAGGTTTCCGATGCACATATAATTAGCTCTCAATATTTCATGAATATGGGGTCTTACTAATTCCTTTTCACTCAGGAGATTTCGCATTCGCCGTTTTACCCTCTCTGTCATTTTGCACAAAGCTGTGGCTGTGGGAAGGGTGGTTGTGGGTTGGGGTGGGTTCTTTTAGCCACCTCCACAACATCCTTCAGTCTTCAGTCGCCTGAGGCCTCAGCCCAGACTTCATGGGAGACACAGATCTCAAATGAAGGANAAAAAAAACCCCCTTTTTTTTTTTTTTTTTTTTTTTTTTTTTTTTTTTTTTTTTTTTTATGCAGGAAATTAAATGTGCTGTGGGATTTTGGTCCTTTGGGGCAAGCATTTTTTTGCATGGGTAGCAATTCAGGAACAGGTCTTCTGCTTCTGAGTTACAGCATGCTTTGGAGGGAAATTGGTACTTTCTGACCAAAAAAAGCAGTCATCTCAGACAAACCAGGAGGTAGAAGTCAAACTGAATGTCATCAAGAAATGTCCCATTCAATCTTAGTGATCTTCCACAATAATAACTTCAAATCGTCTAAATACTACACAAGTGTATTAGTAAGGACAACTCCAAGTTCCCACTCTGTACAATGAAGGAACAGACTTTGTCAGCATCATCTTTAATTTCTTTCTTCTTCATCCAATCATGCCAGGGATATTGACTACATCTTTTTTTTTCTGATTCTGCTCTGTCCAAATATATGTGCTTCAAGTAAAGTGATATAATGATAGTACAGTCCTGGGGGAGTTTTCCTAAACACACTGCAAGAACAAAGTTTGGTCCTCCAGTTAAAGCAGATTTAGACTAATGGACTTTTCACCACATCTCTCAGCACTAAATACTGGCATTTGCAATGCAGTGGATGAGTTTCTGTAAAGGCAACCCCCAACCAGAAACAACTCATTAAAAGTCCCATTATCCTCATAACTTGCTTATTATTAGTTTAAATGACTGTCTTATGATTTGTAAGAGGGAAAACAAATCCTAAAACAAATGATAGTTATAATCACTGAGCCTGGTGGGCAATGGATTTTATTTGCCACACATTTTCAGTTGGATCTTAAAGAGGTTTTCCAGTTTACAATAATTGCTGTCTCTCTATGTGGTCCATTGAAGGATAGCTTTGTTTTCTCACATTAAACTTTGTGAGTCACTAGCTACTATGCTTTGCCTATTTCTTAATAACAACTTTACACTTATATGGGCCTTTTCCACCCTGCAATTCTATAGTTGTTTACTAGGAAGCCAAGAGGAGCTGCTGAAAGGGAGAGGAGTTCCCTGAGTGAGTGACATGGATGCAGGATTAGAACCTTCAGGCGTTCTGCTGAGCTCTGAGTCACGTTCAACAGGATTTTTCCCTTTGTCAGAGACAGGGAGTTCATTCCCATAGTGTCTGTCTGTGGGTGTGCCGCAGTGGGATTTTTTCTGTGCTCATCAATCCCTGGGGGTGACGGTGCAGGTAGCGAAACCCCACAGGAGCTGGCAAGTTTGGAGGTTATAAACCCAGGCCAATGCTGCCTATAGGAAACATCTCAGAAGCTGAAAGCATATCCTTTAGCTCTCTGGGGAGTCACCTGCAGCAGAAGCAGGACCCTAAGGGAGAAAGGGATTATTCACCGCTGCTCTGGGCTGAGACAGCCAGTGCTGAGATCCCATCAGCTGCAGGCTCTGCTGCAAGGGATCCAAAGCTGTGCAGCCACTGCTCTGGTGTGCAAGAAACACGTAGTAGAAGGGCTACCAGAGAGGACTGCCCCATTTTTACTGTTTCTGCTGCACTGTGATAATTCTTTAATCTGGTTTCCAATGTGCACTCTTTGCTGTTTGTCCCATGACTTCAGAAGTCAGTGCAGTTTTTGATCCAAAAGTGATTTGCACATCCACAGTTCTCATCCATGCGTTAAGGAAGTGTCAAGTGTGCAACCTCATGGGACAAATTCTCACCTGGAGTAAACTGTTGTGGAGAGAGACCTCCAGCGAGCAGGACTGTCCCTGCCCCGGAGCTCTCGGTGGAGGCTCAGAGCAGCACGTATCCCAGGGCTCAGGGCTCACTGCAGCTGGAAACAGCCCTGCCCCTTTTCTGGGGTTATTAATGCCTTTTTTTTGTCCAAATGCTGGTTTCCAGAGACATCTTGTGGCTCTCACCAGCTATCACAGCTGAGCTGCTCCACATCCCAGTACGCTGTTCTTCCTGCAGGGTTGGACTGCTGAAAATCACTTCCCAGGCTGCTTGCTGTTTGCACCCCGACTGAGATTTATTTTTTTTTTTTTAGCCCTCGATGTGTATTTTCAACACTGTGTGACTGCCTCTCACATAGAGCTCAGGTTAGGTTATGGGTGTAAGCACCAGAGCTGCAGAGGTGCCACTGGTGTGAGAGCCCTCCCAGACTGGTGCTGTTTGCCCCCAGGGCACCACCCAGAACTGGTGCCTCAGTAGTTAATGAAGCCCAGGGTTGTTTGGTTGCTCTTTTTTTTTCCCCTTATTATTTCATTTGGTGACAATGCTACAAAGAGAAATATAAAGCAAAAGCACTTTTGTGAGAAGCAGGGGAAGGACACTGTTGGCACATGGAAGAAGCTGAGGGATGGTTTGAATCCCCGTGTACTGCAGGCAGGAAGGTCCTCTTCAGCCCTTGCAGCAAAGATTTCCAGGAACACTTTCTCAGCTGAAGTAGGAGAGATATACCTCACTGGGGTGTGAAAGACGATCTTTTTCAGAAAAAGGGTGGTAGGAAGCAAATATGAGAATTGAATCCCATGACTGTGTAGGTCCCATCCGTCCACATGCTGACTGCACAGATGGTGATGTGAAAGCACAGTCCACCCAGACTGCAGTGAACAAGGACTGTTAGGCTTATAAAATATTTTCAAAAGTAATTAATTAGCAGTAATTATTCAGAAGATAAAGAAAGGTAATTTAAATCACCCAGTGTCAGCAGATCTCTTCTTGTAAACCTGTTATTTAGACAACAAGCCCATCATTTTGTCTACCAGGGTGGCTTGTTCCAGCAAGCATGGGCAGCCCTGCACCCCTGAGTACAAGCACTGCTGCCAGCCAACTGCTCACTCATGGCCATAGAGCACAGGAGGGAGCAGCCAGGTTCAGGCAAGGAGATGAAGGCTGTTCTTCATGCCTCAGGCACACAAGGATTGTTGTGGTGCCACACTACGCAGGATCTGTCTGTCCAACACCCAATTAATCCTCCTCCTTTCCGTGGGGAGACAGCAGCTACAGCTATGGTGTCTGAGCCAGCAGATTGCTTGTCTCCATCTAGCCGGGGATTTCCTTCCTATTGCACAAAGAAAACTTCATAGTTGAGAGTGATTTCGATTGTGTATCCCATAGTCACACTGACTCTTGTTGGGTCCAAGCCATCTATGCAATCTATACTTTCCCACTGGTATATAATTTTCTTGGCACTTTCCTTGCAACAGGTGGACTGCAAAATAAGGAAACATAATGTGACTGCTTCACTGTTGACTAAGAAGAAAGATTTACTGCAGAAGACACATTGCTTACAGTTTTATGGAGATTTCTTATCTAAAGCCATATAACACCCTATGGCGGGGGGCCACAATGTTGAGAAAGTCTCAGAACATCCAAACAAATGTTTCCAAGCAGGAAAGGAGCCAGGTTACCACGTCTGTGCACAACACCAGGACGCTGGGAACTGTAGCTGAGATCACATGGTGCTCTAACCCCACTCTGCCTGTCTGGTGTCCAAGTAACCTTGTGTAATTCATCCAGCCCTGGAGGAGAGAAGATACCACAGATGAAAAATTACTTCCCAAGTGCCCAGGACAATGTGCTGGCTGTGCTGACTCAGACAGCTTGCTGTGCTCTGTCCTTGAGCTAATCATCAGTGTCTCCATCCAAGAGGTGGCTAAACCCATAACACAGCCTTTCACACCCACGAGAGGCTGGGACACAGATCCCTTCACCCACAGCTGTAAGCAGGTCCACACCAGACATGATAATGACTCCTGGCCTCTTACAGATGTAAGGAACCCCGTAAAGAGGACAGAGAGAAAGGGAGCTGCTGTCCCTGCCTTGCTGCTTGAGGTGGTTTTCCTGCATGGGTTTGTAGTTCGGTGCAATGTCCACAGTGAGAACCAGCCCCTCCGTCACAGACACTGCTAAGCACCAAGCATGTCATGAGTTACAACTACTAAACAGCAAGGCAACACTAATAAATCTTAATCTGAAGGCTGATAAACTGTAAAACACAACATAAAATATGATGCATGGGTTGGTGTTGAGAGTCCAAGCCTCTGATCTCTTCCCACGGGTACAAATTCTGGCTGATTTTTACTGATGGAGCTCAAAGTGGGCCAGCTGCTGTCACCCAGGCTAAAGCTGGCCTCATGACTCTTATCTGTGTAATTCCTGGTTATTAATAACTTTTACAGCTGATACATGGGACTGAATGGTGTGTGCTTTTTCAGTGAGGATAAACCATTCAATCATGTAAAGCATCGCCTAAGATGTTGCTAGATGAATCATTTAGGTTGATTGAGGGCTGTGTAAGTGATATATTAAAGATGTGCCAAGCAACATTCCTTGATGGGGAAAATTACATGTTTTTTGGCAGATTCATAAGCTAAGGAATTCGTCTGTGGGTTGTTAAGGAGATTATTGTCTGGTATGTTTGTATATACATGGGAGCAGGAATACCAGTCAGTCCATTTTAATAGATATCCAAAATAATCTTGGTTTGCTGAAATGAAACTGTCAGCCCAGTCTGATGCTGGGTAAACTTTTGACTCATCAAATCAAAGTGATTCTTTCTGTAATTCTTATGCCATGGAAGAATTTGGTCCATGTGTTTCAGAGACAGGATCTGTGAGGGACATGACTAGCAGAGTGGACTCAATGAGTGTAGTTCCTTTTTAATGTCAAGAGAATTGCTTGCTAGGACCACTGAAAGGATAGCTAAATATTCCTGTAACTCTAGCAAACTTTAGGATGATGTGAAAAATCAGTTCAATTCCTCTTATTTTGATCCATACATTAAAAAAAAAATCCTAGCATCAGCCCCCTTTCATTTAAGGTGGTCCATGCTGTGACTTAAAACTGACTTAACTAGAAGGAAATATTAATTTTAACCCCACAAGAAACTTTTGGTGCCTATGATGCCACCCCAGGGCAATAGTGCCTCCAGTTCCACAACCACTCTTTCAGGAAGATGTCCATCTGGGTTGGCAGGGCTGGGCACAGAGTTTGGCTGGGGGCAATGTCCAACCTTACACTGCCACCAAAACAGCATCTTCCCTTAACTGGTGTCTGTTTGCCATCCACCAACACTCAATGTCAAGGAGAAATGAGAAAAAGCATGAGCACAGAATATATTTTGCAATATCTACATGTTTAAAACATTTTTTTTTCTTTTCATTTTGCTGAAAATCAAGTGTGTGTCCCTGCCCCTTGAACTCCCACACTCTCTCCTTTCAGCTGGAGTTCAGTATGGTCTTAGTTTGGATTGCCATTCAGTTCTTCAGGCTATCTTTTAAGTTTGCTTCAGTTCATGTAGTTTATGCAAATCTATGTTTCTGAATCTGCATTTCACATTAGAAACATGAAGACAGTACTGCAAATAGTAGTGTGCTGTACAATCTGAGCTTTGCATCATCACTTTCAAAGCAGAGTTACTGTCTCATGACCTGTTTTGTAGGATTTCCTAGTTTATAGTTGGTACTTTTCCATGTTTTCATTGCATACTGTAATTTTATCATCCTCCAGTGAAGAATTTTAAATCACTGCTTAGTTTCTGTCCTGTATCCTCCATCCAAGGGCACACAGCACTTTTCTGCAAGGTTCCTCCTATCAGTTGAAAAAGTATGGGAAACAGCATTTCGGCATGTTTCTCCCTAATATTTCTCTTCCCTGCTTTACTCTGCTTCTGCCCAATGTGCAGCAGTGGCAGAAGGGGCTCTCCTCTGCTCTGACTCAGAGAGCACTGCTCTCCACAGAGAGGAGAGAGACAATAATTAATAACGTTAACTGTATGTCATGGACAAAACTAGATTATGAAGAGCCCAGAGATCTTGCAGATGGGGAGCTTATGGTCACATCAATCAGCTGAACAAGCAAATGAGAGAGGCAGGCCCTCAAGCCCATTTACTCAGCAGCTTGGTGCTCCACAGAACTCAGGTACTTTGGCTGTCTCCCCATGTGCTTTATAAGGTTATTGTGACCTTATATATATATATCTCACCTTCACATTACCCATTATGGCTCTGAGAGATGTTTAAAGTGAACTTCAGAGAAAGCTTAGAGTTGCTTAATGCTGTTGAGGGTGCTTTAATATCCAGTAGCTTGGCAAGGTTTAATCCACTGGGAAGCATGTTGGGGTACAAATCCCAGAGTGGGCTGCAGACCCCAGGGTGGGCATGGCTGGATACTGCTCTGATGGGAAAACCAATCCTGGTATGGATGCAATCCTGGTATGGCCACTGAAGGAACATTTTTTCTGGTTTATACTATCAAGAGGATGCAAGGTGCAGGTAAAATTAGATCAGTCTGAGCAGAGGCTCTGCCAGCTGCAGGTGAGCAAGACTTAGGTGATGGCTATTTCTTTATGGTAGTATAAGTATAAACATACTGATTAAAGGCTGCATGTTTGAAAAGCTACCCGAGTAGCTTCCCAAGCAACACTTAGTGCTTTTCCACCATATGAGGTTGATGATGCTGAGACCCTCTCCCCAAACCTCTCTTCTCAGCAGAATATAGACCAAAGAACACTCAAGCTCAGTTAAACATATCAACTGTCCAGTAAAGAAATTAGCTGTACACTCTCAGCTAGTCTCCAAGGAGCCTGAGCTCCTCAGCTGGCTGAACCAGATAATATCTTTCAGCTACTTGTCGGGAGCATGCATTCCTTGGGAAAGCTACGATAAACCCGGCACTTAACAAGGCTCACAAAACAACTAAACAGCTGTGGGAGACATTTGGTGAGTTCGACAGTAAAGACAGGAATGCTTTGAAGGGCGGGCTTGTAAGGCAGAGCTCTGTCAAGCAGCTCCGGAGCAGCCCGGCGAGCGGCTGGGGCGGATGGAGCGAGCTCAGCCTTTATGGCTCCGCAGCCCCGCGAGTGCCCTCCCGGCCGGCGAGCCGTGATTTATCCACTCCACACCCCGGGCTGCTTTGCTCTTCTCCCGGCATTTTCCAGGGCTCTGTTTCACATTAACTCATCAGCAGGTTGCAAAGTTAGCGAGCCTGGAGAAAAGCTTTTTAAGAGAGACCCTGCAGATCGTCATCTCTTTGCCGCGGAAGGGAGCTGGAACAGAGGAGGTTGCCTCCTGCTCCTTGCAGCCATCAGCTCCCTCGTTCAGCAGATGTGAATAGTCTTCACTCCTTGGCACACGAGGAAGAAGTGCAGGAGCAAAGAGGCACTGAGCTAGTCACCCATGGCTTTATACTTTTATAAATCGTTGCTCTTGCTTGGAGAGTGCTGGAGAGCACTGTAGAAAATGCAGCCCTGGGGTACCAGGCATCTACCTGGATGTTTTATAGTCAGTGTGTGCAGAAATTTATTTATTTTTACAAGACACAATATTGTGTCACCTTTCCTCAAAGAAAAAATGACTCAAGTTGCTTCATCATAACACAAGGCATGAAGATGCTGTGTTCCCACCCATGTTTCCACCTTGCCCAGTTTCTCCTTCTGCCAGGAGGTGCTGAGCATTTTCTGTCCCCTTGGTCACGGGGCACATGCCAGGAAGGTCACAGCATGGGACCTGGGAATGAAGAGGTCAGGTTCAAGTTATCCTCACACAGATGCTGTCAGAGACTGAAGAATATCCGGATTTTTGACAAAAATGTTGAGTTTACTCTGAGTTGTTATCCCTAAAAGGAGATCATAGAATCACAGAACCATTTGAGTTGGAAAGGACCTTTTAAAAGTCATCTAGTCCAATGCAATGAGCAGGGACATCTTCAACTAGATCAGGTTGCTCAGAGCTGAATACAGCTTGACCTTGAATGTTTCCAGGCACGGGACATCCACCACCTCTCTAGGAGCGCTCTCACCTTACTGCAGATGATGGATTACTTCACAGAGCCAATTGGTAATCACTGGGATTTAGAAGTATCTATTTTTTTTCCCTGAAGACCAGTATCTACTCACAGCATTAACTGAGGATTCACAAGTGGCTATGTTTCTTTTGCTTGCAAAATACTGTCTCAGTAAAGCCCACATCACCTCTGAGATCCTTTCTTGAATAAGCAGCAAAGGAGAAGGTACTGGCTAGCTGTGTAACACCTCTGTGAAATCTACAGTGATATGTTGAATTTCCATGGCAGATATTTAGGTATCCCAACCAAAGGTTTCATCTTTCCAGAAGGAAAGATTTAAGCAACATCACACACGCGAAAAACAAAACAAACTCGAAAAAACCTTTCCCCATCTATCCAGGACTTTCACCATACCTTTTAGCATCTGTCTGGAAGAAGAGGCAGAGCACACGCTCTTGTATCTCTTGCGATGGATGCTTAGCCAGGGCTCGAGGGGAGCTCACAGCAGCCGGTGGCCGGGTGTCCCCGCAGCCTGGGGAGAGGCTCCTGCGCACACCACAAGGTGGGGATGCTGCAATGCTGAATGGCAGCGGCTCCAGGCCGGGCTAATCACATCCATCGCTGTCTCAGATGAAGTTTCTAACAGACAAAAGCCAATATTAGGCAAGGTAAGGTACACTAAGCAACGTATACTTAGCCCTGCAGAGCTTGCTTCACCTCCCAGCAAGTTACTCCACATTGTATCTCCTACATAATCCGGCATTAAACGTTTTAGGAAACATTGGTGCAAGTGTGGTTTGGTCATGAGATCCCCAGAGTCTTTTCTATCAGCTGGAGAGCCAGCACCAAGACTGCTCCCGAGGCTGGGGTGAGCCTGGAAGACACAGCAATGCTGTGGAGAGAGGGGAAATCTGATGTGCCTCTTTTTTTTTATTCCATGCAAGAGCAAGGTGACACCACCGTCAAAGAACAGTGATGGATTTCAAGTAATTAAGGGAGCCTCTTCCTCTAGAGGCTCAGCTGGGCTGGAAAACTCAGTGCTCTGTGCTCCCACTCAGTATTACTTGTTTTCCAGAGGCAGATGCCACAGTGAGAGCAATTCCTGCACAGAGGCAGTGGATGATGGCTCCTCAAAAACTTTAAAGTATGAGTTTTAGAGCCCAGCCTTGCAGGGCTGTGTGCAGTCAGTGGGCAACACAGAGGCATTTCCCTCCTGCATATTGACCACCTCTTCCTGCTCCAAAACTCCTGCTGCCAGGGGTGCCAGCAAAAGCATGGCAGGCTCAGGGCTGTGCCTGTGAGTTCTGCTGACAGCACCTGCCAAACTGCTCTGCCTCCACCCCACAGGCTGCTGAACATTTCAGCCTGGGTCAGAGTGATCCTTCCCACCAGCTGGGAATGGGGCATCTGGCATAAGGAATATGGGCAAACAATAGCTGTGATACTTCTTGGAGTTAACAAAGTGTTTGAACTACTAGAAAAGAGAACTGGGATCTTGATTATAGTCTTCAAATAATAACCTCTTCAAGAGGTTATTATGAAGAGGGCAGCAGTCAATTGCTCTCCATAGTCACCAAGGGGAGGACAAAAAGGAATGAGCTGAACATTTGGCAACAGAGCTTCTTGGCAGGCATTTGGAAGAAAAATATATCCCTTCTGACTGCAAAGGTAATTGCACATTAGAACAGGTTATCCATGAAAGGCTGGGAGTCTCTGAGTTTTAAGAACACATAGCACAAACATACATAAGGAAGAATCTTAAGACCCTCCCAGACCTATACTTTTTGCCTTTGTTCTTTCAGCATTTCCCTCCTACAAGTCTTGCTTTCATATCGCCAGGGATGAAGCTTGGCAGAGAGATTCTCTATGTCTGGGGAGTTTTCCCTAGTCATCAGCAATCTAGATGTGGTTTTTGGAGCTTTTCTGACACCGTTAGAGGTGTCTCAGCCTCTTCATTCAATTCTATTAGTTCCTACATTGCCCCAACCCTCTCCCACTTTGATTCCCAGGAGCCCCCTCTTCTCTGAACATCCTAGCTCCTCATCCCTCTGCCTGCAGGAGCAGTCTCAGGTTTTGTCTGAAGTGTTTTATCTCTGTACAGAGCTGCCTCTTGCTGGACTAGGAGTGGGTGGGGGAAAGCCCAAAGTCTTGATCCTGCCTTAGTGAGGCTAGCAGGGACTTTGCACAACATGTGGCACAGCCTTTTCTAAACCCTCAGTCCAGCAGCAACCTTGGACACCTCAGAAAAGGTGTGTGGGTAAACATGAACCCACAGCTCTGCTTAACCAACTGATTTGATTTCAGTATTAAAGCAGGGTCAGGAACAGTCCCTCAAACCTTCATGGAGCAGCTGGGCAGCCCAGAGTCGTGGGGACAGCAGCACCCTGGGGCAACTGGCTGGGACTGCTTTGTCAGAGGAAGTAGATGGCAAATGCCACCACGAGTTCATTGAAGAAAAGAAATATACCAAGAAACAACAACTACCTGGAAGTTATATCCAGTCATTTCAGGGAGTCCCTGAGCTGAGAATGACTGTAGGCTCAGAAAATTATTGGGAAACATCATAAATATGTTCTCATGTCTCTTTTTTCTGCTCTTTCCTAGGCAATCACTTTTTGGCAAACCTCAAGCAGGGCAGTGGGCTAAGTTGGGCTTTAGATCATTTGAGCCAAAGTGTTCACTCACATACTGCAATCAAAGGAGGGGATGAATTGGACTGAATAGGGCTTAAAAAATTACAGGATTTGTTCTTCTAAATAAGTAGGTTTTCTTCCCACACCTCCTGGTGAGAAGTGGTGTTTCAACCTTCTGACCACTCACTGTCTTTGTTTAGTTGTCTTGCAGGAACTCTAGGACATGGTCCACAGATTCACAGGCTGAAGCCTGCAGGAAAAGAAAGTGGAGGAGTTCTGCAAAAATTTACTACTGTCCCTGCCATCTTTAACCCAAATGCGGAGCTGGCAGCTGATATTTGACAGAAGAGGAAGGCACTGCTCTGCTTAGAGGAAGCGAGTGGAGTTACAGCTTGGCCACAGCAAGAACAAGTGAACTGGATGAATGAGGAAGGGTCATGAGTATTTTCACAGGAACAAAGTGTCCAAAGTTTTGGGAGTTTTATTTTTGGGACATAACAGAAAAGTTACACTCAAATTCAGTTCTTCATGCAATTTTATCTCCACATCGCTGTGGAGATGAAGGTGCTCATCTGTGGCTGCTTTATCTTTGGGGCTGTCCATTCCCAGATAAAGCATTGTTTGCAACAGTTTATTCTTTATCTCTCTATTCTTTCTCTCACTTGTGTGGTATGAAACACTACAGTCATGGATGGAATTAATGTCTTTGGCAGGAGCTGGAATTTCTTTGCTACGCTATCCCAGATAATTCATATAGATCAGAAAAATCAAAGGTGCTTTTTCAACCGAAATTTCTGCTCAGGAGGGGATCCCATGAACTCATCCAAAGAAAGGACACTCTCAGTCCTGCCAAGGTTGGGGAGCACTGGCAGACCTAGCTCCTCTTGCCTGAAAGGATCCCCATCCTGGGAAGTCTTGTCCTACCAAGGCCAGGTATTGCCATGAGTGGCCACAGTGCCGCAGCTCACCACTCCAGAGACCTGGGGCTTGTGTAGACCCCAGCAGTTATTTTTCCACCAGCACAGGGCTATCTGGCTATGTGAGCAAATCTCTGAGGGAACCAGACAGGAGAGGTAGGACTTTGCTTCTGGCTTGGTCAGATGCTGAGGGCAGAACTGCCTGTGTAATGGCCACTGCAGGGATCTTGTCATTATTGTGGAAGCTCAGTTATTCTTCCCTTGCTTAGAGCTGCCCTGTGGATGTTTTATTGTCAAATGCACAGAGAATCAACAATGGAAATGTGTCAGCACTGCCCACTGGCACAAAGCAGAACATGAATTGGTGGAACTTTCTTGCAGCTGGGCTGACCAAGAAACCAGAGGGCATGTGGTGGGTTTGCTGAGCTTCCTCCTTGTGTCCAGGCAGCACCAGCAGGTGGGTGAGTGTAAGCAGCACCCTTGCAGCAAAAACACTGCTCAAAAAATCGTCATTTTCCCTAAAATATCCACCATATCACTATGGCTAACATGGTCAGGTTCACCTTGGCTTTGTGCCTTCACACAGGGAAAATCCAAGCCCCTGGATGTTTCCATCCTCTGTGTTGAGGTGTCTCACCCTGGGCTGGAGGTGCATCAGGAAAAAGCCACAGCTTCAAGCCATAAACCCAGAGCAAATGACATCATGGCTGCTGTGTGTACAGGGCAGGCTGAGCATTTCATAGAGAAAGAGATAAAGAGCTGGTGAAAAACAGTGGCAAGTTCAGCTGTCCTTCAGCTCAGATGGGACAGAGCTAAGCCACAGTTAGAGACTGCTCTGGCCAGTGCTTTGAACAATGTCTGGGTTTAACACATGCCTGTGTCTGAGTTTGACCAAAAGAATACAAAATGGCAAGTCTGAAGACTTTGCATCAAGGAAAACACTTGAAAACAAGCCCGAGTTGTCACCTGTGGCCAAAAAACAGTTGCTGGTATTTAAAGAGAGAGTCATTCGTAGGGAAGGAGTTACGTAATTAACTCACCTGGTTTTGGTTTTGTTTTGTGTCTATGAGACAGCTCCAAGAAGACAAAAAAATATTGTTCAAAAATCCTACTAGTTTATTTTCATTTCTTAACATCACAGCACTGCAAATTTACGATGAGGAGGTCTTATGTGCCCGCAGATTTGGAAACCTGTGTGATGGACTTCCCCAGGGAAACATCAAAACGTCATTCCAGAGCAGCTGCTTCTCTGGGAGCCTGGCAGGGGTGTCCTGTGCTCCCAGCTCAGCCCTTGGATACTCACCAAAACTTCATCAAACTTTCGTCTCTGGCACTGATGGATGAGAAGGAGCAAAGGAGCACAGAAGGAATATGAGGTTTAATTGCTCCCAACAGCAAAGTGCTGCCAAGCAGCTCAGAGCCACTTACCCGGAGGTAGCACACCCAGCCCACACCTCAAAAAGAGAACTGCCACTGGGAAAAGAAACTGTGTTTTCTGGATTTTTCTTCTTCTTCTTCTTACTTCTCAGTATCATTTTTCTGACAGATCCAACACTTTAGCAAAGGCCACACCAACGACCTCTGCTCATCTCAGCTTTTTCTTCCCCACGTGGGGCTCAGGGGCTCAGGACAGTGATCACAGAGGCTTTTGTCCTCTATCAAAACCTTTAGCAGCTAAACAAGGAGAAAGCTAGGAATAGAAACAAAATGGAATTTCTACTTGTTTGGTTTCATCCTGAATCCTTGTCCTTTCTGAGGCTCTAGTAGAAACATTTTTCTCCTATTGCCTTATTGGTTATCCATGGGGGACTGAGGGGTGCCCAAACCTAAGCCCCACTTACCTGGTCAGCATCTGACGCTTGTCATCCAATGATGGACAGAAATTCCCATGAGACAGATCTTGGTGCTAGAAATCCAATAGGACTTGCATTTTCTTTGCAGAAAATTGGGTTGTAAGCTCTATTCCCTCCATTGCCAGATTTTTCAAGATGGCCTGTAAAGGTGCATCTTCATCCATGGGTCTCTTTGTGCCCTTTGTACTGAACTAAAATGCATTTCAAGGAGGTTTTCAATTCTCGTGTTATTTTGAGGCAAGAAGAGTCTTGGCAGGGCAGGCAGTATAAAAAAAATAAGTGTATTACTGAAGAGTGGGAGGGAAGGTCATTTGCCTGTTATTTGTAGCACAATACCTGATAAGAGGTCATTAGTCATTCAAAACCACTGAACGACTTTAATTAAAATTTGATCTTTGAGAGCTGGGAACAATCTGCTGAACAGACTTTCAGGGCAAAAAGACAGAGAGAGGGAGGGAAGGGGAGTGGGAGTTGACCAAAATGACAATAAGCTTAATCAAAGCCAGGAGGAACACTGGCAAACTCTCATTTCTGGGCTCCCCAGTTTGATTTTTATCCACGTGCTCCAGACCTGCATCTTCCCTGGGTCTGCCTGGCACAACCATGGCTCTGGGTACCACAGCCTTGGGAGGCACATTCCTGGGCTCTTCTCTGCAGCACTGGGTGATTCAGCAGTCTGCACAAGGCACTTCTTTTTCTCCCCCAAATACTCTGTATTTTATAAAAATAATTGTATTCTTAAATATTATTTCGTATTTTGAGATTTTCTGCTCTCTCTTCAGCCCAGGACAGAGATGGGAGGTATAATTGAACCTTTCACTGGGAAAAATAAATGCAGGAGAACAGGATTGTGTTCCTGGATGCACAAGACCAGATTTCTCAGAGGTGTTGACGTTTCCCAGCATTTTTCCCCTTACTGTCCACAGAGTCCTGCTGCTGGTAGTACAGCAGCTGGTCCTCCCTGCACTGCTGCAGAATGGCTACAGGGAAGAGCTGGAGTGGAGAAAAAAGGCCAGCTGGTGCTTTTAGGGGAAACACCTCACAAAGAGCTATAACCAAACTTGTATTTTAAGAGAAGGAAATCAGCCTGTGAAAGGAAGAAGACAATTTTGCACTGTTTAGGGTAAAATTAGGTCTTCCTGATTGCAGCTTCTCTCTCCAGGGTTGCATCTCCAGCACCTCTGCTTGCTCTGGGATGCTGAGAGGTGTTGATATATGTGCCCTGAACAGCTGCAAGGCAGACACAACCACACCAGACTGTGAGAATAAAGGAGGGGGCTTGTCCCCTGCTAGTTGGTATATGCAACATATCATAATTAGGTAATGTGAGCTTGCTGCCAGCCTGGGGAACTGCCACAGGCCAGGGATGTTTCTATTTCTTAGGACAGGAGATATCTCTACATGGGCTTTTAAAAATATTTCTCCTTTTTATTTTTTTTTCTGCATGATGAAAGAATCTCAGAGGCCTTTATTGGTACACTGAGAACCTGAACTTTGAGTGGAGGCTACACAACACAGCACTGACCATGAGCTGCTGATTGTTGTCCCCTTCCCTTGATGGGTCAGTCCTAGAGAGCTTTTCAGGAATATTATTCACATGCCAAAAAGCATTAGGACTTATCCTTGCTGAGGGTTTTATCTATGACAAACCAGACAAAAGACCCCATCTCTTGCCCCACTGTCTGTGTTGGTACCAGGGCTCAGAGCTGAGACACAAGGACAGTGTGGGTTTTCCCAGCCTCCAGCTGCTCAGGCTAACTCCCAGCTTCAGGGTCCTCATGCAGACCACCAAGGAAGAGCTTGTTGGCATGAGAATTCACCTCCTGGTATGGCCATGCTACTGGAGACGTCACACCAGGCCTTTGCATGTACCAGTTGATGGTTTTCCTGCCAGCAGGGCTGTATCATCTCTACCAACAACGTTGCTGGGCTGACAAAACACTAAAACAAAAGCTTTCTTGGCTCAGCTTTCCATGAGGAGGTGCAGTGATTTTCTCTCCCCAGCCAGCTTGCCTCCACCAGAAACATGCTGCACTACAGACCAAGCCCTACTGCTGTTGCAAAAGGTAGCCAACTTAGACCAGCGCCTAAGTTTCCATCTGCTTGTCATTAGTGTGGCTCTATCATGCACTCAAGCTGGAGAATTAAATCTATGACCTTGATCCACTTTCTTTTCATTTTGCCTTAGGATTTTGCAAGTCGTCCTTTTGGTCTGGGGGAATGTTCTGGGACAACTCCTCAAAGGCCACTTCTGATCCCGAGCTTCAAGTAACCTATAGAGGGAAAGCAGAGGACAGTTAAAGAAAAATATACACCCCAGAGACTCTGTAGCTTTGAGATCCCCTCTGGATCTTATTCATCAAATATCCAGCCCTTGGCTGCTGGAGGGAATGAACTCTGAAGGTGAGATGACAGTTAGAAATTTGAGCTCATTTTTGCTTTGATCATTTTTTTTTCTATAATGATGTGAGCTACCAGACTGTCTCTCTCCCCAAAATAACACCTTTCTTTAGCTTGTTCTGATGGACTAACATATAATGCATTTATTTCTGGCACACACATTTATTGGCATGTTGACATCTTTTTTAATATTCTTCCCACCTCAGACCTCTCCATCAATCCACACTCCTTAAGCAGAGACTTTTCAATGCACCACAGAAGAGAAGTCAGGTTAATTTTTTTTTTTTATTGCCTAAAGCAGGGCCATCTCTCCCAGGTTTCCTTAGCCCTGTACAAAGGCTCATGCCAAGTCGATCTGAATTCTCTTTCAAAACTCAAACTGCACTTAATGGGAAAGGTATGATTTCATAAGGACATCAGTGCAAGACTGATGTTGTGCAGACAAAACCCCATAATTATTAACATGTGGCACCTTGGTCCAATTCACTCAGCTATGCACTTACAGTGCAGGAAAGCTGTTACCAGCTTGCTCACTTGGTGCAACTTGATTAAAGAAATTAGGAAAATCAGAAATCCACTGCAATTGTCACATACTTTATTGACACCCATAGCTCTAATTTCTTACCATGCATTTCTAATACTTTTGGAAAGGAGAGAGTATTGAAGCCTCAATCACAAGGTCTTTGCAAAAAGCTTTAAGATGTGGCTGGGGAAGGAGCAGGAGCCAGGCTGCCTGGCTTAGCTGGTTGGGCTGACCTCCCTTATCCACCTTTGGCAAACACAGGAGCCCCCACACACACTCACAACTCTTGGATTGCAGCCACAAAACGTGGGTGGGGAGTCAGCCAGAGCTTCTGCTGGAGCCTCATCGAGAATGAAAGGGTATCTGAGGTACGAGTCCTGTCCTTCTGTGGCCCCAACATTACTGAGGAGGTGGCTTTGAAGCAGGCTTTGGGGACCATCACAGCTCCAGGGCTGTGCTTGCCAATGTTCTCCAGCTCCCCTGCCCCACTGAGCAGCAGCAGACATGGAAATGCTCTGCTGCATGACCACGACTGAAGGTCCTCTCATGGCTTTTCCTGGTCCTGCCTCACCCGAAGCCTGATGACATCCCAAAAGCAGCTGGTTCAAACCAACACCTCCTGAGTGAGGCCCTAAATCTGCACACACCTTGGGAAGGTTAATCATCCTATAGTGGGGGCATTTTCACCAGCTCAGCTCATTTGAACTCAACAATGAATGTAAATCAGTGGCTTCCACACAGAATTTCTTAATGCCATCAAGAATGCTGTATTGAACTAAAGATGTCCAACTCATTAATAAAGTCAAATGATAGCAAGCCAATATTACTATTTTATTGAGCTAGAGTTAAATATTTGACCAATAATGAAAGCCTATTTCTAACTGATTTCTCCCTTTTCTCCCCTCTTTCTTTATATATACACGCGTGGTTTCAATGCTTGGTTTAGCTAAAATTGTGCCTTCTGCCAGGTTCCCTGGTGGTTACAACAGAGGGAATTTATTAAGAACCATACTTTTTTTTCAGTGATTATCATCTCTGTATTCAACCAGCCTTCAATGGCACTGGGTTATGCCTTGCTCCAGCACTGCCACCTCCCACCATTGCCACATGGATCTATTTTCCCAGGCAACATGCAGGGGCTGTGGCATGCAAACCCCTTTTCACAGACCCACAGAATGGGGAAGGTTGGAAGGCACCACAGAGAATCATCTGGTCCAGCCTCCTTGCTGAAGCAGGGTCATTCATCTTGCACATGGCACAGGATTGCATCCAGATGGTTCTGGAATATCTCCTGTCAGGGAGATTCCACACCCTGTCTAAACAACCTGTTCCAATGCATGGTCACCTGCACAGTTAAGAAGTTCTTCCTCATCTTCAAGTGAAACTTCCTGTGCATCAGTTTTTGCCCATTGCCTCTTATCCTATTGCTTGGCACCACTGAGAAGAGCCTGGTTTCTGTCAGGTTTCTGTCAAAGCTCTGCTCAAACACTCATAGGCATGTGAGATTAGCAGTACTCCTGAATTAATGGTGTCGAAGGCTCCAGCTTTACTCAAACGTGAGAATCCTAGAGGCCCAGTGCTTCCAGTTATTTTGGTGAAGAAAAAAAAAGAAAAAGGGAAAAAAACTAGTTCAATGGGAGAGCTTGGAATTAGGCAAGAGTCAAGGCTGTGGGGCAAATTCTAGTTTTATTCATCAAAGCGATCAAAGCAATTCAGCTGTGCTTGATCTGTCATTGCCAGTGGAGCAGGAGAAAGGGAATTCCCAGCTAGCTACCAAAATAAGGTGTGTGTTGATTATGGAAAGAGGCAGAGAGCCTGAAGGTCAGTACAAAATTACTTTTTTCCCTAGAAAAACATGCCCACACCTCAGGCAAAGTAGCCACTGGCAAGATCTGAGCATTGTGTAGTTCTCCAGGCATCTGGACACTTTCACACAGTTTCTTAAAAAGAAATAAAACATCTGAAAGCATGAAAACAAAAAGTAATTTTTTTTCTCTTTTTATACCATCTTAAGTCACTCCTGCAACTAGCACTATCCCACTTTGGGAGATGCTCCAAGGAGAGCATTGTACCAGCGTTTGCTTTTCTTTCTGCATGGGAAAGAAGCAGCAATGACACTTGCCTTTCAAGCACAGGGTGAGTCCAAAGGTTTCACACACACTCCAGCCCTAAGACATGGGTGGTGTATTAGGACTGGACAGGAGTAAGCCTTACACCTGGCCCCAGAGACACCAGTTCATTCCCAGCCCCATGGGACTGACACTAAGCCAGCTGCACCCACTGCACTGTCCTGTCCCAGCCCCTCACCGCCCTGATGAGGGACTCTGCTCCACCCTGATGGGTGCTTCAACCCACTCCTGCCATCTTTCACCAGTTTCTTGTTCCCTTTCCCTGAGACACCTCCTGAGACAAACACCCACACGCTGAGAAACAGTGGAGAATCTAAAGAATTAATTAAGCATTAGTTATCATTGCTAAAGACCACAATGAAAAAGCAGCAATCAGTTATTGGTTCTGGTTAAGGGGAAACAACCCTTGCTGGTCTAAAGGTGAGATGTGGGGAGCAGTGCAGTGACTGCAAATTGACTCTGGTTTCTCGTGGGTGCTGTGCCTCGGAGGATGGCAATGAAGCTCCCAACAAAGGCACCTTTCCCTTTTCTGCCACTTTCCCTCCCATGTGCTGATGCTGGGAGTTTCACACCCGAGCTTATCACTTCCTAGCAGGAGATTGAGCAAGCTCAGACACACGTGGCTGTCACAGGCAAGCAGGAGAGTCACCGAAAAGGAATCGAGGTTTTGTGCAGCGCTGCTCTGAGCAGACAGGAGCTGCTCTGTCGTGTCAGCACCCAGGGAAGATGTACAAGAGCACAGCAAAGGCACGTCAGAACAGAGGGCAGGAGATGAAGGAAGGAAATTCAAGGGGAAAAGTCATGACTTCGGGTCTCTGAAGCACCCAGTGTCACGACAGCAATTACAGAGATGATTTGAGCAGCAGGGCTGGCTGTTGCTCTCTAGGGACAGTAGAAAACTGAGAGGCAGGGAAGGATGGAGCATTTTCAAGGTCTGAGCTTTAATGCCTAGCACTGCACACATGTTTTACTGGACAGTTGCTTTGAGTTAATTCTGTATGGACTGCTGTCAGGGATGGTTTCAAGTCTGTGTATAAAGCTGCTCACACACATGTTTGCTCTCCACATTCGTTGAATAAGGGGCATGGGGTGGTTACAGGTTAATGGCTTTTCAAGCTGAAGTGTTTGCCAGTAGCATTCAGGACATGGGAATTTGCCAGAAACCCTATCAGAGACAAACCATCCCATAGTGTCCTTTAGTGGAAGCCCAAGTATTAACTCCTTAATATGTTTACCCTGAGATAAATGCACAGTAACACATTGATGTGCAGGCAATTAATTGGGATGTGCCCCAGTGCAAGGACAATACTCAATAATAAACCTCTTTAAGAATGTCCTTCTGAACAATGTGCTGACTACCTGACTAGTTTAATATCTAAAAATACAATGACCATGAGCCTCACATAATCCCAGAGACTTTCCTGAAAAAAAAACATCAGGGCAAGTTAAGGACCTTCTTGCCTGGTTGGGTTGGTTGTGGGGCAGAAAGGACCACAACAGCACCTGCAGCATCATTTGATATTTAAATAGCTGCTTAGCAAATTAAAAATGATCCTTGAATTTTAAAAGCCCAGGAGATGGAGGAAAGTGGGAATGTGGCTACACTGTGAGGTGTGCTTAGAGAAATCTTTTTGGCCTTGTGGAAAGCATGTGATGAACCAAAGCATTCCGAAAAAGAGGAGCCTTAGGGAGCAGCTGATCTCTCCCTACAGAACTGAGCTGCTGAATGCAAAGCAAGCCCTGGGAGATGCATCCCTTGAGGTTTATTTGTGCTGTTTGTGGCAGACCATTAACAGATCTAACCTGCCCTCCATGGCTTTTTGATGTCTCATTATCCCTCCAGTTTCTTAGCCTGTCTCATCCAGTCCTTGGGATCAGCTCTTACCTGAACAAGGGACAAATGCCTTTGAGGTGAGGAGGAAGATGTTGAACGAAGACCTTGAAAACAAACTTGCCTCTCAGGCACATTGGCCTTGCAGAACATATTTTTTGGCTTTGAGGGTGGCCTGCTTAGCCAAGCTTGACTATTTCACTGTGCTGCAGAGGCTTCCCTGGTATTAATTCACCTCAAAGAGCAGGTTGAAGTCATTAAAATATTTTGCAGGTGGTTCCTTGAATTCATGCTGCAGCTGGATCCAGCCTAAAGGGGAAAAAAAAAAGGAAAGGAGGAGAAGAGGCAAGTTCTGATGAAACACAAATTAACGTAACTCATAGAAGGGAAAGAAAATCTGTTTTCAATCTCTACAACAAAGCCAAGCAACACATCAGGCTAGAAAGGAGAAATGTCAGCCAGGCAGTGCTGGGGTTTTTATTGCTTTAGCACAAGTGCTTCTCCATGGTCCCAGAAGTACCCAGGTGCTACTGCAGCAGCCAGACCCCCCGAGCACAGGTCTGGGTATGTAGGGATGTGGGGGGCTTCTCAACAAGGCCTCTGCTTCCATATGGGTCCAGACTCAAGGTTTGTTTTAATGCCCTGGCATTAGAACTTGTGTGTTGGCCCCAGTCTCTCTTCTGCACAGAAAATCTCCATTTAATGCACCTTTTCTTGCACTCAGAGCTGGATACACTATTTTTCAGGGGATGTGAACCAGGGCAGTCCATGGGACACCCACAAGGGAGATCCCAGATCTGGTACCTCCATGAGCTGCTGGTGGGCAGATCAGCCACAACCTGCCTTGGCTGCCCCTGGATTCAGCAGCGCCTCCTGATGTCCATGGGCATCAAAGTCCTTGCTCCTTCCTCGGGGAGAACAAGGCATTTTAGCATAAACACTGTCACACTGGAGAGCTGTACTGTGTCAGATGGGGATGGAGGTATCATCCTCCACAGCAGCCCAACACAGGATGGGGGTGTGCCTTGGATTTGGGGCTAAGCCAGTGCTGCTAACACAGATGTTTTGGCTATTGGTGAGCAGAACTGGTACAGCATTGAGTCTGGGAGCAGGGCGGGGTTGGCCAGAGATCGGGAAGGGACACAGCCAGGGTTGTGACCCAAACCAACCCCAGGGATGTTCTGCACCATATGACGTCAAACTCGGAGATTAGAGGTTCAGGGAAGGAAGGAGGAAGGGGAGATGTTTGTGGTTTGTGTATTTGTCAGCCCAAACAGCCATCACGCATGCTGAGGCCCTGATTCCCAGGAAGCAGTTTCCTATCTGCCTGCTGATGGGAAGTAGAGAATGAGTTCCTCTTTCTGCTTTGCTTGCAAGTGCATCTTTTGCTTTCCCTGTTAAACTGTCATTATATCAGCTCATGAGCCTTCTCACCTTCTATTTTCTCCCCATCCTTTGTAAAAGAGGACTGAGACAACATTTGGATGGCTGTTTGGCAGATAGCTGGAGAAAATCCACCACAAGAACTGGCATGTCAAAATTCACCAAACTTGTTCATTGCAAAAAGACAAAAGACTGAAAAATCAGGTCAAATAAGAAAAAAAAAAAAGAACCAAGCTAGTCTACTAGCAAGGTTATGATGAAGCAATTGTACAGCTGTGGTCATTGCTGGCTTTGTGGTGGACATGTATGGGATGTATCACAGGTCAAACCACAGGTACTTGTTTTTTTTCTGTGGGAGAGCAGTGTGGTCTGTGGCAGGATTACTTTTTGATGTTTTGAAGCCCATCTTCAGAAACATGAGTGCAGGTATCAGGATAAGGGGCAGACTGTCCCCTTTCCTGGCTGCCACCCTCACTTCAGCCTGGATGCAACAGAAATGGTGGAGGTTCCTGCCCCAGCTACCCAATACAGGGCTTGTTTGTGCCACACACTATTTTTTCCCTCTTCCTTGGAGAGGAATGAAAGCTTCCTGAATGCTGCACATTTATGACTAAGACAGTCTGCAATCAAATAGATGAGTTTGGAAAAATTGCCATCTTGCAGACAAATGGAGAAACACCTCTAAGCTAGGATGTCTTCTCACTTGGGGAAAAAAAAAAAAAGTCTTTAAAGAAGTGCAGCTTCAGTTCTTTCAGGATAAATAGCTATCCTGAGGAGGCTGATGTCTGCTCAAGTTCCCTGGCAGAATCACTGCTGGGAAGCTGTTGATGTGTTTAGCTATTGCCAGGCTGGAGTTTGGTGTTGCATCCCTTTGCTTTCTCATGAGCTCTTGGTGCTGGCAAATGCCTGCAATGGACAACGGTGATGGAAAGAGATGAGAAAGGTAGTGGGTAGGGCCAGGGACTTTTTGCTCTACCAGCCACTTCCAGGCCACTTCCTTTTCCCACTACCAGCAGTTCCCCCAGGCCCGTGACTTTGAGGCAGCTGTGGTCAGTTCATAAAACTTGGTTCACATCTTGGTGAACATTTAGAGTGGGAACATGAGGAGCATCTTCTGTATGAATGTAGGAAGGAAAAGGATGTGCTGGAGGACTACAAGCTCTTCCTTGAGTGTCAGCAGAGCATGTCAGGGGAGGCAGGACGAGCAGCAGGAGGAGAGAGACCAGGGCTTTCTCACAGGAATAATATCTCGAAGGGTAAGGCTGATGGCCCAGTGTACGTGTCCCGTAATGTGCTGGAATCTGTTGTTGTATAAATAACCCCACTGCTTCAGCAAAACATCAACCTAGGGAGACTGCACTGAATCAGCAGTTTCTTTTCTTTTTTTCTTCCCTGATTGCAAAATCAGAGTCGACCTATTGCTGCAGTCACTGACAGTCCAGTGAGAAATGAAAGACAGAAGAAAGCAGGATGGGAGCACACGCAGAGGCTGAGCCAGCATGTTGGGACAGGGTTGCTGGCACCAGGGTGTGGCCCAGACCCTCAGCACCACATGCACTGGGAAATCTGCTGCCTGTTTGCAGAGGCACATCCAGATAAAAGTGCACCACAACCTCCCAGGCACCTGGATGCTCACCTGAGCAATGAGAATGTGGCAGCTGGCAGAGCTGCATGGGGCTGCATCAAATAGAAATAAAGGTTTGACTGGCTGGGTAGGTGACTGTAGTTAGAGGGACCATGACTTTCCTCCCAAAAGTGGAGAACTGGACTTCAAAACCTGAAGCACTGCAGTTCAGGGCTGCCAAAATCAATGGAGTCTACCCCTGTTTTTACACCCATGCCAGCTGGGCCCCTGAGAGTGGCATGGTCACAGCATGACCATGAATCATGTGAAAACTTGTCCCTGAGCTTCTCTCTCAGGGAAGGAGGGCACAAAGACCTCATTGCAACTTTCGTCTTCAGGCAGGCTTTTTAGAACTATGTCTGCCAGCTTATTTTTAGTACTTTGGAATAAAATGGGTTTGACTAGAAGCATTATTAAAAGCCTCTCTCTGTAAATCTGCTCCCTGCATGCACCTGAATCACATCCATCCCTATAAACATCCACTTGGCAGCACAAGTGCAGTCATTCCCAGCTCATCACCCAGCAAGAGTAGACAGCTCCAGGCTTATGCTGAGTGGTCAGCTGAACCACCAGAACCATCAGAAATGGGCTGGATATGAGCCCTTACTCCTGTAAGGAGGTGATGCCATGATGGGAGAGGATGCACAGGCATTTACTGTGGCTCAGCTGATTGGTGGTAACCTCTTGAGCCTCCCTAATTCACAGGGATATCTGAGACCTTCACAAGCAAGTTAATTATCCCAATTCCTACACATTGCTAGCAGAATGCTTAAAAATGGAGGATTCCTATTCCTTCTTGCTGGGGACAAACCAGGTCACAGCTGCACAAGCACATTTGAAAGGAGAACACAGAAGTGGATTCAAAAATCCCCCCGCATTCGTGGTTTAAGCCTTTCAGAAATTTGTACATCAGGTGCAGAACAGAGGGCTTCACTCTGCACTGTCAGGGTGTGGGTGTCCAGCTCACCCCTACCTGAAGATTTGCCACACTTCATTCCACGGCCAAGCAAAGCAGCGAGGAGCCAGCAGCCCCAGGGATGAGCACAGACCCACCACCCTCAGGGATGAGCACAGACTCAGCAGCCCCAGGGATGAACACAGACCTGCAGGCCAGCACCACACCCTGTGACAGTGACAGCCTTGCACTTCGGAGAGGGCAGGACGTGGTGGTGGCAGCGTGGATGAGGAGGGCTCTGTCCAGCTCCTACCGACAGCTCCTGCCTGGAGGCTTGGGTGAGTCACTCTGCTTTGCAAAGCCAAAATCAAACCCAACACAAATGGAGATGTCAAAACGTCAAATGCCATGGCAAGGTCTCTACAGGAGGGGGGGTTGGCAGGATGAGGGCAAAGAAATGGTGAAGAAGTAGGAATTGTGTCCATGGGTGTGAAATACTCATCAGGGAGGAAGCAGGGGCTGGAGAGACCTTGTCAAGGAGGCTACAAGTGTCTCTTCTCCATATCATCCCAAACCCATTTGGGTTTCAGCTCCCCCATCCCACCATCATTTGCTTGTTTTTACAACTCCTCCTGATTCTTTGCCTCTTTGCACTTGAGTCACACACAGTCTCTGAGGTGTCACCTTGGTGCACATTACCGTGTGTTTCACTAGGGCAAAGTCCTCAGCCTCCCTCCCAGGAGAGGGATTGCCAAGCTAACACTGAACATGGAATCTTCTTGGCCACCTGAGGAGGTTTACTTGTGTTGGAAACAAAATGTCCATCTCACACCTAACTCCACCACAACGCAGAGATGCTGAATAACTTCAGGTTGAAGATCTTTCAGGATCCTGCCCAAAGCTCCCTGGACTCCAACATGAGAGCAGCTCAACATCTTAGCTGCGGGATTTTTTGAGGAACTGTTCAAATTACCACATCAGAGTTCTCGTAGTCTATAAAAGTTGAGCAGAAAGGAAATGCATATCAGAAAGCATATCAAATCAAGAGGCAGAGGGGAAGTGCCTCCAGTTCTTTATTGTTTTTACAATCTGACAAGGCTTTAGGTTAGCCACAAGAAATTTGTCATGAAACTTAAAGACAAGTATGGCGAAGATGGAAATTCAAGTGATATGAACTCTTTCAGTGTTTCAGAAAAGATTGGGTTTGCCTCACCTACTATCACAACCTTTCAGATAAGTGGTAAGGTTTTCTTTATTCAATTGGTTTATATTGATTTTATCTGGTCTAAAACAACACATAAAAATGAAATATTGCATATTAAATGCTTTTTGCAGTGATTTTGCTTGTAAATTAACTGCTATTTAAAAGTAGAAGTATGTCAAACTACCCTTTCTTGCCAAAAGCTGATGCTGAGCATCAGGAAAAAATTAGTTATTTTCCTGTCTTAGAAAATGTTTAATTTTCTTGAGTAAGACTTTCATGCATAATAGTTAAGATACTAAAATCAGCAGACCCAATAAAAAATGTAAGTTTATGAATTTTTAGCTGAATATAAAAGCTTCATTGCTGACTAAGCCATTCTATTGTAAAACCAATTAAAATACTGTACTTTCTTTAAAATTAAGACTTTAAACTCCTGATTGCATTACTTTGAAAAAAAGCAAAAACCTCAATCGAGAATAACTTACTGAATGTCTGACATAATTACCAATGCTTCTAAAATACTTTTTTTCTCCCTGAAGGCCAAAATTCAACAAAGCCATTTATTTCTTTTACATTTGCTGGTAATGATTGGTTTTACATCTTATGACTTGTTTCAATTTGTCCTGCAGTTCAGTTTATGATTTATTTTTCATTTATTTTGATGCATACATGCATCACTGTTGGAATCACATGCATGCTGTGATGGAGAGGGAACTGCTTTGAGCAACACACTGAATGGCAGCCTAAAAGCAATGGAAACAGGGAGTTTATTGATGCAGAAAGGGGAAAACCACCACACTCACACTGTTATAGGCTGGCTTAAGTCTGGATGGAACTGAGCTGGATAAATTAGCTGAGGAAAAGATGGCCAAGCAGAGCCTGGAGCAGAGGAAGGCAGGATGCTCGCTGGCAGGATCGAGCACTCTCACAGAGGGACCTCACTGCTCCACACCGCTGGAAAGCATCATGGCCAAGCCTCAAAAGGCAAAGCTTGAAGGGGACAGATGTGGGAGAGTGTCCACCCTTCATCTCTTGGTTTTTAGAGCCTCGGAGCCAGAAGAAGGCGTCCAGATGCTGTGTTCGGACAGCTCTCAGCACCTACCTGCTGCTGCTGACGGCCGGCCAGGGGCTGCTGATGTACAAAGGTAACAATAACCTCGCCAGGGCTTGGCACCAACACAGGCTTAGCTGGGTGCTCCTGGGGACACGGACAAGAGGGAATGAGCACACAGATCTGGAACCTCTGAGGCTCCTCCGCACACCGCCAGGCAGAGCAGCGCTGCAGGGAACAATTCCCCCACCCTGTGAGTGTGTGTTTTGCATTTGCAAAAAAGCACTCCCAGCTGCACTCCTGGCTGCAGCAAGGACTGGCACATGGAAACCTCTCCCCGGGTCAAACAGGGGTGGTCTGGTGTACCCCCCAGGTGCTGAGGAGCTGCTCTGCCAAACATTTCCCAGCCAGACTGGGCAGTGAATATTCATTGCATGGGCTTTTTGTTTCCTCAGTATTTAAGATGCAGAAAGAGATATTGAAACTTCAAGAGCAAAATGCCTCCTATACAGAAGAGATTCTGCAGAGCTCCTTTGCCAACAATATGGCCTTGTTGAGAAGCTCTGCTCAGAAGAGCTCTCTCATGAGACATGAAGAAAACTGGAGGAGAAGCTTAGAAGAGGAAATCACCATAATTAAAAGCAACAATGCCAACCTGATGATGAGGATGAAAAACATCACCCTGGTTGCAGGTATGGCTCTCCGTGCTGGCTCTGCAGTGGGGAGACCTGGTTCCTTTGCATCACTAGTGGGGCTGAAAACCCAGTTTAGATGATCCAATAACTGGGGCAAGATTTAATCTTCCTGTCAGTTAGTGATGCCCCCCGTGCCCAGTCAACTCCAGACCAGGGAGAACCTATAGGAGCTGGAGCACTGCCCTGTGCAAACCCCCAGATCCCCTGGCAGCTGCACATGCAGCTCTGGGCTCCTCCTCCCTCCTGTGTCTTGTAGATTTGAACTCTAGGTGCCCTCCAAGAGGGTGGTGTCTCCAGCCCACACCTCAAGCCCATTAATCCCATACTGCTGTGTTCCTCTCTGACTGCTGACTACTGAAAAATATCCATTAAATATTTATTTCAGGGCCTCCTGGAAGCAAAGGAGATCGTGGTCCACCAGGTATGTTGGTAAATGCGCCACAACTTCTCTTTTCTTCTTATTTTATCGAAGAGACCTTAAGTGAGGATTTGGCATTACAGTCTCCAGACCCAGACCCTATCCAGTGTGAAGACACCCAACACCCTGGTCATGAGGAGAGTTGCTGTATCTTTCCACTGATCCTCCGGGAGCCTTGGCTAGCCCAAATGCTCCCACAGAGGTCAATGCCCACCCTGTCCCTAGGGAAAACATTGGCACAGACTCAGGAATGGGCTGGGTGCAAGTTCTGCCCTCCACAGCCATGCACAGGCTGCTGCCCTGGGTACCTGGGGGTTTGGGTAGAACTACACCTGCCGTAGGAGGTGAACATCTCCAGACTGTGAGGATGCAGCAAGCCCTGATCTAAAGCTGGCTCCACTTTGAGCAGAGGTTGGACCAAGCAACAGTTTCTATGATCCTGTGATGATGATCTAAGATACAACCCTTGTTAGGTCAGGTCTGTAACTCATCCATCCCTACTTCTTGGCTACACTGATGAGATTTTCTGAAGGAAAAAAAAATTTAAAATTGTGTTTTCATATCTTCCTGGCTGCACTTACAACATTGAAACAGCACCTCCTGCCAAGCAGTGTTATTACACATCAGAGCCCAATCATTCAGTGAGTTTTCACGAAAGATCTCCCCAATGGTCCCCATGAGCTGGGCTTGGCAGGAAGACAAGCTGGCCCCTGCCCAGCTGAGCACTCAGCTGAGCTCCAAGGACTTCGCTCAAGTGGTTGTGCTGGTCCCTGCCAGCTGAAGATTGGCCTCACTGGTGACAGAAATTGTGTGAGCAAGGGACGATTAAAAAATTTGTCTCTTCTTCTTAGCCATTACTGTGAATAGATGATGTGTGTCAGCTGATATACGTATTTTACATCCCAGGGTTACGAGGACCACCAGGGACAAAGGGAGACCAAGGTAAGGCTTTTCTGACACCTGAATTATTTCTGTGGTTGAACATAAAGTGGCTTTATGGATGATTTTATGAGCAATCTTGTCCTCAGCCGAGATGTAAGTGAGTAAGAATGTCATTGGAGTTGAAGGAAATAAGCCCATGTAAAGCTAATGTACGCAAAAGCAAAACTTCGCTGGAAAAAATCTCATTTTAAAAGTCAGCGTGCAACAGTCACAGTGGGCCAAGATCCCACTGTCACCAGCACCACTCTCAAGTGCACAGAGAGTGGAGTTTGGCTCATGTTCACAGCTGTGGTGGGTGTCCTGCTGCTGGCACTGACTACACATAGCATCTCATGGAGCATCAGAAAAATGGTGTTGTCCTTACAGGTATACATGGATCCAAGGGTGAGATGGGGAGCAAAGGACCACCTGGTCCTCCTGGCCCAAGTGGTTTTCCAGGAGTAAGAGGAGAAAAAGGAGAGATTGGGTTTCCAGGTAAGACTTCTTCACTACCTCAACATTTTTAATGTTCTCACACACATTTCTTTTTAAACTCGTTCTACGTAAAACACCAGAAGAAGTCTCCATAGGTCATATGGAGAGTACTCATAAAAATCCAAGCAGCCCTGAGCATGGGTTGCCAGTCATTGAGGGAGCTGGATAAACAGGACATTGAGCTGATGTGAAGGGGTTTAATTTCATGTCATGCTTCAGCAAATTTCCCAGAGGAGGGCTGGGGGAAGGGGCCATGCAAAATGTTGACTCTGCACTACAGAAGTCTCTTTGCAGAGTGACCTTTGTCTAATGAAAGCCACAGATATTCAATTATCAGCCTACCCTAGATTAAAGCAGTGATGTTTGCAGTAGGACTTCCATGGTATAAAATAATACAGCATAATTTACATGCACAAGCATGTGGATGGTAGTCCTCGTTTTAGTGGAACCTCTTTCTGAGAGCTTTATATCTTACATAAGCCTGGCTTTATGCACCTGGAGCAGAAGAGTTATGCAATGTTTCTCCCATGTAACATGCATTATAGATTGCTGTTGCTCAGTGGTCTCACATAGGCTGAAAGCAGGAGAGGAAAAGAAAGCAGGTGATATGTGGTGCAGAGCAGGGAGGACAGTTGGACAGGTTTGATAAGAGCTTCCTCAGATCTTCCATCAGATCCTGAATGCCCCAATGCTCTTATTAGCACAAGATGCTCCAGAAGAGAAGAGTTATTGTAGGAGGAATACCAAAAGGCAAGGACTTTGCGATAATTCTAGAGCAGAAAGATGAAGGAGAAGTCTTCAAAAGAGGCACTTTCAAGTAATTCAGCTCTTTTGGAGCGTGCTGATCACCCATTCAGAGAAGAGAAGGTTAAGGGGAGATGAGAGAACTCTCTGGAAGACAGCCAAACCTTGTACTGGTCTGCCCACACAGGCACTCTACAGGCTGCAGAGACAACACATCTGTTTTTTTTTTTTTCATTTACACATATGTTCTGTGCTGTTTGATAGGTCCTCAAGGACAGAAAGGTGACATGGGCAAGAAGGGAGACCCTGGCCCCCAGGGACCTGTGGGTCCTGAGGGGTTGAGAGGGTTCCCAGGAATGCCAGGTTCTGAAGGTGAGTGCAGAGGACACAGTGTGACAGGGTGCAGGGCTGCCCCAGCTGAGGGGCTGGCTGAGCTCCTGTGCACTGATGCCAGGGTGTCATTACAGGTAGCCCGGGGAAGCCTGGACCTCCTGGGCCAAAAGGAGAGGCAGGTAAGCAGTACAGAAGGTGCAGCTTCTTCTGGTGATATAAGACTGATCTGATCTCTTTTATATGGTGTTTCATGACAAGGAAAACTGCAGCTGGTGTAGATCCCAGCATGGGTAAGAGAAGATGATGATTAGATGAAGAAACCATGCCAACATTTCAATGTGGTCCAGACTCATCCAGCAGCCTTGGCTGTCTCTTCTGGGCCCCACTCCCTATGCAGGAGCCTGAGAGGGAAAGAAGGGCTGTGCCCTCCTTCCTGAGGTGTGTGCACACACGAGGGCAGAAATTGGCTCCTCTTTTAGGAAAGAACTTGTGCATTTCACAGCTGGCAGTCAGCCAGGACATGGTTCCATGCAGCCTTTCACTCCAGATCATCCCTCACTGCATTGCTAAGATTAGCACTGCCAGGATTGCAGTTTGGAGACAAACAGTGTTTGTTTTGCCTTCATAGGCTCAAGACAGGGTGCAAGGGCTGGTGATAAAGCTGTCTGTCCTTTTATCTCCTTCACCTGTTGTGTTACACTTCATTTGTGCTGCTTTCACTCAACCTCAAGGTGCAACTGGACAACGTGGACCTCCTGGAAGTCCTGGCCTTGATGGCAGACCTGGTCAGAAAGGGGAGAAGGGGGAGCAGGGCCCCCAAGGTAGCCCAGGTACAGCCCTGCTCAAACCTCTAACTCACTGACCTCCTACTCTGACCTTACTTTGTGTGATGGCTTCACCCTTACTGATTTCTTTTTTATTTTAGGAGCACAAGGCATTGCTGGACTCAAAGGTGAACAGGGAGAACGAGGAATAGCAGGTAAAGGAGAATAAAACGGGTTTTGGGTAAGCAACACACATCACGCAGACACCAGAAAGGGAACTACACCACCCAGAGGAGATCTCTTGAGTCTTCTTCTTGGACCCCCAATGCATGCCAGGATGCCATGGCACTCCTGGGGCTCTGCTGTGGGCTGACTACTCACCAGAGGGTTGTTTCTGCCATCTGTAATATGCCAGAGGGGGTGATGGTGCCTGAATTTTTGTATAAAATGAAAATGCACAAAGAAGCAGTTTAAGATTAATTTCAGGAGAAGATGTTTCTCCACTGCCTGTATTTTCTTTTTGACATGGTCTGCACTGAGTATGATGTGAAATACAACACCTGATTCAGAAATAGATGAGTTAAAAACTAGATGAGTTAAAATCAATTGTAAATACTAATTTGCAAAGCTTTTATAAATGTATAAACATCAGTCTTATAAATGTATAAACATCAGTCTTATAAATGTTTGTTTGTTTGTTTGTTTGTTTGTTTGTTTGTTTTGATGATCTTAGGGCTTCCAGGGCAAATGGGAGCAAAGGGAGACCGGGGCCTACCAGGTAAATTCTTATAGCATGATTTATTCTGATGATGCAAAGAACTTCAGGTGCCACATTCCAGTATTCTGCATCAATGTGAACTGTTTGTCATGTCCTTTCCCTGGGAAGGGACAAAGGCAATGACTTTTTTGCTTTCCACCCAGGCATCCCAGGCTCAGCTGGCCAGAAAGGAGCCAAGGGGGATTATGGCCCTCGGGGTCTGAAGGGAGAGCCAGGACTAAAAGGAGCCAAGGGAGACACTGGATTTTCTGGTAAGGCTCTGCCACAGGGTCTGTGGAGCTGATGGCACATTTGGATTTGGGACTGTAGATCACAGACCAACCTAAGCTGCTCAGGGGTGTGTTTTCAGAGCTGGTTTGCAGGAACTCAACACACAGATCAGCCTCCCCAGCAGAGGAATGTGCAGAGTGTCAGCTGTACACCCTGGCAGGTGTGCTAAAAGACATGCAAGTACACAGAGGCATTAGATTTTCTCAAATCCCTGATTTCACAGAAAACTGGAACAACCCATGTTCCTCTTTGCTTTGTTCAGAGACATCAGAGATGCCCTGGGATAAATCCCATGTAAACATAGCACTCAGGAACATGGAATACTGAAGCTATGGGAAACAGTGAGGCTATTTAACTACACCTTGCTAACTGTAGGACACAAAAGTTGTTCAAAAGGACCAACACTATAGCTACTCTCCATCCTTAACCCCCTTCCCTTCCGATCACAGAGTGTTTCAAGAAAACATAAGAACATAAGACCTGTAGTTAAAAAAAAACAAAAACAAAAACAGAAACAAAAACAAAAACAAAAACAAAAACAAAAACAAAACAAAAAACAAACAAACAAAAAACAAAACCAAAAACAAAACAAAACAAAAACAAAAACAAAAACAAAAAAAAAAAAAACAAAAACAAAAAAAAAAACAAAAACAAAAACAAAAAAAAACAAACAAAAAACCCCAACAAACCAAAAAACAAACAAAAAAACCCCCCAGATGTTACAAAATCCCACGGGATGCAAACAGTGCTCCAGATGCTTTTTTATTTTAATTGTTCACACAGAATAGCACAAGAATCCTCAGAAATAAAATAAACTAGATTCTGTGTGGGGCTCCTCCATGCACTCCTCCTCTGGAGCTTTGCACCTGGAAGATGGAAGAAGTGTAACTGGGCTGGCTCCAGGCCAAAGACTGTCCTCTGGGTGCATCTCATCTCCTGGTCCCCACAAGGAGACAGCAATGAGTGCTTTCTGGAGGTAGCTCTGGGGGAAAGAGCTCATTGGGTTTTTTCAGACACCCCTACCCTCAAGACCAAGATGCTCCCCAGAAGTGTAGAGGACTGTTGAGAGCACTTTTGTGCTCCCCCTGGAGATCAAATCCCAGGATGCAGGTCTTCTGCAAGTACTTTGGGAGACACCATGTCTGCTTCTGGAGATCCTGAAGTCTATCAGAGACAGCATTTTGCAGGTAACAGTGGGAATGAGCTACATTTCCCACAAGTGAATGAATATATGGGATTTTGAAAGTGGCCCTTTTCTTGGGTCACACATTGGGAATATTTTGCTGTTATGTTATCCTACTTTTCCTGCCATGTTTCTATTACATACCCTTAGTGACTTCAGGGTGTTCATTTTCTACAAGGGGAGGAGTCTGCACATCTCTAACTCACACAAATATTCAGAACTAGATAATAACCAGATTTTTCCACAAACAACCATCAAATGTTTGCTTTTCTAATTTGGAACAGGTTCCAAAGGAGAGAAAGGGAGCAGAGGTGAAAAAGGAGAAGGTACTGGACTTTTACTTCTTCTCTCACTTGCCTTCTGGAATCAGAGCTACCTGAGATCAGGACTAAAATACCCCTCTGCTCACACTGGTTAACCCACAGCAGAGCTAACAGGAGTCTGTGCTCTGAGCTGCAGCCTGGTGTCTCCAAATGCAGGGGGTGGGGGTCTTGAATTGTTTGGATTTGAGCTACCAGTGACTGCTTCTGTCTGTCAATGTTTTTTTCCTTATGCCTGTATGACCCATAGTGTTATTTTCTTCTCCTCTGAACTGTCAGCTGGCCTCAGTAATTTTGTACGAATTGTGGGAGGAGACAGGAGGGGCCGAGTGGAAATCTTCCACCAAGGGGTTTGGGGAACAATATGTGACGATGGCTGGACCACACGAGAGGCCACCGTAGTCTGCCGAATGCTGGGATTCAACCGTGCAGTCTCTTCCTTCACAGCCATAGCAGGTGAGTCCACAGCTTTTACACCTCTCCAGGCCTGGCAGGGGGGGTCACACACACCCAGAAGGCACCACAGCAAGGTCACCTACATGAGCAGCCAGTGATCTCCTCAACAGGGCAGCTCATCCCTCTTGGGATGAGGCAGCTGCGTGTCACCTGCTGCTTGAACCGTGCCCAAATGCTTGATTTCCAGCAAGCACACACCCACTATCCACAGGGCTCCCTTTAGAAAAGAAAAGCATATTCATCTTTCTCCCATCCAACTGGTTTTTGTTTGTTTGGTTTTTTTGTTTGATTTTCCAAAGGTACGGGACAAATTTGGCTTGATGACGTAAATTGCCAGGGGAGTGAAATTACAATTACAGACTGTAGCAAGCGGGACTGGGGCTCACATAACTGCAACCACAACGAGGATGCCGGGGTGGAGTGTGCTTGATGGGACACTGAGTCTGTCCTGGGAGCTGCTGCTGCCTCTGCTGTCCATGGAGCTCATCTTCAAGATGCAAACCCAATTTTGTCAGGCTGTGCTTTTGTGCCTCTTTACCAGGTCATAGAAATATTGACAGAGAAAGTTGAATTTTCCACAAATCAATAACAGTTGCAAGACCCAAAGGTAACCGGAAACATCCCAGCTGCCACAAAACAATTGGAGCTCAGGCATGTGAGCCAGTTCACAGCTTTTTCAGCTACCTGACATCAGCTCATCTGCAGGAGCTCACACGTGTGTGACCTCTAAGTCCACAGGGGAGGGGATGGTCCATGTTAGCTTAGTGCAGTAAGAGAATAGGATCAGTTTGCAGAAATCTGCACTTACTGCAGTTGAGCTGGCTCGTCCATCTTCATCATGGTACAGTTCTGAACCTGAGCTTAAAACCCCCAGGGAAATGCATACACCCAAGACAGCAGACGCTCAGAAATCATCAGATGATCTCTCTGGCATGCAAATATAAATATTCTTCAGTAGTGATGCTGATCACACATTAAAGTGCAAAAATAGGTGCCTGGGATCTAGGTTCCATACTACCCTGGTTCAGCACAGCACTTGTTTTTGACCTTAGCTAAGTCCCTTGCCTTCTATCAGCATTTCCTAAGCTGGAGCAATACCTCTTACTTACCTGGTGTATAAAGCTAAGCTTTTCATGCCTTTAGAAATTAGATGCTCCAGTAAAGCAAAATGGTGACAAATAAAAAATACAGCAAAGCATGAATAAGCTATCGATTGGTGTTAAAAATATATAAGTAAATAAATAAATAAATAAATAAATGCTCAAACAGATAAGGAAACAAAATTATACACGCACACCTGTAGATATTAGGGAGAAAATATTGAACTGGTCTTTCCTGGATCCCATGCGGTGGATGCAATTTACGTTCAATAAATAAAGGTCTCCGTGCAAGGACAAGCGCTGGACACATCCCGACGGGATGCCACGGGCGCGGTGGGACCAGCGGGATGAGGCGCGGGCACCGCGCCTGGACCCATCAGCCTCCATCCCGCCGGCATCGCTCCCATCCACCGCGCAGCCCGCTCGCCTCAAATGCTCCTTGCGGGCACTAAGGGGAGCTCAAGGGCCGCTGCCGCTCCGCGGAGCCGCTGCGAGAGAGCCGGGCATCATCCCCTGTCCCTGCCCCCGTCCCTGCCCCTGCCCCTGCCCCTGTCCCTGCCCTTGCCCTTGCCCCTGTCCCTATCCCTGGCCCTGGCCCTG
>VWZS01009397.1:606479-661217 GCA_013397075.1 Rhabdornis inornatus | reverse complement strand
GTCCCTGTCCCTGCCCCTGTCCCTGCCCCTGCCCCTGCCCCTGCCCCTGCCCCTCGTCCCGCTGCCTTCTCCCACCGAGAGCCAGGGATCCTGCGCATCCCTCCCTGCTCCTCTGCCGTGAGACCCCGCCCGGAGGGCGCTGCAAAGATGCTCAGAGGGCTGGAGCACCTCTCGTAGGAACACAGGCTGAGAGAGTCCGGGCTGTTCAGTCTGGAGAAGAGAGAGCTCTTAGAGCACCTTCCAAATACCTGCAAGAGAGCTGGAGAGGGATTTGTCAAGGGCATGTAGGGATAGGACAAGGGAGAATAGCTTTAAACCAAAAGAGATTAGGTTTAGATTATGTATCAGGGAGAAATTCTTTGCTGTGAGGGTAGTGAGGCAGTGGCACAGGTTGCCCAGAGCAGCTGTAGGTGCTCCATCCCTGAATGTGTTCAAGGCCATGTTGGATGGGGCTTTGAACAACCTGGTCTAGTAAAAACTGTCCCTGCCCAGGGGATCGAAACTAGATGACCCTTAAGGTCCTTTCCAACTCAAATCATTCCATGATTCTATGATCCCAGGAGTGGGAGGGCAGTGGTGGCCATGAAGGCCTGGTGATGCATCCAGAGGGTGCCCGTGATGTCCCACCTGTGGACATCATAAAAATATGTTTCACCCTGTTGAACAGCTGATAGCACACATGGTGAGACCAAAACCTGGGAGTGGGGTGCTTGGTTTGAGGGAATGAAGCAGGCTGTGGTGGTTTCAGTCCTAAGTAACTGCAGCAGGGGTCAACCAGTCACCCAGTCATCCAAGAAAGAGACTTTGTGAAATAAGAGCGGATGGATTTAGGTCTTCGTCATGCAGCCTCTTGTGCCTAATGATTTGTGAGCGACTGTCAGGCAGCTGTGACACTTGTACAGGTCTTGCTCCCCACTCTTTAATAGCTAGAAACACAATTTTTAAGGCAACCCCTCAGATTTTGCCAGCATGTCAGAGGTGTTCCCTTGGAGAGACAGAGGGACACCTGCACAGCTCATGCCCAGCCTCACTCCTGGGGGTGCAGGACACAAGTCCCAGCAGTGGCATTTGGAGCCTGAAGCTCAGCACTGGGATCCCTATGCAGCAGGTTTGGAGGGCACTCATGCCCCACATGTTCACTTCCCCAGTCTAAGAGAAGTTCCACCAGGGCAGGAAGAGTGCCACAAATCACCATGGGATGGTTGCTGAGCAACAAAAAATCCTTTTGCATCTACAGAAAGGGGTAGCCCTGAGATTTGTAGGTTGGTTCTCAGGGCCACACCGTCTCCCTCCCAAATACCCAACTCCAGCTATTCCACTCCAGCTTCAAAGTCTCCCAACCATCCTGCAGTGCCCTGAAAGAGCTGCCTGGGATAGCTAACAAGGAGTGGGACAGCTTTCCTTATCATTCATGCCCAGCACCAATTAAAAATACTTGGATAAGCAAAATGCAATTGCACTGTCATGGATAAAAGGGATACAATTAATTAAAATGGAACACTTTCCCTTAGGAATGATGTTATTTCCAGATGCTCCCACCCCTGCCCCTGACCATTCCTCGTGATCTGAAGAGATTTGGGATGAATTGGGATCTTTTGGGTAGTTTTGTCCCATCTTGCTGGCTCACATGTGTTTATGAGGTAAGTTAGCAAAGACCCTTGAGGACACAGATCTTTTCTGGAGCCCTAAAACAGCATTTCCAATGTATCTGACACTTCCTTTCCAATGAGTTGAACATTTCACAGAGGCTATCTGGTGCCAAGCTGAGAGCTTTCTCCTTTTTGTGGAAAAAGCCTTCTGTCATCTCTGAAGGAATAGGGAACAGCCAGACACTGTGGGATATATGTGTGGCTAGAAGGACTTTTCAAAATTCGCAGAGAAGCAACTGAAGGGAGGTTTCCTATCTCAAGCCCCATGGGAAGGGAGAGAAGCTGAAGAGCAAACTATTTACCAGCTAAAAGCCAGTTCTCCAGGGTTCCAAAGCCTGAAGTTATGCTGAACGCATCATAACACACCTCCTTAGCAAAATTATAGATTATTCCAGCTGCAAAGTTAAAAAAGGCAATTAATGCATTTAAGACATCATATTAAAATATGCAATAAAGGAATCAATTTTCTGCATTACATTCATATGACAGGTAACAACTTTAATACACATGCAGGCTACATCTAAAGCTTAAACTTATCACATCATATATAGGTCAATAATTGTATTTTCATCCCTCTCTTCTGAAGTCTTCTGATGTTTTAGATCACATCTCCACAAATCTGCCAGCACATTTCCTCGTTTTTTCTGTTAAACATCACAGTGGAGGGCAGCATCTGGTCTCAAACCCTAAGACTATTTTTCTGTCTCACTTGGTGTCAGAGCAGGTCAGGTTTTGCTTGGTTAACTCTTCCCACCAGCATGGTCTAGAAAAGGCCCAACCAACCACCCAGTGCAGTACACAAGCCCAAACTGAAAATGTTTCTGACCCTGCAAAGGAGCCAGTTTGGGTCTCACAGATGCTGGCACAAAGCTGGATCATGCACTGATGCAGCCAGCTGCTCTGCTGTGACACCGAGCTGATTTTAACCCAAAGTGCTTAAACAAACTGTTAATGGTAGCTCCAAGTGATTATCCATTTATTTCAGTATTTGTCTTTTTCAAATGTGACCTAAAATCTATAAGTAATTAGTTATTGTGCAGGCTACAGTATTGCAAAATGCTTCCCTTCATTTTTTATTCTGACTCTGAACTATAACTCCAAAATCATTCTAGTCACACCAGCCTTCAAAGGTCTAAATGGGGAGGAAGGGGGGCTAACTCCTTAGTATCTTTGAGATTTACGAGAATGTTTAAGGATTTTCTGGGGATTCAGTGTGAGACGAAAAAAAAGAGTTTTGCAGGCAAACAGAGAAACTTATGCTTCCAGTTCAAAAGGAAAGACACATCCAAATAGAGAAAGATTTAAATGCTAAAATGCTAAATAAACATTGCTATTCAACAGCGGTCTTTGTCTTTTGAGTTGTAGGTTAAAACTACTTCACAGGGACTGTAAACGCTCATTACTCTACTTTGTTGAATCTAAATGAATTGTAACCACAGAAGTTCCAGAGTGAAGAATTGCCTCCTAAAACTCCTCCCATGTCACCGAGGTACCCCAGCGGAGGAAGGCAGGAGAGGACTTTGAGAGCTGTTAAATAAGGTGAATAAGAAAATAGTATACAAATTGCATTTATTCCACTTGTGATGTTTTGCATAAACGCTAACAAATAAGTGGTGCTGTGAAGGTGCTAGTTCCACACCATCAGGGTATCAGCAGCAAAAGGAAGCACAATTCTGCAATGACCTTGCCTTAGGAAATCCCAGTGGAACCAAGGGATTCAGAGGGCTTTCAGACTCAGGCCATAAATCACTCAAGATATGAATTACTGCCTTATTAGAGCAGATTCATAACTGTAATTCTAGATAAATACACAATTAGTGTGATCTCCTCTGATAACATGCCAACAGGGAAAAAAAATAAGTCACCTCCTACGAAGCAGAGTAACTATTCAAAGGAACTGCAGCAAACTTTCACAGATGTTGAGGCCAGCAGGACCGCTGTAATAATCCCATCTGATCTTCTGCATGGTGCAGGGCAGAAAAACTCCCCCAGGGATTTCTACATCATTTTGAAACTGCAGCATTTTTCCTAGAAAGGTGCCTTACCTTGGTTGAAAGTTTTCTGAAAGCAGAGAAAGCATTGTACTCCTTAAAAACCCATCATATTCTTGCCTTATTAATTAATGTGCCAGCTGTCTCCCAGTGACTCCACTCCTAACCTGTGCTGGGACACCAGGAGCCAGCTGAGGTCCTTGAGCCACTGAGTGCTCTTGCCTGAAGTCCACTCAAACAAGGCTTAAGAGATAAAATAAGTTTTCCTTACAGAATTCACTCCACCTGTCAGGGACAAGCCCACAGCCAGGTTTTGGAAGAGTTACTTACTGTTCCAAGCAAGCAGCACACCTCTAAAGGGATGCTAATGCCCTTGACATTAAACTTGACAGAGTTTAGAGAAATGAGGAATGTGCAGCACATGCCAAGATCAAACTGGAGATGACCTTCATAGTTTTATTTCTGCTCAGCATCTGAAAGGGTATTTCTGGAAGGCTTTTGCCATAGTAGCTGTGGCTCACGTGAACACTGGGACTCTGCTTTACAGTTGCTCTGATTTTAAAGATGTTTGACTCTACAGAGTACAGATAGAAGGAGCCCGTTGGGAGTGAAAGGCTCTCAGCACACTTCTGAGGCCCTCAAACTCTTTTCGGGGTGGAAATGAGATCAGACTAAACTAAAGTGGCATTCTTTGCATGAGTAACAGCTAATCCAAATTACCCAGGGCTGAGAGATGAGGATCCCAGGGCTAAAAGAACAAGAGTGTTTTTTTCCACACATGGGTAAAGACTGTTGACTCAACTTGCAGGGCTATAAAATTTCTCCAGTAACAAGCAGGGACAGACTCCTACAGCAATGCTGCAGGGAAGGGAAATACCCTGTGTCTGAAAATCCACTTATTTCAACCAGACTGAAAGAGCTGCACAAGACTATAAATGGATCTGGCTGTGGTTAAGGGGTGGATTAGAGAAGGAAGAACACCCTTTGCTTCTCCTGTGTTTTTACTTCAAGACTGTGAGATTAAGAGTGAGGAAGTCCCCTGCCTCCAGTTTATTTGCTTTAGAAGCCTTTTTGAGTCCACTAGTGCAAGCTGGCATGAAGAGGGCAGAAGAAGGTCTTTTCTGGACATAGTGTTCTGGCACATTCTGACTTTACACATCACAGACTGGGAAATGTGAAAAAAAAGTCACTTCTTCAACATTTTCCTTTTGTTGCTCCCAGATGCACAGTGCCACTTCCCATTACAGGCCAGCATGTCAGCTGTGACCTGCTTGGGGGAGACATGCTGTGGCCCCGTGGGACAGGCTCAGCACACTGAGGATGTGAGGGTAAAATGTACAGTCCTCAGTAAACATGTGGGGCCCAGCTCAGTGAGGGATCCTGGGCCATGAGACTTCAGCAGAAGCCTCCAAGCATCAGCCAGTATGGGAGATGGAGCAGAGAGTTGTGACCTAGGCCACATCTGCAGCTGGTATAAATCAACATCACTGTTGATAACTGGGGAAATACATGGATTTGTTTCTGATGATAATTCAGCCCTATTTCGATAATATTTTTTATTTTTCCCAGCTCTCTAAAACACTGCTTAGCTCCTGGTGAGTCTGCTCTTGGGCTTGATGGTGGGTGGTGTGTGCTGTCCAGCAGCCTGGGAGGAAGGTGAGACACCTGGCAGGAATAGTGAGTCCTCCCTCAAATGCCTGGGCAACCAGGGAAAGCATGCCTAAGGCTAGGAATCCTGAAGTCGTCTAGTGCAGAAAACAGCAGGGACTCTTTCCAAAATGGTAATTTAAACAAGGCATTTTAAATCGAGCTGCACTGATTATTAGAAGCTGTGGTAATTTTCAATCTCATGCCACAAAGGCATTATAAAACTGCCGACAACAGCATCTCATTAACACCTCTGATTCCAGCTCTCTCCCACCTTGACACTTCTGCAGTTTAACCCTAATTATTGCTGCTGGCCCCATGATGATGGATGTAGTCCCAAGACACCTTTCATGTCTCTGCCATCGAACTCTCAAGGATGCCGATTCCTTCACTTAATGTGAAGTGATGAAATGGGTTCTGGCAACAGAGACACAAAGTTGGAGAGCTATAGTTTTGTTGATGTATAAGCATAAAAGTGAGTTGTGTAGAGCTTTCATCCAAAATACTTTAAAGAGACATATTTCATAGAATCAGAATATCCTGAGTTGGAAGAGACCCACGGGGCTCATGGAAGTCCAGCTGCTGGCCCTGCACAGGACCACCCCAAAGATCATACCATGTGCCTGAGAGCATTATTCAAGTGCTTCTTGAGCTCTGTCAGGCTTGGTGCTTCCAGAACCCAAGCACCCTCTGGGAGAAGAGCCTTTTCCTAATGTCCAACCTAAGCCCCTCTGACACAGTTTCATGTCATTCCCTCAGGTCCTGTCACTGGTCACCACAAAGCAGAGATCAGTGCCTGCCCCTCGTCCTTCCCTCACAATGCTCTCTTGTAGATTGTGATGAGATCTCCCCTCAGTCTCCTCCTCTGCAGGCTGAACAGACCAAGTGACCTCAGCTGCTTCTCATAGAGCTTCCCCTCAAGGCCCTTCACCATCTTTGTTGCCCTCCTTTGGCTATTCTCTAACAGTTCAATATGTTTTTCATATTGTGGTTCCCATATTTGGAGAGGAGAAACTCCTTCTCCATTGTAGAAGGGCTTGTTCCCCAGCTAACATCAAGTACCACAGCCTATCTAATGAAGTATTTGTGAATTCCTTCCCTTATCTTTAGAGGGTAGTTTTAGTTTTTCCCTTCTATTCACTTGTACATCTTCTGCTCTTTAGCTCTAACTGTTCCAAGATGTTCATCTGATATGAATTTACAAACCAGATGATAGCCATCATTTTCACATTAAGGAGGAAAACTCATGTACTGTTTCAAAGGCTTTAACTCTAAATCTATTTTCAGACCTGTATGTACTGCCCTGTTCATATTTCTGCCATTTAGTTTCCAAATACTCAATTCTTTTCAAACAAGATGGTGGTAGCTGGCAGTATTTGAAAACACTGATACTGTTAATCAGTAAAAGTCTGGTTGAATTGAAAGAAACCCAAACTCGTCTGTCTTGCATGACAAACAACTAATGCAGTGTTAGCCCAGATGACACATTGAGGCACGAGCAGGGAGCAGGCTCTAAGGCCTTTAAGGTTGGTAAAGACAGAAAATATTTTAATCACAGCTGAAAAAGGAAGAGATCACTGCCAGGTTTGGATAGGCTCAGTAAGGTGCTCAGCTGGAGTAAATAAACTCAACTCTGTTGAGGTCAAAACCGTTTATACCCACAGTTATTTTTCCTGAGTGAGGTGAACATGTAGAATCCCTTACTGAGTAATTTTCAGCAAGCTCGAGCATTACAATTCTCTCTAAAATCAGGAGGAATGAGCAGTCTGAGAGAGGACCACCCAAGTTATTGCAGGCTATCAGTAGCTGTCAAGGGAAAAATGGCTGCAAATCAAAGAATTTAAAGTTATTCTCCATTAAAAGCACAGATTAAATGCATATAGCTAAAAGGAGCTCAAACACTTTTCTTCCTTTGTGTGCTTGATGCAGCAGGAGAGTGTTTGTCCTGGCAGCAGCATTTCAGGAACTAGAATAAGTCAAATATGTAAATACTGGGTCTGAGCCATCCCATCTGCCTTTTGAGGACGGCTGAGAGAGTTACCTGGCGGGTGATATGATCAGTACCTGGATGGAAAGAAGAGAATTTCAGAGATGAGGGAAACATCCAGCTTTCAAAATGGTCAGAGGAAAAGAAAGTCTAAACTGACTCCACAGGAAAGAGCAAAAATGCAGGGAACCTCCAACAGAACATCAAAACCTCATATTATTATAAAACCAAAGGGATATTTTCAGGGAGTTAGGGATTATAAATTAGAGTCTGGGCTTCAGAAGTGTTTGTAACCACAATCTAGTCAAATTTGAGGAAAAAAAAAGCTCATATTGCGACCAAAACCGTGGGAAAAACAAAAACTCTCTAACAACATTTTTAGTGTTAGAGAATCAAGGCATTACTTTATTCTGGCCAGGATGTGCAACAGAAATCATTTCACCTACAGATATCCCGGATTGTGCAGAAAAATTCATTCTATGACAGATGAATTTGACCGGATTTTTCAGATAATTATACAGTCAAAACCCACAGAAATTCATTGGTTCAATGTTAATTGGTCCCAAGTTACGCAGTTCTTAGTGTTTGGTTTCCTATTGGTTATCAATCTCTTCACCTTTGATGCTTATTAGGTTCTCATTCTTGGTTCTTCCATTCTTGGTTCTCTCATCTCTCTTTTCCCAGCCAGGAGCCTCTGACCGTGCCAGGGTCATGGTCAGAGTTTGGAGCTGGTGGTCGTTGATGGTAGTTATCTTTTATGTATCTTCTGTGCTGCTCCCAGTCTGTTGAGATGCTAAACTCATCACTGCCCTGAGTGATGAAACAGTCCTTCAAAAATAAACTTAAAATTCATTTTGCCCCAGGGCAAAGGCAAACAAAATTCCTGACTAAAATTATGGAAAAAAATTTTAAACTTGGTATCTTTTCCAACAATATCAAGTCTAAAAAATCTTGGCACAGCAGATATGAGAACTGCAGCAGTAAGAGACTCTTTTTTGCGAGCATAAAAAAAAGCCCAAAAACTTGAGATTAAGCCAAAATCCAAATTTTTTTCTGTTTTCTTACCAAAACAAAAAGCAAAAATATTACCATTTCCAGGGAAAGCGAGTGTTAAAGATTTCACCAAGTTTGCATATCATCAATCCACAGTAATTTAGAGGTAGTCCCAACCATGAGGAAAGCAGCCTCGTCTATCCCAGGCAGAAGTGGCCAAAAAAAGTTCAGCCCACCCAGCTCTGTGTTTGTGCCACACTGAAACCAATTTAATCCTAATGTCCCTGTACCCACCCTGCCAATAAGCACTTCTGAGCATCCCAGTTAATTTCTAGAAACTTTGTCAAAGGTGACCATCTGTCATTGGGGAAACACGGAAAGGGGGATTAGTAACAGACTGGCAGGGAATACTGGAAAGCTGGCAATATATTTTACTGAGTACAGATGTAAACACAATGAGGATATTGTTTTGAAATTAAAGGAAGAGCAGGAAATTTTGCAGTGTTCTCCTGAGCTGGTTTGTTGGGGATTTTTTTCACCCTTGCCACATCAATGTGAAAAAAAGGCTGGCAAGTGAAAAGACTAATAATAGGGCATAAATGTACCATTTTGGGGAGTTTCCCCTGGGGTCTGCCTCCCCTCCCTCACTGCTCAATTGCCACCATTACTGCACGTGAGGTGCATGTTTATGCTGCTGCTGAATGAATGCACAGATGCATCTCTGTTATCCTTAGAAGCATAAACTGCTTTTTCTAACAAATACATTGCCCAGTGCACAAACACACCTAATGAGCTCCCTCTGCCTTGTTTGCTGGAATACAGCACCTTCTGCTGAGACTAAGATAAAACTGAAAGAGCACAGAAACCTCCTAGAAAAGCTAAATGGGGGGACTTAATTGCCTCAACAGTTTTGCTTCCAAATTAGAGGGGAAAATGTTTTACAGATGAGAAGATGCTAAATTGCGCCAATCACAATGAGAGAGATTTCTGTTTGAAATGCTGATGGTCGAGACATCTCCAATGCCATGTTCATAGCAGAAGGGGAAAATATTCAGAGAACTGCCAAAAATGTCATCCAGGGAGGGAACCCCTCCCCAGATCTTGTCTGCACTAATAAGAATTTGCTGGCACTTCTGAAGGCAGATGTATCTTCTGCTGAAAAAGTCTTTCCCATTCCCTCGGTGAGGGAAGACATGCTCTTTGGCTGGTGTGAACCCATATACTGCTGCTCCTGCTAGCAGTAGTCAAAACATCATTAAAAATCACAGCCTGAGAGGCATTACTGCAGCAGGAGAAGTCTCTGGCAAGGGGCAGCCTTTGGCTGGAGGCTGTGGCTTGGGAAGGGGTCTGTAACATTGCTGAAGCAGACATAGGGACTGGTGAATCCCCCAGAGTGGGGCAAAAAGCATGAAGGCAAATCTGCAATTAGTAGGGCAGTGTTGGGCAATGAACATGATCCACAGGAGTGGAGGCTGGCTGGGATTGCTCCCACATCTCTCCACTCCCCTCTTTCATCAGTAATCTTGGGGATCAGCCTGGAGCTAACCAAAGCAATGGAAATACTTCACTGACTTTGACAGATTTTGGATCCAGCTTTTCATGATATTTATCTTCTTGTACTATTCCAAAAGGTCCTACACAACAACCATGAGACTGAGATTTTCAAGTCTACTCCCATCACTTTCAACAGAGACTTTTCTTCCACCTGCTGAGACAACCTCGAGCTACGCATGTTAATAATTAAATAACAGCTGAGCACCAGGGGAGGGGAAGTGACAAAGCTGCCAAAATCCTTCTGAGATATTTTGACAATCCACAGCCTGAAAAGATTTTAAATGAGGGTCTGGCCCCTTGTTACTCTCCCACTTTCTCCTGCGTATCTTGAAGCATCTCACTGATTACGCCTCATCCATCCCAAAGATGCATATTGATGTCATAACAATATTTCCCACGCTGGACCACACAACACTGAGCTGCAGCCACAGTGATTAACAACTGCTTTTGCCCCTGTACCTTCTGGACTCCCATCAAAGCAGGATTTGTCCCAATTAATCAAACCCAAGTGGTCTTTGCTGCTGCGCTTGTCTGCACGGAGAGGATCCCAAACGTTCATCCTGGATGCTGTGCGCAGCTCTAACCTTTCGCTGGAGTCTGCCGGGAGCTGCTGCTCATTTATATACACAGCACAGCAGGTAAAAGGGCAACTAAACATAATTTACCTGGAAGTGAGGTTAAAAGTGGTTTACCAGCTTGATGGTGTTTGGCTTGAGAAACAAGACATTAATTAACACTTACCCATTGATTAATATTGACCAGGTTTTTGCCTTGTGCAAGTTTAAAGCAGGTGATGCTTAAATTTATTTTTATTTAAGTTTTACCTGTACCAAGAATATTGGGCTGAGCTTTGACCAAACATGAGCTTCCCTCTGGCCTGACATCCTAACACAGAGAAGACTTGCACCTCCACTGATGACTGTAAGCACTGCTGCTCCAGGAGGCATTCCTGCCCTCAATAGGAGAGGGCCCCAGGACACCCTGATCCAGTACTACTGACATTAATGAGCCTTGTCACTGCTTCCAAACTCTTAGGGCCAAATCTTGCTGCCTGCAAGGCTGGGACTTTATGACATGCTCTCCTTGCCTTGGCAGCCATGACCAATTTCACTGTAGGCATGTTAGAAAAACCCAGTATAAAGGCACAAATCCTCTGTTTCTTTAGAAGATGTCATATTTCCTCCTGGTGCCACTGCAGAGATTGCAATGCACTGTGGGGTACTCCCATGATCTCAGCACCCCAAGTGCCCTGTTGATCCCACAGAAGCTGGGCTATTTCACCCCAAATAAGAGAGAAGACCTGCCCCATGTTTTGTGATTGCCCCTGGATGCCTGTGACATGATTAAAATATCCTTATTGCCAGGGTGGCCCTCTTGGCACAGGAATATGGTCCTGATTCAGCCTCTGAAAGTGCTGGGTTTTCCACTTCTCACCCATCCATGGCATGTTTAATTTGTCAATATGAGATACCGACAAAGCCAGCTATTCACCCATCTGAGGCAGGAAAAAGCCTGGTTTCCTGCAGATAACAGACACTAAAAGAAGGGAAACTGGCTTTCCCATGAATCCTTCCCCAAAAGAGAAAGCATAAGGCCCAAAACTCACCCACAGATGGGACCTCCCAGGTCCCAGGAGACCCCATTTAAAAGAGGCAGATGATTCTGGTGGGAGTATGGGCACCTAAGCCTTATCTTCCCCACAAACTTCCTCCACAGTCTTTGCAGATGGCCAAAGCCCTTGGAAGCAGCTTCTGCAAAAAGCAGAGCAGGTGAGAAAAGCCTTCAGGAAGCAAAGACAAAGCCTTGAAGCTGTATTTGCCTTGGCAGGCCTTGAAATAGAGCCCTTGCTTTGTACTGGTTTTTTAGGGGTTTTTTGAGTGGCTCTTTAACTGGCGTTTATTGGAAAGAGACCACTTTTGAAACTTGAAAGATCTTTTTCCAAATTGCCATAATTTGTCTCATCTTCCAAAAATTTTAGTTTTCTCTTGACTTGAATTTTCCATAAATAAAGACCCTCTGCAACTTTGAAAACTACTTTGACTCAAAGTTTTAATAAAAACCTTTGAGGCATCTTACTGTCCTCGCCTAGAGGAGAGAATACTCATTTGCTTGTTGGCAGGGTGGAAAATGCTGACAGTAATGGCATCTTCAAGAAAAAATAATTTTTGGACAATGAGATGCTTTTTTTTCCTGGCAATTCAAAAAATTTGTACATAGGGGTTTATACCTTCAACTATAGAAATACTAAAAAAGTGTTTGTTTAAATTTAAGCTTTTAAAAGATTTCAATGCACTCAAGAATCAATCTGATAATTTCCTGTTCTCACCTCCCTTTTCCAAATGGAATGACTTTGCACTCTGGAGTCATGCTGTTCACTTCAAGATTCACCTGACTGTTATAGCACACGTGAAACAATCCCAACTGTAGTGTGATTTTAATCAAACCAAACATTCTGAAAACAATAAAAATATACCAATCACTTTTTTTCTGATGCAAAACCGGTACAGCACACACTGAGCCCACCAGTGAGACTGCTGGTTTAGCCACTGCTGATGGACACCATTTTGCAAGTTTGGTTTTGTTTTCTTCATTGGGTTGTTGGGTTGTTTTTAAGGGTAGATCAAAATGACACTTGTCTTGCCCATGACAGATCAATAACTCATCCTACTCTTGGCCTGTGCTCTGTCCTCCTACCTCCTAACCATTGAACTAGAACAAGCATTAGAGGACTCTGAAATCAGTCCTGGCCCAAGAAATGGGCAGCAGACAGACATCTCACTCTGGGCCATGCTGTAGAAGCACACATTGTTCTCTGTGCTCCCAAGAAAGCATCCTGAAAACCATTCTTCAAAACGTTCTGCAGCTTAGCCCTAAATGCTGAACATAAATGGGGCAACCTCAACTTTCAGGAGCTGCTTCATGGCTCAAGCTGTTTCAGCACTCTCATTTTCTGCCAAGGGCTTGGGGTGTGCTCACATTTTATGACTGTGCAACAGGGACAGCTGGTCTAGTGATCAGGTGAGAGATGAAGAGTATTCCTAATATATAAAGGCAAATAGAAGGATGAAAATTATTTAGATCTGTGGTTTAATGGGAAAAAGTTATTTCTTTGCAATTGAAGCCTGGTCTCTTCAAAACAAAGGGAAGACTGAACTTGCTTCATCCCTTTACAGGCAGATCAGTGCACCAGGCTGCAGCCACTACTTGACTGACACAGAGATTTTGGAAGCCCTGTGAGTGATGAGTCATGTCCCTACAGGAGTCTCCCTCAGCCCCAGCGTGGGCATAGGACAGCCAGCCTCTCCTCTGGGCGGGTGTACAGTCACACTCAACACATGAATAAATTGTAGCTCTGCAAGGCTCATAACTCAGCCAAATCAGCCCCAGTTTTCAAGGGAGTGCCCAGCTACACTCATCAAGGAGACCCATTCCCCTGCCAGGATTCATTTGCCTGCCCCCAGCTGCTTTGACTGTCCAGATGCTAAAAATGAAGTTGCAATTACTGTTTGCTAGAGAAAATAAAGAGTTTTTGTACTCTTATGTTGCAGAGTGAGCAGGCCAGGTCAGCTCACAATCCCCCCCACCCATACTAAAAAAATACATAAAAAGCGATAGATCTGCTAACCCTTTTGTCCAGAGAGAGGCCAAGGTTTGGAATCAATTCTCTGGTGGGCAAATACAGAAATCCTCTTTAATCACCAAGAGACCTGGACACCTCTTTAATTATCCATGCTGATCACCCCAGCAGCCTTGTCTGAGTGCTCACCCAGCACTGCATGGGACAAACATCCTGCTGAACTCCAGTCCTAAAGCCTTGGAGGTCACCTGCCAAGGCTGAGCGGCTGCAGCCCCTGCCAAAAAAAATTACTTTTCTGACACTTACTGTTTATGAACTTCTACAAGCTGCCGAGAAAGAGATTTTCTTGCAGAGTGAGTCGACTGAAGCAGCAGGAAGACATGAAAAATGCCCATTCTTCCCCCACTTTCTCATTCATTGGTAAATTAATGAGAAGCATTTGCAAAGGACACAGGCATCGCAGCCCACGCTGCACACCGGGTTTCCCCCTCCCACGTAACCTCACAGGTAAACAGCATCACCAAGGTCTGGCTTTGTGACAAAAGGCACCCGCCATGGCCAGAGCCAAGTCTTTAAGAATCACTCTTCAATTAAATTAAAAACATTTCTGCAGTAGTGTAACTCAGAGTCTAGGCTTAAGGGAGGATTTTTGAATGCCAGATAATCCATTCATTAAAAGTTAAAAAACCCACCCTTAGTTTATTACCTGCTATTCTGAGGTGAGAAACTTATACTCAGCCTCTGCAGAATGCAGGTATATTGACTACAAACAGGATTACTCACAGGAGCTTTTCATTTTGTAAGTTTTCTGTGGAGCTTGAAGGTCACACATTAAAAAGGGCTACAACCTCCTTCAAAAAACAGCAAGGGAGAATGCATTACCTCTGCTGCTGCTACTTATGCAAGGAAACAGCAAATGCCTTTCTTAAATGGAATAAATTGAGCTGTGCTGATGTTTTACAAAGGCACAAATTGGTTTTCTTATTTAAAAGTATGGTTGTTTGCTCCTGGATGAGATCTGAGCCGCTCCACCATGACAGACAAGATTAACTCAACATCTCTGGAGCAGGAAGGGCCAGCTCAGAGAGCCCAGCACCGCTCATCAGGCCAGTTAAACCATGTCTGCAGGGACAAATCACTCTATTCCACACATGCAGTTCTTTGCTACTTATGACCCAATGATCTGAGTCTCCAGAAGCTGAGATTAGACATGACCAAGCCAGAAGAACCTTTGGCCTCTTCAGTGATCCTTCTCGAGACACTGGAGTTTGGAGAAGCCACCTTGAGCCTGCTAATGAAGGCAAATGGGCAGCCACAAATTCCTGCCCACACCAGATCCCCCAAACCCTGCTTGGGGTCTGCAGGCAGCCTCACAGAGGTGACACAGAGGTCACCTGTCTACCTTGTTTCTGCTGGCAACAACTCCAAACCCCTCACAGGGATGATAGTGCTGCAAAGATGAGGTGAGGCTGTTTCCCATCTCCATTCCCAGCCCTGGGCAGCACCAGTGATGGGCAGCACATGCCTGAGGACTCCCTGCTCTCATCAGGGACACAGTGGAGCTTGTTGAGGAGCAAAATTAACTTACCTCAGTCTTGCCTCTAGTCTCTGCAGTAATTAGTTGTGCCCCAGAGGACCCCTGGGCCAAAAATCATGCATCTGAAAAGTTCCTTTTATTTTGAATTAATTTTTAGATAATTTAATTGTCTCCTTCAGCACACTTCAATGACATCTGTCTTTTAAAAATGTCTTAATTAAAAGCCAGGGTTTCAGGACTTCGAAGGATAACAGTGGATGTGTCAAGGGGGCAGATGCACAAACTCTTACCCCACCAGACACCAAGGGGATTGATGATATTTTCTTTTTTAAGAAAAGAAGGAAAAGGAGTTGATCAGTCTGGTCCACAAAATGTCTGCTTGGGACCAGAGGAGCCACCTGAGAGCAGCTCCACGAGATTCATTAGTAAGCACCAACACACACCAAGTCAGGAGCTCCTTTTCCAAAATAAGTACCCATGACATGTGCTGCTCCCTGACCACAAACCCTCTCCTACTGGGGTGAGAGCCACCCTCCACTTGGCACCAGCAGGTTTTATAAGCCTGGACTGGGGACTAGAGTCATCTGCAATCCAGTTTTACCTACCTTAAGAAGCTGCAAGTGTTACAACTCCTGACCTGTGGTATGTGCAGCAGCCACCCAGCTTGTGTCTCCTGGTTTACATCAAAAAGGATGCAGAGCAAATTTTTCTCAGGACCAGCTGTAACTTATGCACCCTCTGTGATTCTTTTTTCTCACTACTTCTGACATTTTGGTGTGTTAGCTTTGCTCTGCACTATTACAACAACTCTTCTCAACTGTGGGAAAGAAAGGCTGGGTGGGTGGAAAGTTTCCTTGAAAGATCACAGACAAAACAGAGTGGTAATGGGGGCAGCAGCACAGCCAGGCTCTCTTCTCAGATGTTGGGTTGCTTGTCTGGACCGTACCAAAAAAAAGTCCAAAAATGGTTTTGGGACAAGGACATACAGCCCATGGTAGTGCCATATGTGTACTGAAGATCTCAGATATGTGACTTGACATAGGCAGGAACCATCCTCCTGGACTCAGCCTCTAGGAAAATACATTAGGAGAAAACTTAGTCCCAGCTGTCTAAGCTAAACCTTGTTAGTAATAGAAAGGCTGCTAACTTCCCAGGAGCTCCCCAAACTCGGCATCTGTGTGGTCCTGCAGAGCAGGCTGCAGGCATGGGTCAGCTTTGCTTCTTAGCATCTTCATCAGGTATCACATCATGACACAGATTCTGAATACTAAGTAAATCACGTCTTTCATAAGCATTTATTGCTCATTAGTTTGGACACCAAGCTAATGAATGACTCATTTGTCTCCTAAATCCCTAATGACCATTAATTAAAGAATTAACCCAGCTTGCTGAGAAATTGAAAAAATCAACCAACAATTATTTACAGATATATACAAAAATTCATGGATATTTTTAAGATTCCAGGATGCTTTGTCAGGGAATTGCAATCACTCACCAAAGTGCTGTTTTTTAATTTTCAGTTGGAAAGCTTCAGAGCATGTCTCCTGGCAATTGCTAAGTGGCTGAATGATTGCTCCCCATTGACAAACGAGGGGCTGGCAGGTCGCAGGTGGTTATGTGCATTCATATAAAGCAGCACAATGCGGGCCAGTGCTGCTTAGCTGTGTGTGTCACCTTTTCATAACAACAAAGAAAAATACCTCCAAAGGCTTCAAGAGTTTTGCTTATTAAGCAGTTGACTGATTGCTCCAGACTGGCAAGTGACACGGTGAAAGGCACCAGGTGTTGCTGCTTTCTGGCGTCCTAGAGCTGCCCACCTTCCTTTTGGACTAACAGATTAGTGAGGGGCACAGTCAGAAGATGAAGATTTTGGTGGCTTAAATATTTTTAAGTACCCATTATGCAATGTCTTCTTGTTGAACCAAGATCTCTCCTGTTACAGAGCAGCTCCTTCTATTCACTCTGAAAACAACAGAAAAAATACTTGACTGACCACTTGAGACACAAAAGTTTCCATGGAGGCAGACAGGGGGCTCAGTGTAATTGGATATCAGGTGAGGAAGCACTAGGAAGCATTTTTTTGTGTTTCCTTTGAACCTGCTGCTCACCAGTGAATACTTTTGTTCAACAACATGGTGAATAATCCCCTGGTCACTCCATCCATCACCTTCAAGATATCACAGCTTCTAGCTCATCTCCCTTAGAGTCATTTATTTTCCAAGAGGAAAACTCCCAATCTGTTTAGTGTTTGTCGTATGGAAACTCTTGCATGCCCTTGGTCATGCCTTACCCTTCTCTGTATCTCTCCCGATGGATGAACGATGCTGTTGGCTTCACTGGAATCAGTAGAAGTATGAAGCTGGGATTGCAGTTAAAAGTTTGTTGGTTTCATGTGAGGGTTTCAATTTTTTCAATCCACACACACTCTCATAATTTCAGTGACACTGGGCTGGATTAGAAAAAGTGCTGGTTGGGTCACTACAGGCTACAAAAACACAGCCTTTGTGTGGACTCAGTTATCTGGATCACTCAGTAGCTTGCAAGATCTCAGTATTAGATGATGCAATAGCCAATACATGCCTTTGAACTTCACAATACTCATTTAATTTATACCCTATAATTTGCATATTCAAGTGTTGGTGGCTGATGGGTGGAAATGAGACCTCATATTGCCAAAACAAAGCATTCCAAAATCAGGTTAGACGCCATCCTGCCTCCAGAAAACACGTACAAAGGGAATGTTCTTCTGGGAGAGAGATTTTTAATCTGTGATTTGTGAACCTGTGCCGTTTGCCGAGCTCACACTTCTGTGCTTTTAGGATTAGCTGCTCTATTTGCCAGTGTCTCAGCACCTCATGGTGACTCAACCTATGATGAGGGTTTTGCTGCAGAATCTTCTCTGCAGCCACTCCCCCAGTGTCTGCCTCTGCCTTGCCAAGGTCTCCTTTGGCAGACATGGGCAGACATCATGGCTATGGCCATTTTGGGGCATCTGAGGTGGGACTGCCACCATCAAATTTTTTTTTAAAACACCCCAGAAATTCAAATTAAACCAAATTTTTAACCTCCCCTGCTTAAGCCGCTGCTGGATGGGGCAATGCTTAAGATCTCAGTATGTTTGATGGACTGGAAAAAACATTTCCCAACTAGCCCTGCCTAATTATAACCTCATTAACAGGAGAATCGACCGTACTGAGCCATTGGCAGAACCAGGCTGCCACAAAGGAAAAACAGGGAGAGGCCTAACATTTCATGACCTGTGGCACTTCCAGGCTGGAGCACCTATGGCAGGTCTCACGAAGGACCCATCCAGACATCAGGAGTGTGCATACACAAATATGCCTGAGCATGTATTTCTAATTTTCCACATGTGATAGTTGGCAGTAGGTGATGCCACCCCCAGCTGTCCCCCACCCAGTGCTCACCCCCAAGGCTCAGCAAGCACAGCTGTCCTGCATGGGCACACCTCTGGTCCTGCAGCAGGTCACCTTGGTGCCAGCTCCAGCAGCTTTGAACTGACAAAACAATCGCCATGAAGCTGGACAAAAAAAACAAAAACCATCAGATTTTGTGTTTTAGAATGACATCATGGACTAGCAAATACCTTGGACTCTGAGTCTGCAACTCCTGGGTGAGAGGTGAAAAATGAAGGTAGAAATCACCAGCTAGGGTGAATACAACATATCTAACCTATATGATTAAAAGTAGTCTGGGTTCACCCAGGACCCAAACAACTCTGTACTTCAGTGGTCACTGCACCTAGAAGCCCTCTCATTTTTAAATTATTTTTTAACAAACTGGTGTGTAAGCAAAAAGAAAGGTCTGGTGCATGGACTAACCTTTAATGAATTAATGGACTTAATTAATTGTCTTTCATTATTTTTTTTTCCTCCTGGCCATCTCCCATCCTCCCAGGCACACACCAGTGCAACCCAAATTGCTGGCAGAAGCAAGATGAGAGCAAAGAGGAGCATCGAAGGTGGGTGTTTGGCAGCAGGGCTGGGAGCCTGCTCCATGTGCATCATTTCTGGGAGGACAGCAAGGAGCCAGAAAGTTTCATCATGTCCGAAAGAAAAGAGCAGAGTGATGAAAGACTGCTCAGATGGTGCTGCGGGGTGCTGAGGGTAATAAATCAACCACAAAGAGAGTCAAAACAAACTGGAACAAAAACCTATTTTTGTGCTGAATTTTGAGCTTGCTTTCTTTAAGTTTGGAAGCATCTGGTGAGGGCAAGTCTTTGCTTTTATATAAAACATTTGCAGTAAAATTCTAGTTTGTCTTCAGGCTCTTTCATTTAAATCAGAATAAATTCTTTTTTTTTTTTAAATCAAGAATGATCCTTCCACAAAGGATTTTGTAAATGGTACATCTACAGAAATAATATTTTAAATAGGATTACTTTCTGCCCAAATTGCTTTTTAAAATAAAAACTCATGTTTATTTAAATGTGCAATTTGAAAAAACATTGACCAAAATCCTCTTAGCAGAAACCTTGGCCGCAGTGTAATGAAGGGGATTTTTGTTCTTGATTACAATGAGGATCAAGATTAATCACAACAAGATTTTGAGAAACAGCTGGATTTTTGGCTAGAGGGGAGGGAGTTTAAAAATAAAGTTGGCATAAAGATGAAAAAAAGACTTAGACATTATGTTTAGCTAATTAGCTAATTATCCTGTCCTAGCAGTCTGCACAAAATGAAAATACTCTTACACGAGCATCAAACTCCTGCAAATTTCCAAAACATGTTTTTGAAACTGTTTTGCCTCCTGATTCCTTCCCTGAATTCCTCTTCTTTCCTCAGCCCAGCCAGTGATGGATTAAATCCCCTCTGTTCACTCTGGGGGTGAGGTGCAGGTCTGGACCTGCCCTGGTGGAGCTTCCCAAGCCTGAGAGCAAACCTGGCAGCTGTCAGGAGGGACATCCTGCAGCCCAGCTCTCCTGCACTCACACACCCCAAATTGCTCAAAAAAAGGACTATTTTACCCCCCTTTCACCTGCTGGGAAAGATGCACACCAACCCTTTGCTCTTGGGGCAGAGGAGGGGTATATTTACACTTGTAATCAAAGCTGTAGTTTGATGTGTTAGTTTTAGGTCAGAAATGAGGAGCTTCCCATGCCAGACTCTTAGCAAGCACTGACTAAAGAGAGATTTCCAGCCCAAGACCAGAGACAGCTACAGACAACCAGGGTGAGAGCAAGGGCTGAAGCACCCACACCCAGTGGTGGCAGTGAGTGTAAGGTAAGTGGTTGGACTTGGTGATTTAGAGGTCTTTTCCAATGTTATGATTTAATGATTCAATGATTCCATGACCTTAGGTCACCATCGAGGTATTATTTTGGACTGGGACTATCTGAAGAAGGAGCTACTGAAGAACATGGAGGAACAGGGAGATTTACAGAAGGGAAGAGATGTCCACTGACAACTGAAAAAGGAAACTTCATGGTGGCTCATCAAGCTGCATTTGTCTGGCAAGGAGAAAGGGGGTGCAGGACAAGCTGGATGAAAGATGTAACACCAGAGGGTGATGGAGAGGTGGCTGCCTGCAGCTGCTGTGCAGAAATAGCACATAGGGCATAGGCATAGCCTAGATGCAAAGGGCTTGAGCTGGCAACCAGACATCCACCAGGACATGTCAATAAGACAGGCTGTGACTGATTTGGGAGAGCAATGCTGGAACATGAGCTGCCAACTTTCTCTGAAGTTTACAGATGGCAAACCTGGAGAGAAGTAGAGGGAGAAGAGAAGGGGTACAAGGGTAAAGCTGCATGGAGCTCTGACATAAATATGGAATAACAGCAAGGATGGTCCAGAAGGGATGGCACCACCCCCTTACCGCTGGTCCTTGGGAGCACTGTCCTTCCCCAAAGAGTTGTGAGGAGCAGGTGGATCTGCCCTGCAGAGCCAGGGTGCTAGAACACTGGGCATTCAGCCCTCTACAAGGCTCAGAAGAGTTCAGCTGAACTGCTTGGACCTTACCTCACCCACTGCAATATTTCAGAGGAAGGGAAAGAATCTCAGGGAAAGTTAGAAAAAGGCTAAATCTTAGTGTTAGTCCAATAAACTCGGACACACTACTACAGCTGAGGCAATCATGATCCCTTCAGAGATATGCTACCACTTCCTGGGATTTTACACATCCAGAACATCATTTTAAACCCAGTTGCTTCATCAGCAGTGGTGCTCAGGGGCTTTGCTCCACTGCACTCTCTAGAAAAAGGCAGCCAGTCCCACATCAGCTTGGACATGAGCCTGGTGAAACCAAACCATTCCCCTTCAAAGCCCTCTGACCCTCAGCAACCTCCAAGCAAAAGCAAAGCAGCAATTAAATCTGTTCAATTTGATGTGTGTTGATATGGCTGATACACAGCTGTAACACTGTGGTACCCAACAGCAGGGCACCCTGCCCAGTGGTGGGTGGTAGGACATGCACCAAGCTGCCACAGAGACCAGGGATCCCCTGGGACAGGAGGATTAAGAAGGGATGAGAAGGTGCAGTGTGGACCTGCCAGACAGTCTTGTCCCATGTCCTTGCAGAAGGCACAATAATACAAGGTTTCCTGGCATCGGGAAGTACTGATTGTTCCTAATAGATGCCTGTGCTCACCCAACTATACAAAGAAATGCTGAGACACCCTGTTTCTGCCGCCACCAGCACACAAAGCATCCCAAAGGAGGGTGGAAGACATCCCTGGTCTGAAGACATTTTATTTTATTTTATTTCTGCTGCCTTTGCCCTTCAGCTGTAAGTCCTGACCAACTCCCCCATCCTCCTCTACCAGGACAGCTATTTTTGTCTGCAGTTGTACAAAATGTCAGCAGGTATCACCACGTACTTCCTCAGTACAATTTGGGGATTTCAGAGCTTGCAGCCTTCCTTGGAAAGAACCGTGTCATTTTGACAATTCTCTCCCCAAACTCCTGCACTGAGATTCTCCTGGATTAGTGTGGAGTGTCAAAATGAATGTATCAGGCTAATGCCTTCAACCTACGCCTATTAGATCAAGTCTGGCTTGCCTAGTAAAAGCGAGTTTGATGGACATGGTGCCTTGGTTGGCTGCAATGAGGAGTGGTAAAGTGACCTCACAGAAGTAAAATTAAGAAGGCAGAGCTAACTGCAGTGGAGCAGCCATGTGCCTTTGCCAAAGGTCTGTGTCAAGTGAGCAGCAAAAATCAAGCAGCAGGGCTGGGCTCTTTGAACGTGTCAGCCAACATGAGACTGGTAAGGAAAGGCAACCTGTCACCTGAGCTACTGAGAACAAAGTGGGACACACCTCTGCCCACTGCCAGCAGGACTGAGAGTAGCCAGGGATAGTAGTTTCTCCTCCCTGTTGGTCCCTTCCAACCCAAACCATCCTGTGATTCTATGATTCCCAGTGACATTTTAATCCTCAACGAAATCTCTTCAAACTTATATTTTCCTGTAATAAATCTTAGAAATACTCTCCAGAACAGTCATCCTTGCTCTGGCTTCTCCTTGGACTTGTGTTTTCAGCATGTCTGTTTAAAATCCTGTCTCAGAGGTTTGACTTGCATGTGGTGAGCCATGCCCAGGAGCACTTCACTAATTGCTGTATGACCAATGGTCCTGATAGTGCATCACAGTTTCAACATCCTTGGCTCAGGTGCAAACACAATTTCGTAAGTCTTTTGATTTTAACAGCACATTTCTGAAGTGGGGAGGAGATGGGTAATTCATCAGCTGCAGAATCTCTGAGCTGTAAGACATTGCTCTCTTCATGCTCGGTGTGAAGAACAACGTCAGCATTCAAGCCTTGCCTTGAGAGGCTTCTCACCCCAGCTGTCAGTGTGTGACCCCAACTACTTGTTTTTGACCTACTGAGTCTTTGCAAAAAATTCTCCCTGATGGATACCCCAAACTTCCCAAACCTTCACATGCTGCTGTCAGATGTAAGCAGATTTGACTGTTATTGCATGAAACAAGATACTAATGGCTAATAGGCAATTTATTTGGTGCTGTCAGCTTCATGATTATCCACCTCAGAGACATGGCCTAAGAAAACGTGAATAAAATGTATGGGCCAGATCCTCATCTCTGCAAATTTGCCTCATTATTTGTGCATGGGAGATTTTGACAATCTGACACTTAATTCATGTGAAGGACCAATGTCAGCCACTGGGAAAGAAGTGCTTCACCAAAAACAGAAGAAAACACTTGGTGTACAAGGTAGGATTTAAGTATAGAGGCAAAAGGGTTCAGAAATTATAAACCAAGCTTAATTTCCCATTCGTATTGAAGACCAACTCTCCCATGGGTAGCACGGAGTGTAAGAGCAAGTCAGTGCTTGAGTGGCTTTTGACACATGTCATGTTGGGGTTTTATACCAAACTCTGGTGAGAGAAAAGCTGGGCACTCAGACACATGACCTGTGCTTGCTCAGGTCTTCCCAAACTGATGCTGGCTTGTGGCAAGGACAGGGTGGGGCACAATTTTCCATCAAGGACCTCAACATGTTTTGGGTCCCTTGACTACCGACATACTTGATGTTCCTCAGAGCTGGAGGTCTGGTGGCCTGTTCTCACACAAAACCACCCAGTGAAAAAAACAGTCAAAAATTAGCAGCCATCCCTCACAATAACAACTTATATAATGGGTCCAGAAGTCATAGGAGACAACACTGCTGAAATCCTGCCATCTCCTTTCCTTCCACTATATGGTGGAACATTCTTGCACAGGCAGCTATTCTCAAAGCATGCTCCATCTTGCTGGATGCAGGAAGGAGCATTCCCCAGTGTTCCACTCCAGCCTGGGCCAGGACAAGGGCTGCTTTGTCACTCTGCACCTACAACTAGTGTAGAAAGGCAACCTTGTGGACTAGCAAGGACTTCACCCCATTTTTCTACACCCATCAGCATTAGTTCATTACTTCATGCCCCGAAATTTTCTGCTTGTAAGTCTCTTTGAAGAGGTCTAAGTAACTTTCATGGTGCTCCATCAGAGCACTGGGTTTCAGGGCTATTCTTTTTTCCAGGCTTCCCTCGTTTGCATTCCTGGTGACAAGGGCTGGCGCAGTGCATAAAGACAATTTCATACCTGTTTATTATGGGGAAGGACACATGCATCTGTAACTGATTTGACAGGAGACAGCATGACAGCTGTTTTACAGGATTCTCCATTGAAATAGCAAATGAGAGGCTTGCTGGCATATATGGGACATATTTATATCCTAAACAAAAGGGCAATAACATACATAGTGACAAGCCTTGTTTGTACACAGCTCTCAGCAAGTTTGTGCCAAGCGCTGGCTCCCAGCCAAGCTCACGGCTGGTACAATCTGGCACAGCCCCTCCGACTCCAAGGCAGCTGCATCAATTTACACCAAGGAAGAAATGAGGTATAATTTTCTCAGTTACACACCAGAATTACAAGAGATGAGGGGGGAGGGAAAGAACAGTGATGTGCAGGAAGGCTGGAGGTGAGCAGCATCTCAGGCTGCCACGTGCTGGAGGGGGATAGGTCTGAGGGCATCCACAAGGCTGGGCTATTGGATTTGTGTGGGGGGTGGCAATAAAGATAGAAACATTTTGGAAGGCACCCATAGCTGCCTGCATCCAGCGTGGCAAACAGCCCTTGGTACAGCAGCCCATTGTTTTCAGCCTGGTTAAATGGGAGGGTTCAGTGGGGAAAGCTGCACTTCCATTGATGCTTCCACACAGGGAAATGGAGATGTTGCTCTCCTGTACCCCAGGGTCTCTAATCATTCTGCAAACAGCAATTTTCTCACGCAGGGAAAAGAGATATGAAGATCACCTCCAGCCCTCACTTAGTCCCTGACCATCTGTGTAATGCCAGAGGATGCTTCAGGGAAGAGGTTGATGGCCTGTGGAGGCTGAAGCAGGACATTAGTGATCACGCCACTGAACTGAATTTTGGCTGAACTAGCAAGTGAACAACATTTGCCATACCATTAGTGGGGTTTTTTTAACAGCAGCACACTCTCAGGAGCACAGTAAGTATTAATGCCATTTCCAGACACCAGTTCAACATGCCTTCAAGAGGTCTCCACCTTAATCTTCTTTTAAATTGATTTTCATAACTCAATGACCAAATTTAAAAATAGTGTGGATGCTTAGTCCTGTTCTTTACGGAAGGCTTTGCTTCTCCATGGGTGACTCCGTAGCTCCTTGCTGCACCGGGCTGTTGTCTTGGCTTAAACATTTCACATTGTTTCAGCAAAAATAGAAAGAAGTATCTGTTATTGTTTATAGCAATTCCAATCATAATAAATAATGCCATGCCTGTACATCTACTAATAGTACATAACCATACCTCGTCACACCCAGCACTGCCCAGAACTGCTATGAAGTGTAAGGGATTTGCTGTATTTCCAACCCAAACCCTGGTATCAGGTCCTCACATGCAGCCAGAAAGCTGCCCAGCAGATGAACACTGTCAGAATGTTAGAAATTGCAGTGGCCAAATCATGTAATTTTGCTTTCAGTCTGTAAAAAANAAAAAAAAAAAAAAAAAGCATAACACAGGAAAACACATAGGATATAATCTTAGCAAGAAGCTCCCACTGATCTATGCTCTTCTTTACATCGCAAGTTTTATGATGATCATCTTGATGTTGGCTTGTTATGTCAAAGATAGGTATGTTAAGAGAAAGGTTTGGAATGGCTTGTCTGAATTTCTGTTATAGCAGAAATCGATATATAATTAATTTTAATTTTAGCCTTCTAATACTAAAACCAAATTTCTTTTCAGAAAACTGAGATGGCTCTGCCTCCAGCTATTAAAGGCAACAATACGGGTATTGTATGCTAAAAACGCCAGGAACAATGGCAAAACAAGGACTCAGTGTAAACAAATGGATGAGGCAACAAAAACTGAGTGAGACATTTTCAAACATTTAATGATTACATGTCAAAACACAATTTAAATATCACAGCACCTGATGTGCTCATGAAGAGGAAAACAAAATGACTGAGAACTCCTGGCTAAAGTAGTCTCGTTCCTGGCACTGATTGATATTCTTGAATGGAAGACTTGATGGATTATGATTTTTGCAAGAGAATCATTACACGCCAAGTGCACAAATAGAGAAGTACAGCTTGTTGACACCTCTGTGCAAAATAAAGCCATTCTAGAAATTTTGATTCATTATATCTCTATTAGGAATCAATCCACCTGACCTAAATTTTGCATCATAAATCAGATTAAGAAACCCATCTGGATCTCAGCAAAAGCTGTACGCCCTTGGTTTAAAATCACTCCACTATATCCAGCACACCATTATTATTCTAAATGCAATAATCTATACTGTATAATTTAGGTCAACTTGATTTCAGACTAGGCAAGAGCATTTCTACCCACTCACCTGTAAAGGAATTTAATCATTTTAGGGACATTATTTGTCTTTTTGTATATGGGCTATTTGTTGGGTTTTTTAGTTTCTTATTCACTCACTGATCAAGGTGCAGAGTAAAAAAATAGCACAACATTGATAAAATACTACGGGAAGATCATAAAGCAACTTTGGAGACGCTTAAAGTAGAGCCATATCGTTTTCTTACATGGGTAATTACAGTAAATTGGATTTACACAGATAAGTAGAGAGTCATTGATTTTTCCTGGCTGGCCACAATTCTGAAGAGAAGCCAGGTGGGTTTGTGATGCTGCCTAAAAGACTTTGACAGCTGAAAATCTTCCCCCCGAAAGTGTTTAAGAGTGTATAGGTCTGGCTGAAAGTCAAAGGGAGTTGCATCCAAGTCTGAGATGCTTTTTAGACTATCCCCATTGGTATCAACCTGGAATTTGGAGTGAGTTTTAAAAGGAAAGACAGGAGCATTTTCTGCATAAAATTAGACAAGTTCATTAACCGTGAGGAATTTTTGTTTAACTTTGAGGAGCTGCATCGCTCACTCCTCTTTGAGCTGCACAAGCAAACCCAGGGGTACAGCACCAGCCTTTGACGATGAAAGGGCTACGAGCAGAAACAAAATGGGTTTTTGAAAGCTTCAAGCCCATGACAGCTGTGAGAGAGCAATAATTCAGGAAATGTCTTGGGTAAAATCAACTCGAATGACTTGATGCTTTGTTTCATCATTACGAACATAAAGGAGTTTCTTTTAGTTATCAACCAAAAATCTCAAGGGGTTCCCCAAAGATTTGTTAATAACATGCCTTGAATAGAAATGACTATAAGTGACAGTAAAATAGTGATTGGAAAGGGACATTTTGCCCACAAGTGTCAGTGCTGTCACTAAAACATGAGACTCCCTAACTACACCTACACCCTGTTCCCACAGACTCCCTCTAAATCCAACAGGGCAAGTCTCACTCCAGCTTCAGTCTTCTCCATAAAACAAGGATGTCCAGGCTGGCTGTCTACATTCCTATGGAAAGTTCGTGGGAAACCTTCAAATGAGGCCATTTATTGCTACAGCCCAATGGTTTTTGGTGGTAATTTACACCTGTGTGCGTGGGAGGTGGGGAATAAAATGTGCTGTTAGTGTTGGATGCTTTGCAAACCCTTTGCCAAGGGGGAGGCACCAATGGATGGGAGCTCAGCCCTGTGGACACTTCCCTGCCTGGGGAAGCTGGTCCCCATCCAAACACCATGCTGCCATCAGGCAGAGTCAAAATGACAAGTGCTTTTCTACAGCATTCAACACTGAGTTTGTATGGACCCATTTCCAAATGAGATGCCTCTTTTCCTGGTGAAGGAAGTATTTACTCGTCATTTGGTTATTTTGTTATGACCTATAGGCTTTTACGTGCCTTTAAAGAGGTTTCCCATTCTGGGCATGACTGAGATGGCCCCAGATTCTGATCCCAGGGCAGGACCAATCCCCAACCCCATGGATGAATAATATCCTGACCCTACCCTTGCCCCAGCAGAACCCCCTCAGCCTTGAGACACCTCAGCCTGAGCCCAGGAGAGCACAATGAAGTACTAGGGAAGATGCCAAACAAGGTGATTGTCAGCTGTGCTAGTTAGTTATATTTATACCTGCAGTGGAAATAGACTTTAAAGGGAACATAAACCTTCTTGGCTCCTTTCTCAACCATTCTTTTACCTGGCACAGTGGTGTGAAGGGACTAAATAAACATTGAAAATCTTACTTAGTCTGTATCCTACCAAATAAGACCCTACCAACTTTCTTTTTATCTTTTTAACACAAGACAATGAATTCTCTTAAGACTTTTCTGATTTTTTCTAAGTCCTCACACAGACTTTCTTAGCAAAGAACTAAGTTATGCCTTTCTTCCAGAACATTTGGACAAATGACAAGACTAGATAGTAGGTCGTCCATATCCCTTAAGCATAAATGTATTCACTGAACTGCCTATGAGGAAGTTGATGAAAGCTTTAAAAATCTATAAACAGTAAGAATAACATTTCTGCTGTGGGAAGACCTGTGACAAACAATTACTCCCGCAATTTAGTAGCATTTTTGATCTAAATGGTTAATGCTAGAGAAGAAAAACTGCAAGTGTCACACTCCTTAGGGGACCTCGAGACACCTTGGCTAAGTGGCATCTCTCCTGAACTCTGTTGCACTTTTGCTGCCTCCCTGAGAACTGGGTTTAATTTTTTAATCTATTTCCAAACTCCCCCAAGTATCCAAGGTTCCATTAGGGGTGGTCTGAGGATGCTCTGGGAGCATCATGCTCACATCACCTAATTCCCCTGTCAAACACTGCAAAGTCCCATTGTGCCATGTCCCCACCACTGGAAATACCAATGTTATTTTCACAGAAGATAAAGACTTCCTGATAGACACGATTTAAATAATACAGTCTTGGCTTTTTTAAAGGGAAAGAAACAATCCATTCAAATGTAGAATGATTTCTTTCTCAGAATGTTTCAAAGTCATGTCACTCTATCTATTACCCAAGACAAATTACTTTGACAGCACTATCTACTCTTGACATTCGAGTTGTCTCTCTAGCCTATTATATTTTAACACAGGCATAAAATATTGTTCAGACAGTATGGTTAGTCTAAAAGAGTAAATCTAACTGCTTTGAAATGGCCTATTAGGAGACGAACTCTCAGTTTAGCTGCAGGCGGAGAATTAATCCAGTGCTTTTCTTAGTTCTTCAATGGCAATCTTTTCTTCCTGCTAACTAAACGCCCTTTATTTGGAGGGATGTAAAAAGAGAGTGATCTTCAGAAGGAGAGGGAGCAAATTAAACAGAAATCAGAGGGGAAAGTGTCATTAAGAAACTCTGACACATGACATCGTTAGAGGACATTTCTGGGCTCTCCTGTTGTGGCAGAAATGGAGATGGGGTTGAATTTTTACTTCAGTCTTGAGAACAATTATGTACACAACTTACTCAGCCTCCTGCATGCCTTAAAATACAACACCTGCCTCTGCTCTTTGGGCTGGCATATTGCAAATATCCAGTTATAAAAAAGAACAGCCTGGGAGACGCCTTCCCAGGGCGCAGCTGCTCCTGAGCCATGAGGACGGGAGCACTTGGGGGTCCCAGCCCTGCTCACTGGCCTGGGCTCCAGCTGTTCACCAGGGGACAGTGCTCTGCTCAGCTCACAAAGGGATTGTGCCTGTCCTACAGCTTCACCTTCGGCCATGGGAGTGGTGTGAGCGTGTGCCTGGCCACATCATCCTCTTATGAGTGTGGAGATATGCGGTTTGTAACAAACAAATGGTTGCGGCTGCTTCAGAGGAATTAATTTCAATTCTTTCCCCAAGCTTCTCCTCTCCTTAGAACCTGCCTTTCCAGTGCTTGCCTTTACATCACAATTTTAATGTTTATCTACTTAATGTCTGCTATTCAGCAGCTCTTTCTGTTGCCACTCAGCAACTTTCTGCAGGAGAGAACCTGGAATTAGAGCCACACACGTACTCACAAAGCCCAATTAAACACCAGTATCTTGCTGCCTTCCAAGCGTCTGATGGGGGCTTTGCACAGGTCTTGAACCGCCCCAGAGACATCCCAACCACGGCCATCTTCCACCCCGTGTGTGTTGGTGGAAACGCAGGGAGATAGGCGCTGAGAGAGGGGAGCATGGCCACGCATGGACCAAAAGCCACCCCAGTGTGCGGATATGGGCAAGGAGCATCCCGTGAAGCTGAAAAGGCACCAAGATGGAGGTGCCGGGGTCGGCCACGTGCTGCTGTCTCCATGTCTCTGTCCCCATGTCGCTGTCCCCAGCGCTGTCCCCAGGACTGTCCCCATGTCGCTGTCCCCATGTTGCTGTCCCCAGGACTGTCCCCGTGTCGCTGTCCCCGGGGCTGTCCCCATGTCGCTGTCCCCCGTGTCGCTATCCCCATGCCGCTGTCCCCAGGACTGTCCCCGTGTCGCTGTCCCTAGGGCTGTCCCCGTGTCGCTGTCCCCAGGACTGTCCCCGTGTCGCTGTCCCCACGTCGCTGTAACCCGGCCGCGGCTGCGGCGGCTCCGCGGGTGGCGGCGAGCGCCGGGTCGGGCTCTGGAGCCGAAGGCAGCATTGCCACCCTGTGGAGAGAGGAGGGCAGCGGATAGCTTGGCTGGGTGCGGCTCCCGGCGCTGCTGGCACCCTCGGGACCCCTCGGCAGAGGCTCACCCAGGCTGGAAGAGCCGGGGTCTGTCCCCTGCGAGAGAGCACAGCTCCGGAAACGTGCAGCTGTCACCAGCTCCAGCAGCCTCTGCCTCCCTGGTGTGCATTTCCCCGAAGGATGCCCAAAGGGATCCCACTGAGGAACAGCACGGGGTGAAAGCTCGGACTCCTGGCAGCTCCCCGGGATAGTGCAACACATCTTTGCCCTTTGCAGGTGTCCCAGCCGGGTCCATCCAATGGTTCCAGAGTTTGCCAGGTGCTGTGATACATCCACCCGGAGCACTGCATCCAGGTCTGGGGTCCTGAGCCCAGGAAAGACCTGGATCTGTTGGACTGAAGGCAGAGGAGGTCACGGAGATGCCCAGGGGGCTGGAGCACCTCTGCTGCAGAGACTGGCTGAGAGAGCTGGCGTGTTCAGCCTGGAGAAGAGACAGCTCCGGGGAGACCTTAGAACACCTTCCAGTACCTAAAGGAGGCAGTTATAAAAAGGGAGAACAATTTTTAACACAGGCAGACAATGTTAGGTCAAGAGGAGAAAGTTTTAGATTAAATACTAGGAAGAAATTTTCAGTGTGAGGGTGCTGAGGCACAGGAACAGGTTGCCCAGAGGAGTTTTGGAAGTGTTCAAGGCCAAGTTGGATGGGGCCCTAAGCAATATGGTCTAGCAGGTGGCATCCCTGCTCATGAAAGGGGGATTGGAATGAGATGATCTTCAAGGTCTCTTCCTCCCCAAACCAGTGATTCTATGAAAAACAAACTGCAGATCAAATTCTTGAGCAACAACCACCTACTGGCTGCACTAGGGCTTGCTGAAGCAGTGTCCAGAGATTCTGCACATCACCTGTGACAGATGCCAGCACCATTTGCCATGTGGCAAATCTGCCTTCGTTCCCCTCACTCCTGGATGATGGTGAGGTTGCAACTCTCCTGTGCTTCCCACATCGCGAGGTCACTTCTTGCTAAAACACATTTATTGTTGTGACAGCTTTACTTTGTGTAATTATCTGTTTATCAGCCACCAGCCTTCTCTTACTGAGGAGCCTGACGCCTTCTTTTTTATTCATCGCGCCTGATTAGTCTTGAAGATAGATATCAGGTTAAACGAGCTTCCTGGGCCAATCAATCAGCTCCGGAGACGGCACCTCTTGTTGCTCGATGAAACTCCCCTGCTGCCCTAACTGCGTGGGGTGATTGCCTTTCCCTTCCCCCGGGACTGCAGCAAAAGGATCCAGGAGGCATTTGTTTTGCTTTTGTTAATTGAAAGGTGAAAATTCTTCTAATTAATGATCCTACTACAGGGCCTCATTGTGTCATTATTCCTTATTGATGAAAAAGGAGCAACAGCCATCGGATAAATTAGGGCAGGCACGTTAGGACCTGCACAGTGCACCTAAATTGCATGTGTTGGCTCGTGAAGGACTGAGCATAAAGAGGCTCATTAAGAGTGACTTGGTGACCAAAGGGATACCCAGGATTACTGTCCCCTGCTATTAGATGTGTCCGAGTTACACGCCCTGTTGGTAAGCCAGGAGCTCTTTGTGCCCTTCCTCACGTCCTTTCAGAAGCTGACCCAGCTCTTTTGCTGGTAGGTAGAAAATCGTGACCCCCTTCATTCTTCATGATTATAGTTATATGGTGTTATATCCATCTTTTTTTTCAACCCAGCATTGTCCTCTAATTCAAACAGTTCCTTCTGCACCCCCATGTCTTTGTTAGAGAGAGCACCCAAAGACAAGAGCTCCTGTCCCTGCTCACTGAGCACTCCCAGCCTCCTCTGCAGGATAAACTCTCCCCTCTGCTCTCTTTCTATCGGTCTTTCTCTCAGTTCCAGGCTAAATTCATTTTTCTTGAGGACGTGTGACCCACATATGCAGTATTCCAGGCAAGGACTTGTACAGACCTTGTGTGCTGGTAATGATACCTCATTTTACTCTCTCCAGGGAAAGTCCATGCCATCCTTGGGTTACTGCTGCCTTTCTGATGACTGGACCAAAGAGGGTGGCTGTCCTCACTAGGACTTTGCACTTCTCACATTTCATTCCATTTCTACTGCTTCTTAGGGGGAAAAAAAAAAAAGTATGATTCTGCTCTCCACTGACCACCTCTCCTGAAAGTATCTCAAAGTATCTCAATGGCTCATGAAATAAAGAAAATGTTGGCTTTTTGGGCCATTAAAGAAATGTCCTTACGTCCTTAAAGAAAATCTGTCCCAAGACCTGTCTTTGAGGGAAATGTTTATTAAGTTCCTTGCTTGCTGCTGTCTGCCTGTAAATGAATTCCCTATCAACCTTATTTGTTCATCTGTTGAGAAACAACATTTCTAGTTTCACCAATGACTTCTTGTAAAATACTTTCTCAAGACTACATTTTCAGGGAGGAGATTTACTGCCCTTGCATTGAGGGTGTTTGTTAATTTAGCCAAGGAGACACAAATCAGGTTAATTTGGCACGAACTTCCTGGCAACACCTTGCAGGATTTTGCCTTGCCAGCCTTCCTTTTAAACTGTTTGGGACTCTGAACCTTTGTCTGCAGAAATCAAAGCTGCCTTTCCTACTGTTTGAATAGTCCATGAATCAAATGTTCCTTCTGACAGCAGCCTCTGAAGTGTCAAACAATTCACCATGTTCAAGCCTTTCCCAGATTTCTACTCTGTGTGTTCCCACCTCTCACCCCAGCCTTTTTTTCCCCCTAAAGACAGGGCAGACACTTCACTTAACCAGTCAGAGGTTAAGAAGGGAATGTGAAACAACACTTGAATTTGAAAAAAATTGTATTTGAAGGGAAACTTTCTCCATTTGCAAGAAACCAACCTTTCTGTACAAAACTGAAGAATTTAAAGACTTATGGAGACATTTCCTCTGAAGCATCAATCCACTTGTCCCTGCTCAGTGCACAGACTGGGCAAACACTTCTGCTGTGGCTGAGGTGGTACAGCTCAGGCTACAGCCAAGTCAGCCCCAAACTTGGCAGAGATGAAGATGACATCTACTACTGTCTGCTCCCAGCACTCTGAGCAAGACAGGCAGGAGATATCACAAACAGCAATCACGAAGGTGTCTTCAGGGCACGCGAGCTCTACACGCACGCACGCAGCTATTTAATGTAGAATGTCTCACCTTCTGAACCACTCTGAACCAGGCACGGGCATTCTGCAAGCCAAGCAATTGTAGGGGAGGGAGAGCCAGGGAAGACTGGCGTTTTTATATAGGCAATAAATCCTACTTCATGAAGAAACATGTTGAGGTAAAATTGCCAGTGGCTGTTTTAATAAGTATTTATGATACATAAAGGGATTTGATTCATAAACGCAGTAATTATGTCTTTACTACAAAGCAGTACAAATATAAAGCCTCCTACCTACTACACTGAAACTGTAATTGCATCTAATTAAAGAATATAAGCAAATCAAAATTAAAAACTTGAGCGGGGGGAGAAGCTACCCAAAGTCTTGGTGGTTAGACATTACTGGCTTTGTGTTGTGCCATTCAATCAGCCTAAATACCTCATAAAATGGGGTGAAGCTCTGAAGAACTGGGTGGTGTTTGGGCAGCCCAGAAGATGGCTTTGCTCACCCAGGCAGCAAGTTTCCAAGGAGACCCGTCCACATAAAAAGCACAACAGAAACCTTGGGTTTAACCTCAGACAAGTGGGAATTCCACCAGAACCTTCTATGTGGCTGTAATTGCACCATGCCAGTCATGGCAGAGCCACAAAGGAAGATTAAACCCTTCCTAGCCCAAACACAGCTGAGGGATAGGCTGAAATAAGCATTTCAAAATATTATTTAAGTGCACACCTCTGGAGACAGAGTCTTTTGTGCTGTGGCAATAGAGAGGTGTAACATCACAGTATTCCTCTACCGCAGGCACCTAGTGGGTAGAGGGTAAATTAATGTCACACAGAAAAATAACAGCCCTGAGGTTCCGGCACTGGTCACAGAGGTGCCAGAGCCCAGTGATGGTTTTGTCCTCCAGGCTAACCTCATTACACCTGGCCTTTGCCAGGACTCCTATTGCTCCTTACTAGGTCTTCTCTCAGCATCTCTGGGGTCTCAGCCTTTTACCCTCTGCTCCATTCATCAGTGAGGTTTTGGGGTGAGGGGCTCTCCCTCCTCCCATCTGCATCTCATCCCTAGGCAGTTTGGGTCCCTGAAGGCACCAGGCTCTCCTCACTGTGTTCAAGATTAGTTCCTTGTGGTCCAGTAGAGCTTTTATTGCCCCAAATCCCTTCAGGCCCAACACATGCCCACCTCAGTGGCCAGCCCTGCTGTGAGAGCACCTCCACAGCAGGGCTGGGGTAGTGTCGCAGTTATCAATGCAACTTTCCTACCAAATGTTCTTTGCTCTAATCGCTTTCTTAAACTCCACAAACACAATCTCTGCACCACGATCAATTATTTAACAGAAAATGATGCATTGAGTTAGAAACTAAATACCATTTAATATGCTTCAGGAATTCTAATTGAGAGATTTCACTGTACTGCTAATGAAAACTTTAACTTTGCGGTGTTTTCAAATCTTCCTTGAATATAGATAAGCCAATATCTATATACATTCTTTTAATGTCCGGAATTATTTTGCCATTTTAATGTAATCAGTCATTCTATTTTGAAGAGGATGCCCTTGTAGGCTATTTGTTTTCCTTCTGTTTTGCAAATTGTTCCCTTTTCAGGATTGTTTGTTTAGTGTCAAGAGGTTATTAAACAAACCAAGCACAGTCCTTAAACTAATCAGCTAGAAGTGACAATAGAGATCAGGAATAATTCAATATTAAAGAGGTTACTTTTAAATTTGATCTGAAAATGTAACGCATTGGGGGGAAGGGGAAGCACATGCACGTCTCTTATTAAAGTTGAAAAGATGAGCTGGAGGGACCAGATGCCTTAAAAGCATGAGCCAGGAGCCCCCATTGATGGGAAGAGTTGAGCTCCAACACATCACAGCCAATTCCCACACTCATACATGTTCTCCCCACTAGAGCGACTCAAGCAAAAGCTCCACACACCTTGCAAGCAGGTGAGGAAGGCTGCCTTTCCACCAGCCTTTGCTATCAGTCTTTTTAGTCTTTGGGATCTTTCTCTAAGTATGCTGCCACTGCTTAGGGTGGACCCTGACTCTTGACCTCAACATTGCAACTGATCTTTCTAAAAGGTAAAAGGCTGAGGGGTCTGTAAGTCTAGGTGTCTCCAGCAGACTGCCCAGTAGCTAATTAACACAAATCACTGTGGATCTCTGCCCATGCACTTTTCTCTGTGCCTCCTCTGAAGTTTGTTCAGCACGTTGCCTTGGGCATGGTGATGTTCCCACTGGTTTACACACTTTTTCCTCTCTCCTTCCACTGGCCCACAGCTGGCCAAAATACAGAAAGGGAATGAGAAGAAAACCATCCACTAAGGGACTTTCTGAAGGAGTTTTAGTCTGAGTCATTTTGGCTGGGTGCTAATTCTTATGTAGTAAGGACCATACCTCTGCCAAGGACTCAGCAAACTCCTGGCACTGTAAGTAGTATTTTCCATCCCAAGGACTTTACATCCTTTCCACAGACTTCTGCCTGTGGAAGGCAGTGCAGGAATGAGATCTGTGATGGCCAAGTGTCCTCTTGCAAACGCAGCTCCTCTAGGAGCAGCAGCAGGTCACTGTGGCTGCCAACCTGCCCTGCAGAGCACCTGGAGGTCAAGCTCAGCAAACCACAAGCACTGCTGGGCTTGTCAGCAGTTACAGGCAGAGTCAGGCTGTTGCTGAGCATTTCAACCCAGCTGGCTTGTAGGTCATCCTGTATTGGACCCCAGAAATCTGGAGTTTTTGAGCTTTCTGTGCTTTCAGGCACAGACCCCCTGGAAAACACTGCTTTTGACCTAAAGTCTTGAAGATGGCTTCTAAACATAAGTAGTGAAGTAGAAATCATAAGTGTGTAGTGAGTTAGAAGTGTGTTCTTTCACAGAGTGATATGTTTTAAATTTGAGGTTTTTATGGTACAGTAATAGGTATGAAACAATATGGTGGATTTTAGATAGTGTCTCTTTCTTGGTTCATCTTTCTTTTTCTTCTTTCCTCATGGTTTTCAAGTAGTAGTTTCTAGTTGGTCAGTTAGTGTCACTCTAAGGATCATGGGAATCTAGTTATTGGGCCAAAAGTATAAATAATATAGGTGTTAATTCTTTATTAGACTGTTTAGCCTTAAAAGACCTTGTAGCAGTTGCCTCTGTAGCCATTTTCCCTACTTCTAGCAAGGAACTGGAAGCGCTGTCAGTCATACTTTCTGATAAGATATGATAAGCTTTCTGATAAGATATAATAAACATCCAAGCCCGAATACGAGAAAAACTGTTTCAATCGTGCTTTTGTTAATCCTGGCTCTAAGGGAAAACACACGAGACTGATAACAAACCACTAATTAAGTAGTGCAAAGCCCCCACACCGCTGCCTACAATCCTGGACCTTTCCTGAAGGGACAGCCCCGTGGCCTCCCTTGGTGCCTCATCACAAGGTCACCGCCCCCACGGTTCCAAAGGAGTGTTCCTTGTCCCAGATTTTATCCACATGTGCAGAGCATGGCCTCTCCTCATGCATGAGGACACAGCAGGCAGTTTACGAAGTACACAGGATCTACCTGCCCAACACTGCCCACCCCAGGAGCCCTCGTGCCCACCTGCCAGCTATGAACACCCCCTCTGTTCCCGATGCTCAGATTAATCAGTCCAGAGTTCCTGATCGAAGCACAGCAGAAAGCTCTGGTGTCCCTGGTTTCAAACACAACTGACAGGTTGAATTAACATAAAATCACCCTTTCATCATAATTTTGGGCAAAAGATCCTCCAGCTAGGCTATTTATACTGAAGACATGCAGCACAGAACACGGCGTGAGTCCTCTGGTGTCCCTTGCTCCCGGTGCTAATTGTTTGGGAAGTGTCATCAGGATCACCGCTCTGCTTATGTTGTGACTGACTTTGGGAAAATTAATTTAAAGGGAGCAGCTGGTAACAGTCCTGATCTTTCAGAGGCAGCAGCACTGTGCCTTACAGTGTGTTTCTGCCTTGTGTAAGGATGCAACAAGCAGTGGCAGAGTCCCCATGCATGGCAGTGGCTTTTTGCATCTTTAAAAAAGAGTAAATACCTAAATTCTCACCTCTGTAGTGCAGGAGATGTCTAGAAATCCCTCTTTGCACTCTCCATGTGCCCATCAGCAAGGGGCACAGCAAACAGCCTCCAGCAAAGCTGCTGCTGTGGAAACTGCTGGCTGGACACTTTCACAATGCTGTAAGTGGGCTTTGGGGGTTTTTGAATATTTTTCTTCCTCTTGATGTCACTTGAAATCAGATTTAAGCTGAAGTGAAAAAAATAAGCCATTCATAGGAGGAGATTTTGTAAATTTACTGGTCTCATTGAACTTAAAACTTCCCTGTTTATTTAAAGCAGCTGAGGGGAAGGAAGGAAGAGTGGAAGGGCAAAATCAGGCAACAAAGCTTCTGTTGTAAGCCTGGGTAGTGAGAGCTGCTGTCTATCACAGACAGGGACTCTTAAAAGCATAAATTATATAACCACTGAGGCAACCAAAAATCAAGTGCCACTTTCCCTTTTTAAAATATCTGGGATAAAGTTGTCTTCAAAATAGGGAAATAATATATGCATTAAGAAAAACCTGTAAACCCAGGTGATGAATAGGACACTGAAAAGAGGACAAACACCACAATCTAAGTCACTTTCTTTGTTACAAACCTGGGATAAACAAAGCTGTTTAATAAATATTGATATTGTTTGTACATCCTGCCTTTGGAAATGAATAGCAAAGTGATGCTCTAGTCCCTTTTCTTCTCTGAAGAGACACTAAACACTGTGCATCTATATGCACCCCAAACTGGTTTTTAGAGAAAGCTAGAAAAGAAGTCCACAGCAACATTAAAATATCCATAACAGATTTTGGAAGTGTTTAGCTGACACCACCCTTTACTCAACTGTCTGTTTAATGCCTAGGAGAATCAAGCTTTCCCAACATGGAATAATCATGACAATGATTATGCTGGGAAGCAAGTGTTTTGGGACTAAGGAGTTATTGCAAGGTGGCTCTGAGGGCTCCCTTGGATAATCCCCTTGGGCAGGGCAGGGCTATTCCCAGTAAGGGTGCACTGCTGTATCTCTAAAAACTCCTTGGAAGACCCAAAGCCAATTCGCTTTCTATCCCAAACCAGTCTTTGCATTCTTTGGGACATCTCTTATACAGCCTTTCAAACTGGGTCTTGGCTTCATGTTCCACTCTACTCCCATAGACCTGAGCATCCCTTCCCTTCCATGTCCCCCACCTCTGTCTGTGCAAAAGCTCATCCATTGTTACAGACTCAGCTTCCCTCCAAACCACTGTCCTCCCAAAAGAGCTCTGTGCCCCACAGCCAGCCCCCCTCACAGTCCCTAAAAAGGGACACAGTGACATTCCCACAGCAGTGTTTGGTCTTGCTCATTCCAGCTGAAGCTTTTTAAACATGTGCCAATGTGTTCTGTAAATATTGAAGCAAAGCTCCAAGGCAGGGAGGCACATCCCCTGCAGTCACAGGGCTGTGATGCAATGAGCTCACCCGACCACCCCACCTGGCACCCTAACAGCATCCCTTAATTCACAACATCCCCAGAAACACAAAGAAACCACCATGGCAATGGCAAGGGCACAGTTAAACCACCTCCAGGCTCCTGTCCTGCTACCGTCAGGAGCCATCAAGCCAGTCCTAACTCTGGACGGCATCTCCAGCACCGCCCTTGGGAACAGAGGCTTTTTTCCCTCCTGTTTCCGCAGGCAAGGACGATCTCCCCCAGCACCAAGGGTACTGCTGCCACATCAGGCAGCTGACTGCTGGACAGCTCCTGCGTTTCCCCATCCCACCTTCTGCAGAGTCCCTGCAGCAGGAACCTGCAGAACAAGAGGCCAGGTGACATCAGGGGGTGCCTCTTGTTCTGCAGGTTTCTATTGCAGGGGCTCTGCAGAAGACTGGATGAGGAAAACACAATGCTCCTACAGAGGAGTTGCTCATTTCTTCGAGGCTGTAAAAATAATGAGCATAACCTTGCCAAAGCCTATTGTCCCAAACTCTGTGAGGTCCCAGCAGGTCAGCACCAGTGCAGCACCGCAGTAGTGCACAGGGGATGGGCACCAACAGGGCTGGTCTCCTGTTCCTTGCTGGAACAAAAAGGCAGGCTTCAATATGTTTGGAATAGGCTGCCAGGACTTCCACATGGTGTTTAGCCATTTTGAGTCTTACCAGGAGCTTACAGTGCTGTAGGTAAACTTTTCTTTTCTCGTTTTTGGTTTGAAATTGAATTCCAGAGCCTTATGCACATTCTCATCAGATACTCTCCTTGGAAATGCTCAAGGAGCTCCCTGTGATTAAGATGGAACAAATTAACAGCTCTGACAGGCTGGGCAGAAAGGCAGCTGCCCCTTCAGCTGGAAGTTTCTTCTTCATACCTGATGGGTGTAACCGTGTGCAAATCCTGTCATTATTGTAACAATTCAAAGTCTGGCTCCAACGAACTCCAGTGGCTCAGGCCTTGAGGAAATCACCTTCCTGGAGGTTCAAGAGAACATATTTGTTTTTTCAATCCAACAGCCCCACCCATGAGGGGCAAATTCCCAGCTGATGGGACAGTTGCTTTCTGGAACACCCTGGATCAGCTGCTCACAATCGCCAAGCCCTGACATCCATCAGGCAGTTGCACCTCAACCATCAGTTCCAGCATCCTTGCCATGACAGTGAGAGCAGCTCCAGGTGTCAGGCTTTGTCTTGCTGCTCTTTGCCAAGTGACAGCCCCCATCAGGAGAGGAATGTGGCTGGTGAGTGAAGGTGCTCTGGACCACAGCCCCAGCTGCCCTCTGTCACCCTGCCCTGATGGAGGGGGAGCAAGGGGTGAGTTACACCCACCAGGACAGACACGGAGAGCAGAAGGCACCAGCTTGAAACCCTCTGACATCCTTGCACGAGCACAACACACTTCTGGACCCACAGCCAACACACCCTCGATGCTCATTGTGCAAACAACAGTGCTGGAAAGTACAAGCCACAGCTGTTTGTTTTCTCTGCCAGTCAGATGATGACATGATCCACTAAAAACTATCTTCTAAATGTGCACATCTCATTTAAACTACCTGGGGGTGTTTAATTATGGCTTAGCTCTAGCACACACTGCTGCTGCTGCGTCTTATTTTATACAAGTGCCTGGGTGAACCCCAAGGCTCTGTGTCCTCTCCTGCACTACACCACTGGGATTACATAGGGATGTACATAAAGGATATTTACAGTGCCCTCTGCCTTCCCCTGCTCTCTCTAGAATAATGCAGTGCTTAGCATCATTTATTCTGAATATTTTTTATCATCACCTTATCGGCTTCTCTGGTGGTGGAGAGGTAATTTGCATTTAGCAGCTTCCCTTGAAGAGAAAGCAAAAATTAACATTCAGGTGCAGGCAGAACAAGAAGTAGAAGATAATGTAACACTCTTCACTCTCGCACTGACCATGCATCATTCCTCCACAAGTTTTTGTCCACTAAGCTTTGGCACAGACAGCATGAAGATTTCCTCTGAGACAGCAGCTGGGGGCAAAACCATTGAGCCCAGTCAGTGTGTGCACAAACAACTACATGAGCCAGCCTGGTGGGTGTCTGCATCAGCAGGTAATGCTTGATGCACTGCTCTTCCCCATCCCTATATATGTTCATCAGTGTTCCTTACACACACAGCATTGTTTGCTTTGCATTCTGATTTTTGCAGCTCACAGACCTTTCCAGCTCTAATCTCTCCAGATTACACTGGTTTGCCTCAATTTTTATATGTTTTTTATATCTTTAATTTTTGGGTGACATCAAGGATGAAATTACACCTGAGAGATACCCTTCATGAAGCGCAACAGCTGAATATAGGGGTGGGCTTTTTCTGGTTTAGTTTAGTTGGCTAAAAACTTACCAGGAATATTTTAAGAAGGCTTTACCCCGAGGGTTGATATTAGCAGAAGTTTCCTCACTCTGCACCATAATTTGAGAATTACAAGGCTAAAAGAACCACGTCAAACCATTCCCTTTTTTCTCCCTCCTTGCTCCATGCAATGTGGAACAGGCTAATGTTGATTCACACTAAAATAATTTTAATCAGCAGACCACACAGACCCCTTTTGAAGAAGGTGGGAGCTCTGCCAAGGTTTCACCCTCTGTGAAGCACAGCCTTACTTCTTCACCCTCTGGCTACATGGACTCCCACTGCCTACACAGGCTAAAATAAAATCATCCCATGGAGATCCTACCCCTGTGGCTGCTCACAGGTGGCACAGACTGCACCAAAACATGCAAATTTGCAGAGTGGTTATTTGATGCTGAAGACACTCACTTCTCTATTCCAGACACGTGTTTTTCAGAGGCACTGTAGTACTTGCAAAGACAGAGCTTGGCCACCTGCAGCAAAGCATGGACTGCAGCACAGGGACCCCAAACACAGAGCACAGTGACCTGTATTGCTCTCTGGGTCCATGCTTAGATTCCCTTTTTTCCATAGGAGCTGAAAGGGGAGAGCATGAGAAAGGTGGGAAAGCCCAGAGGGAGCAGTCGTGTCCCAGCAGACAGAAGAAGGGACACGCCAAGGAAGTGATGGGATGGCAGCTCAGATAGAAAGGAAGAGGAACTGCTGTGCACAGCACAGATCACTCATCACTGCAGCATGGTGGTGTGGACACCAGCCTTGCATGTGGTTTGGGAAGCAGATGAACTTATGGAGGAAACCGTACAAAGTCACCACAGCAGACTCAGCAGGTCCAAGCCAGGTCCCAGCAAGATGAGACCATGGAGCATTGGAAATACAACACGTAGCTTGTGGTCTGGGTGATGGCAGTGAGCTGGGCGCCCCTGCTCCGGCCATGTTTTCACAGACACCAGAGCACAAAGTGTGTGCTGGAGGAGGTGAGATGAGTAATCCTCCCAAAGACGGGTGATTTGTCTTCCTAGAGACACATATGGGTCATGGTCTGTTCCAGTTATACAGGTGGAAAGTCACAGAATCACAGAACAATCATGGCTGGAGGGGACCACTGGAGGTTATCTTGTCCAACCTCCCTGCTCAGGCAAGGTCCCCTAAAACACATTACTCAGGATTGTGTTCCTGCAGCCTTTGAATAAAGTCCAGATAACTCCATGAGGCACAAATAACTCTACAGCCCTGCATGCTGCTATCACCAAAATAAATGCAGTCCCTGTGAGCCAGGAGTAAGGCAGGACAACATCCCAGAGAGAGGCTGGAGGAGAAACCCTCTGCTGGGCACAGAAAGCAGACATGGCTGGAGACTGCTTTTACACCTGTGCTCTGCCGGCATATTGCAACTCAAACAGCCTTGAAGTATACTCCAAGCTACACTGCTAATGCCAGATTTTAACCAGTGTAACTACTGGGCTGCACAGATGAGCTGCTCACAGGTCAGTCCAGCCTGCTGATGGTGACTGCCAGTGACACCAGACCTGAGGTGTGCAGGAGCAGGAAAATCTGCCACACTACCTCCCTGTGCCAAGTCTAACTCCATCTCTCTGTTGATTGCTTTATTGACACAACTGGGAGGTTCACAAATCCAATCAAACAGTGAGGAAGAGCTAAATATTACAAAACTACCAGATGAGTAACAGAGAAGAGGAAAAATAAACTTTCTTTTTTTAAATTTAAGCCCAGAATCAATCAGGGAGGGATACGTAATACATACATTAAGCAGATGTATGTATAGTTCTGCAGCAGCTCCACTGGCTTTATCTGACATGAATTTCTAATGCAATTGAATCTGATTTCACTTCCCAGTGATCACAGTCTCTGTCACACATCCCACTGCTGCCCCACCGTGTGATGCTGGCTCAGCCCAACTCCAGGGCAGCAGCGGCTGATGGCACCACATCCTCCTGCTCCTGCAGGGGGTTCAGCCCTGCCAGGGCTGGGATCTGCCCTGCCTGGCTGCCAGGGGTCTGGTGGCAGCTGATGCATCACAGGAGTCACTGTTTGTGACTCCCAGTGAAGTGTGAGTCAGCACAGCCACTGTAAACCCTGTCCTGCAGAGGCTTGAACAGAGCAGCTCTGCCCTGGGATGGAAACAAGGGTAGTCACATCCTTGTGAATGAAATCAAAGCAAACTAAAGCTGAGACTTGAAAAGCCTGAATGTTTTTACAGTGGGGTTTCTTTTTTATCTAGAAAAAAATATTATAATTTTTTCATTTGATAATCTGAGCTGATAGGAGGGAAAACCAAAAAAAACCATGAGCAGCGTACCCAGACTATGCCATCCCCTTTCCTTTTACATCTCAAAGTTTTCTTTCAGTGAACACTGTATTTTCCACATGTAGGACTGACACACCTGGAAGTGTATTAGGACTTGAAGAGGAGACCTCAGAAAGCCCCCACAATGCCAGAGATGCTGAACAGAGGGGCTACAGGACAGGAAAATTAAGTGGCAGTGATACAGAGCTTTGAGATAAACCTCTGCATCACTCACAGTTACCAACGGCAAGTTACATAGGAAAATACTTCAGGTTATGCTGGTTGTTTTCAACATATAATCTGCAGATTATACAAATTTTAAAAAAACAGTAAAAAAATTCAGAGGCATTCTCACTTGGTGTGAGACACTATGGTAAAAAACTGAGTGTTCAGTCCTGCTTGGGGTGAATGGAGCAGTGTGCTGGTGCATCAGGTACATACACACAGCACTCCTGGAGCTCAGAGGTATTTAAATTTCTCTTATTCATGAACTTCAAAGGCCCTAAGTGTTGGATGCCTACTGATCAGCAGGTCCGTACTTCCATCTTCTTACTATAGACGCAAAAATAACGTGCTCAGATGCAGAAACAATGTGGTCAGATTTGTACAAGCTATGCCAGAAGAGCACCCAGTGTGGTGAGAACACCTTTGCACAGCCATTCAGCAGGACTTGGGGGGGATCCTGGACATCATGAGTTCTGGCAGTCTGGAGCTGTGATAACAGAGCTTAGCTCTAGGAACTCACTCCCTGCAAGAGTCCTTCCACCAGCATCACCTTGCCCACACACCATCACCTCAGGTTCCTCCACCTGCCTCTCTAAAATGGACCTAACAGAGGGAGATGGAGTCACTCTGGTGTGCAGAGACAGCGTGGCTGGGGGCACAGAAACACACCAGACTTCATTTTTCGAGGGCTCTATTACAGGCAGGCAGATGGGTGTATATATCTCTGCAGATCCACGGAGAAAGGAAGGGTGATGGAAAATCAATAGTGCATATGGTCTGAGGAGCCTGGCTCAGCTCCCCACCCCAAGACAACTACGTTACAGCCAGGTCTGATGGATGTCTGGTGCATTCTTAGAGTCCTTCTGTGCCAGAGACCCACAGCCTTCCCAGGCAACCTGCTCCCTGCCTCACCATCCAAAAATTTCCCTGTTTGACCTTGCTACTACATCTCAAGGCCCTCACTCTCTCCTAACCAAAATTATCTCAATAACACATTTTCCTTCCTCTGTTGTCCTTAAGGACCATCCCTTCTGACTTTCCAGCACATGTCCATGCCATGTACTGCCTCCAGGTAGAGGTAACTTGCATCTCTTTAATTCTCTCCTGGTATTTTTACATCTATTTTCTCTGTTTTGTCAAAGCCACTTTGAGGTTAATAGTTTTCCCTGCCTTTATTCAATCTGCAAATTTAACAAACAGGTTTCTGCTTAATGAGTCCCAGCACTAACGATGGCACTGACCAGAGCAGAGCACAGGACACACTTTGTCCCACACAACACTTTTCCTCCTGGCAATGTACCATTCATAACTGGTCTCCTGGTACAATACCCAGAAGGATTTCACTGTACTCAACAATCATATGATCAATATTTATAATATTTCCACAGTAGTTTTGAGTGTCATCTGCTACAATTGCAGATAATTTTCTTATTTATGAGGAAGAAAAGAGAGAAAGGAGGAAGACACATTCACATCTGTTAAATCCACGGTTTTCTCTGCATTACCTGATGCCAACTCTGATGCTTGCCTAAGGAATTGCCACCCACAGAGAAGCCTACAGGGAAACACATGGGAAATCACCAGGCCACTCTGCTCCTAGACTTGCCCTTGTATTTGTGCCTTGTAGAAAGCTCTGAGGATAGAAATGGACCTCATTTTGCAGACAGAGATGATTGCTCAATCCTACCCCAAAATCATTTCACTCTTCTCACTTCACTCCCTCCCACCACCAGTTTGTAAGAGCTAAGACAAATTTTTTAAAAGTCAGCTCTGCCATTGTCCACACTTCCAGTTGACAGCACAATTAATGGATTTTTTTAGGCCAGAGGGGACTATTATATCCACCCCATTTGACCTTCTTAAGCCATTCAGGCTCCTGTATTTCACTTGAAGATTTCCAAAAGTGAACCAAGTGATAAACACAGATAGATACCTCAGAAAATCCTTGCCTACCTGACAAGTTTGCTTCTCTATTGCTTGGAGTAAGTAGTTCGAGAAATCTAGTATGAAGAGCAAGCTCCATTTTTCAATTTAAAGTCTGCTGAAGCACAGAGGTTTCCGGTGGCTACAAGCTGGCATAAATTGATTCCCCAAGCATCTTTCTTCCATGAAATAAACTGCTTCCCATTTAAGACCCATCTAGAAAGTAAAGCTTGGCAGTCCTATTAGTCCAGTAATAGAAAAGAAAAAGAAAAAGGACAGCATGTGGTTAGGTAGGTAGTTAGTGCACTAACTCAGAAGAAAATTAGCTTGGACAAGCTATCAAGAATTCTGCTTTATCGTTGTGCCTGAAATCAAACATGCTATCTTTGAAATCAGAGATAGCATCCTGTATATTGTTCATCTTCACTCTCTAAAGCTGTCATATAACCTCTGCATACATGGGGATCAAATGCACCTACAATTGCTTCAGTTTTACTCTGATTGCCTTTTTTCTTTTTTTTTTTTTTTGCCTTTGGAACGATGGAAGTGGGAACAGGAAGAGCAAATCTGAATTTCAGTTATCAGAAAACACCAACCACAAATTAATTCAACAACTGTGTATTTGATTTGTGCTGTTCTGAACTAAAAGTGCATCAGTGCCACGCTCTGCTCCAGAGGCTGCATGTATCAATACAGAGGTTCATTGATTACGCCAAGACCAAATCGAGTAATTTCCTGAGAACTGAAAACAGCAACAAAAAAGATCACAACCACAAAACCCCAGCCCAAGATTAATCTTAACCAGGCTCCTGCTTCACCACAGCCACCGAGCACCTGCCCACCTGCTTCGATGGGGATCAGACCAACCCCATGAAGTAGAGTGCCTACTCTACCAACCACACCCCTTCTCTTGAGCACTTCCCCCCTGAGAGCAGAGCTGCCATAGACCTGGGGATGCAAAGGAGCCCAAATGTAAGAAAAAACAGCAACAAAGCCTCAGGTAAGCAGCCATCTCAATTAAATATTCTGAGACTAAGAGCCGATCATTCCTTACAATGTCCTCCTGATTTTGCTGCTTTAGGGAAGGATGCTGAAAAATATTCGGGCAGAACTTATTCTGATGCTGCAAAAGGCAGGTCTAGGCAGAGAGTCACCGCAGGGTTCAGTGGTCAAGGACTCTTATTCTGTCCTAGGATGCCAGAACAATGTTCCTGTGGAAGAGAGAAAGTGTTCCCTCTCCCAGAAGCCTTCCAGTCCTGTTTCCCTTCTCATAGCTTTGAACAAACCTTGAGGAAAGATTATTTTGATTGCCCCATCAGATGCAAATTAAAGCAAAGGCAGCTATAAAGAACTGCTTTGCTTGGATCGAAATACATATTTCCTTTATGATCTATTTGCATCAGTTTCAGCCTTTTTTTTTAGGATCAGCTGGAATATCTTTCCTTTTTTTCATTGTAATTCTGAAAGCAATATAAAGTGCAAATAGCACTTGAGACACAACATATGCTCAGCAGAGACATTTCTGTGTGGTCTTGCTACCCCCTCCACTGACAGCCAAGCCTTTGGAAGAATCTGGTGGAGTGCCATGACTCACCCAGCCTGTAACACTTTACCTGGGATCACAGCAGGATTCTTACTATGCACAGCAGTGTCTTTTGGATGTTTCCCAGGGTATGCCGTCAATATGTAATAACACCGCACCGTGAATTATGGAGTTGCTGGAATCAATGGGATTTTGCATATTAATTGCAAACACACCCAAAAAGACAAAGGAATTTATTGGCTTAATTAGTGTTTCAGCTCTAATAGTATTCAGGCTTCATTCTCACACAAATTGATAAATAGCAGCAGTGTTGCTCCTCAAGGATGCTTTGCCTTTTGAGAGGGGAGGCTGAAGTTTACGATCTGAGCTCTCTCAGCTGCAGCGATGCACTCAGCAGGGGCTTGGAGGAGCTGAGCTTCAAAGATATTTGACACCTCTCTTTCCTCAGCAGGTTGCTAGACTTCGGCAGAAGGAGCTGCCCTGCCCTCTCGGGGTGTTTTTTTCTGAAAAGCATTTACATAGTGACACTGGGAATGACAAAAAAATGGACCTGCACCATTTCTACCTCTAGGGTACAAAAACCAAGATTCACCTTACATCCCCAAACACTGCTTAACCAGTTGCCACAGTGGCAATCCGAGGGGAGATACATGTAATGTACTTAAGGATTGATTCTGACTCCAGTGTGAAAAAAATCAGGTAAGTGTACCTGGAAGCAAACTTTGGCCCTTGGGCTCCCAGCTCCCAAGCAGCACAGCTCCATGAAAAATAAGGTGCTAGAAGAACAGGAAGCAAATGTCAAGAATTCAACTGTATACCAAAACAAAACAGAGAGATCCACCTGGATCTGATCTCCATCACCCCCAGCATTCACATGCTGCAGCACAGGATGACTGACACAAAGCTTCAGGAACAGCATTACAATAATGAGAGAAGAGCAAGACACCACCTGAAAAGCAGCTTCCTCCCCAAGGACTCAAAACATTTTCTGCATTATCATACCACCAAAATTGCACCTTAGAGCTAAGATCCAACAAAGAATCATCGTTCATAAAGCCCGTGCTCACATTTTCAAACAAGTTATTCTCCTGGGCATTCCTCCCCCCCCATTCTCAGCAGCAGATCTCTCCTCTTTGGGATGGGGATCACAACACAACACTTAAGTGATAAGCAATTTGTTGACAAAGAGAAATGTCACCAAGAAAACATTTCAGCTGCATTCAAGACTGGGGCTGGATACATTTTTTGTTTGTTTTTCCAGACATGATCTGGCAGCTGCAAGCAAAACGAAGAGCTAGGATCATGTGAATGTGCCCTCGCTGGGGGGAGCGCAGTCAAAGGCTGCAGGCAAGCCATGCTCTCTGTGTCACCGTGCTCACAGAGCACTGGAGGAAACAATGCTGCATTAATAGGGCAGCAGATCATAGAGATCAAGCAGGCCTTTTCTGTTTCTACCCTAGTTCATGCCAAAAGAAAACAAAATGGGAGCAAATGCACAGAGAGAGGGATATGCCATCAGCTCTGGAGAAGAAAATCTACTCCCATTTATCAGAATATAGAGAGAGCTGTGCCACACAGCTGAATGGTTAATTCAGGCTACTTTATAATTGGAAAGACCCCATTTGTGGGCATTTGTGGCTTTTTCTGCAAGGAAACTGGATCATCACTCATAGCTCCCTCTGAATTTTTGCTCTGCAAAACCTTGAGAGCACTCTGTGGCAGGGGCCAGGACACAACAGTGGCTTGGCACCCTTCAACTTTTCACCTGAAAGCATCAGCTCTCACGGTTTCAGCCTGAAATGCAGGGGGAAAGACGGGGGATTTCAATGTATGTTCAAGCCTAGAACACCAAGTCCCATCCCAGCCTCAGCCTGTCACCTACCTAAGAGCAAATGCCCCTGTTCCCTAGCTGATCCAGGGAACGAGCCTTGCCCTTTACTGGCCTTTTTGTAACTTACCATTGAGGCAATTAACAAACTGGTCCTAAACAGATAGGAATCAGGAGCTCAGCCCCTTTGTTCTTTAATGCTCCTGCTGCAATGCCCCCACAACCTTCAAAATTGAAGCTCATTCAAGAGCAAGTGGGCTCAAGAAATAGAGAAGTATCTCCTCCACTGCTGCTGTGGAACCTGCTCTGGGACCAAGGGATTCACTTCTGAACTGGCACGGGCTTGGTCTAGAGAAATAAGTCCCCATTTGCACGTTACCTGCAGTTTATAAACAAGCTGAACCTCCTTCTGCCATTAAATGTGAAACTTGCTGAAAGCAGGCTCTCACCCAAAACTGACAGGGTGTGCACACAGGAACAATTTACCTCTCCTGTCTGTAATTAATCTTCCAAGTCTCTGCATCATGTAGGCTTTCACAGCAAAAAGGACAAAACTTCTTGCAGTCTCAAAGTCAGTGACGATTCAGTTAGTCTTTATTTTATTCTGACAGGCTTCTTTATCCCAGAGACAATACTAAGATACATGATTTTACCAGGATTTTCCCAGAGTGCAGTCCAATCACAAAAAGGGAAAAAAACAGCATGTTACAAAAAAAATGTATTTAACACAGGTTTGAAATAGATTTATATGCAATTTTGCCTCTATTGTCACAAACCCTTTAATATAATTAGTCTGTGGCATAAACAGAAAAAGAACACATGAGCATCCACCAAAACCCTTCCTCCATACTTTTTGAGTTCACAAATTAAACCCGTCCAGGCACTGTGAGCCACTGAAGGAGCCAAGCAAAGAGATAAACAAGCATTAAATCACCAAGAAAGATGCCCAGAGTGAATTTCAAAAGCAGTAAGACAAAGACCAATGCATGGTTCAATGCATGTGTGTAAAGACACCAGGCACAAAAAGCAATGCTTTACTCTTCTTACAGCAAAAACGAAAGAGGAAAACCCAACATGAGACTGCTCTTGCTGCTGCAAGACAGGGAGCCCCACTGACCCAGGCCCTGCTCCACAAGGGCATGAGGATCAAGGAGGAAATCTGCAAGCTGAGAGCCTGGAAAACACAGAGGCACCAGACCTGGCACAGGACATCCAACACCAGCTGCTGTCGCAGCATGGACTCCTCAACTCTGTACCCTGGCTGGAGAAAACTCGGCACCAGCAGCTCACCCTCTTACCCTAGACAAAGCAGGATTTCTTCACCCATCTCCCTAGAGACTTGCCAGGAGTTTCCCAAATCAATGAAGGTCAAGACAGAAGAAAACAAGTGCCCAGCCACAAATGCACTGTCTTGTGGGAAAGCAGAGTAACTTGAACACCTTCCTGCAAGAAACTACAGACCAGGGGAGGCTGGCAACCCCTCAGGGCTCTCAGAGCATCCTCATTTCCCCTTTCACCGTGTTTTTGTGCTTCATAATCTCCCTGCTCCCTTCCATAGCCAGTACTGACCAGGCACAGGGTAAGGGTCAAGGTGAACACTGGTAGCACAAAGGCCAAGGATTTCCTGCTGCAGTATCTAAGTTACTTTGAAAGCATGAACACCTGTCTTTTTTTTGTTGTTGTTTGTTTTAATCTTAAGTTTTGTATTATGATTTTAACTTAAGCACATAGCTGGGCACAGAAACAGAGAGCACCTTTTGTCTAAAACTCTAATCTTCCACTCCTTTCTGGGAGCTTTCCCTATTCACATCACACCCAATCACATCCCAATTCTTAAAAGCATTTGCTTAACTCACCAAGTAAATAGCACCTCTGAGGGGTCAGACCTCCAGAGCAGACACTGGCTAATGTGTGAGATGCAGTATCATTTGGGAAAGCCAGTCCCAGAGAAAGCTGAAGCCAGCCCCTTGAGTACATTTTTATTTTCTTCTTCCCGTCCAAAACAGGGGACCAGGGTATGCCCCTGACAAACAACCCCTTCTCTTTGCGACATGAAAAGTGCAGAACCCACAGAACATTCCCAAGGGCAGGAAGGCTGAGTCAAAGCCCAGAGGGTTACAAAGCCACCTTGGGCTGTTTGCTGGACTGTGTGTGACCCTGCTCTCACCCACAGCCACTGGCAGCACAGGGACCACCATCCCCATCCGCAGTGCTGCCTCTGCTTTTCTGGATAACTGCACCACTGAGCACTGAAGTTTTTCATCTCCCAGTTGCTTTTCCCTATGTTACTTCAGGACAAAAACACAACCCACACACTGAGCTACCACCAAGATGACTGGGACAGAGGAGCCTGCCCAAGCAGCACCGCCACAGATGCTGGGTGAGAGCCATCAACCCCCCACAGAGGCAATCTCGGAAGACCCTGCAATGAGGAGAGGAAACAAAAAAGCCTGTGAGCAACTGAGGGAGACGTTCATTCTATCGATTGTGTAAACTGTCAGTGGAGTGGCGAGGAGCAATTTTTTTTTTGTTTCTATCCTGGGGAATAATCCAGCCTGATAATTAGTACATAAGAGATAAGTGGAAAATGAGACATCTAGCGAGGGTGGTTCAAGCCTCCTCATGACATTGATAATGTGCAGATACATAGATCACTGTCGGGGCAAACTGCCACTGTGAGCCTGTGTCTTCCCATTGCCTCATCAATCCATCATCCGCTTAGCTACTGACACCTTGGCAGGCACACACCACCAGCCCTGCATTTGAATTGAGAGGAGCAGGCTCCACCAGGGAATACAGATTTAAAAATCTAAGATTCAAATTTGTTTAAGTATTGTGAACAGCAATTCCCTTGCAAGGCATCTTCATTGCCCTTTTGCCAAGGGGGAACAGTTGGGTCTTTGTTAGAAGTACAAATTGCTTCTTAATGCAAAGGATAAAGCAGAGCCCAGGCACCTCCTTAGAATTCCTCCTGGCTCCTGCTAATGCTGCTGCATGTCAATTTTAATTTTTTGAAATTTAAACCAAGGGCTTTGTGTCTAAGCTCCATTTCATTGAAGGAGGGGGGAGGAATAGTCAAAAAGGATTACGGATCCGGTGGGAATTGAGGATCCATAGCAATTATACTTCATTTGGATGGTCTCAGACACTGGTTTTAATCATATTCTAAATAGTACAAATCGACAAGACATAAGAGATTGATAAGTGTCTAACACATGTACCTGGTTATGAACTCTGCTTCCCTCAGCAGGGGTTGTTAGAGGACGGGGTGGAAGATTGCTTTCTCCCTCCGACTCTCCTCTTCCAGCCAACAAGAAGACAATACCCACTGAGGACTAGGTAGGAGACAGGAGTGACTCTAAGAACTTGGTCATCATGGGGCTGCCCCAAAGTGGGGCTGGAACAAGTCCATCTGACTGTAGCTCCCTTTCCTCCTGCAACATCAGGGCAGGGGCAAAGCTCCAGCCTTGGCAGCCCCTGCCTTTCTTATCTCTGCAACTGCACTAACGCTGCAGAGGGCAGAGAGCTGATAGGGAAGTAAGACCTTCAGGAGGGAAAAATTAAATGACAGGACTGTAAAATGAAAGCAAGTGCTTTTGTAAATCAACTTAGCTCTTCTAGCTTCAGCAGTCCCCACTTACGCTAACTGAGGAGGGTAAATGATGAAAAAGGGTGTGATGATGAAAAATGCACCTCCTCCACCAAAGGCTCAGAACCACATGCACTACTGACACACCTGTGCATTCTGAAAAAGACCAAGGGTGGCTGGGATTTACAGAGGACCATCAGGGGAAAACCCTTCTAAATGATCTGAATCCATCAGTCCTGAGCGAGCTTTCTCAAACACCCATCTCAGGCACCGTGCAGACCCACGTCCAGTCAGGTGTGGTTTCCAACCCATACACACACTGCAAGTGCAAGGGTTTAAACAAACTCTCTCCCCTGCTGCCTTTTTAACATTTGTCAAGCATGTTAAAGGAACATGGCTTTCCATAATCACTGATTAAACTGCTTTTCCTGTACTTCACCTAACCTCTGGATCAGGTTTTAACCCAGTAAATCTGTTCAGGAGATTGACTCCACACCCCCACTTTCACCTCTTGGCAACTGTGTGCCTTCTTTTCACAAAATTGCATAAAGGTGAAGCTTTTTTCCTCTCTCTACTTATTTCCAGCCCCCTTGAACCATATTCAAGACCTAGGCAAGGAACCCCATCCTAACTTTAAATATTACTATAAACCTAAGGGACTTAAGTGACTCCCTCCTTTACTACCCACCCTCCTGTGGCACCACCACAGTGCTCCTTTGTAGCACTGGAAGAGACAGAAAGCAAGAAGGCATTGTCTAAAAACATAATTTAATGTGGTATTTGGGTGACTGTGGTCAATGACCAAATTCTTTTGCAGACAGAAACAGGTTTGACGTTAATGACACCACCATTCACACGAGCATTGCATTGCACAGAAAGAAAAGTTTACACTTGACCCCATACAAAGCAGCAGAGGAAAAAGCAATTATGATCCAGTCCCACTTTGTGAATAGTCGAGCTGAAAATTCATCATCGTCATTAATACTTATTGATGAAAAAAATGTGACCTGCTCAAATTCCGTGTGTGACACAGTCCAAACTCTGGGCTCTTTTAAACCCTCCTGGAACCACTCGAGAGTTTCAAGCTGCCAAGTTCCTCATGTGACACATGAAACACCCAGGCAGACAAAGGGAGAGTGGGGGTCAGAAGAAACGGGGAAGAGTAAGGAAGGGGTTCACTTTGTTTCATTTCTATTTCGTTTCCACAAGGGTGAAAATAAAAACATACAAACTGATAATGAAGCTGAAGTGACCTGTGGAGACAGTGGACACCAGCAGGAACAGCAGCACGATGGAGAATGGAATTGCCAAACAGCCCCATGTGCATCAGTGGCAGGGCCAGTTGTGTCGTGTCACTCGTGTGTTAATCAGGGTACAAAAGAAAGCCAGAGAAAGTGCTGTACTTATTGTTGTTGCCTCCGTGTGCTTTGCCTCCATCCAGCTTGACATACACTTCGTCGCCGGAGTCCAGGTGCAGCACCACGCTGTTGCTGGCATAGTCGTAGTTCTGGTCTGCGTCTTGGGCGATGGCACTGGCCCGCACCTGCCAACACAGCCGCTGGGCACATCAGCCCCCCTGCCCCTCTTGCCCAGCATCACTATTAGCCCCCCGAGTCACTCTTCTGCAGCCCTCATCAGTCCCCCACGCACACCTTTCCCAGTCCCCCCAGCCCCTCTTTCTCAGCCCCTCCATCAATGCCCCGAGTCCCTCTTTTCCAACCCCTCCACTACGCCGTGTCCTCCCTCCCGCCCCTGTCCTCGCCTCTCCTTCTCGCCAAGCCGGCAGGAAAGTTTGCAAGCCGGGAGTTGGGAATTTGTCACGGCTCTAGAGGTGCACCCCCTGCCCGACGGCGCGAAGGATGCTCCCGCTGGCTCTTTTCCCGGGAGCGGCGGCGGCCGGCGCCGC